>ML991801.1:0-332334 GCA_010094025.1 Viridothelium virens
AGTCCGAAAGCTTATTAATATAATCCACAAGAGCTAATTCTTATTGTTTTAACATAAGGAGTTTGCTCTCCTGGATGAACTGCTCCTTACCCCGTATCACGCCCCTATGGCGACGCGATAATATTGTACGGTCAACATTAAAAATTCGAGCAGCTTCAGCGTAATTAACAACCTCCGCAGTTTCTAAAAAAGCAAGAGCTGAAGCAATTAACCCCATATTGGTGGAGATAATCAATTTTGAACATGTGTGCGCCGGACGAATTGAGGCGTGCACGGAGGTGGATCGTGCACGGAGTGGTGCGGACTTCTACGTAATTCTGTGCCCCACACAAACGCCACCATCATGCATGAAGAATACAAATTTTTTTGCGGCACAGGCCCCTTACGATGCCCAATCATTGGAAGAGACGAGGATCAGAGATAAGAGAGGCAATCAATACTCTACCCTAGGAGCCCTCCCGTAATGAATGTTGCGCCCAATCTCCGGTCCAATGTCTATAGCGTGCCGCGCCGTGGAGGAGCGCCATCAGGCGAAAGCAGCCGATCGCTGGCTGCATAGGATTCCACCTCAATTGCGAGAATTGTCTTGGACTAGCAACCGTCTAACACATTCGTGTGAGTATTTCTTTCCGGCTGAAGCTAGAGATCTTTACTCTAAGAAATTGTAGCATTAGGCACCGGACGATCGTGTTGGATGCTTAATGAAATACTCCTATTATCTTGCGTCTGCGGCGTCCTTAATATTCCGGAGGTATCGTAGTAAGGAGATTCAAGCTCACGAAAAATCCACGGCAGGACCTTGGCCCCACATCTCTGGAAGTTGCTCAGATTTCAAGGTCTTTATCCTGTCGGGGTCCCGGGGATGAATTCCTGATTTATCCTGCGTGAATACGCTCATGTATGTAGTAGGTTGGCGTATGCACGTCAAACCTTAATAAAGAATTCAGGCAGCCGGGTTATCAATACCTGATCCAGTAATGCTCATTTCAAGATCGACTCAGCCGTACGCTCAGGCAACAGTCTGGTAGACACTCGTTACACCGTACCAAGTCCGGTAACGAATCCTTTCAGCCCGTTAATGATATATCCAAATTGTTCCACTGCATGTTATTATCTGTTTTACCAGTCACAAGCTCTTGTATTGTGTCAATCTCTGCTGATACTGCTCTATACACCTAGAGGATTCGAGCCTTTGTTATCTTGAACATTGTCGTGATACTCTTCCTTCCTAATCTTGCTATTTCTATCCAATTGTCTCCAAGATCAAAAGAGGGATGACCAGCTCTGGAAAGCCTGTCGGCATAGCTCCTCCCCCACCGGGTCAAGAGGCAAACTTTATCGACCCTCAAACTCGACAAGAGTCCAATATTGCTCTTCATACTGTGATGCTGTTCTTTGTCACTTTGAGCGTCGGTATTCGCATATATACTAGGCGCTTCATAACGCATGCTCTCGGTATAGACGACTGTAAGGGAACTCCCTTATGCTGTTTGCTAGATGCTAATCCCGCTGTGTCGCAGTACTCTGTATCATTGCATATGTAGGTCATTTGATTGACCAGTATTAGGATTTGTACTCAAATAACACTATAGTGCCTCTTGCTCACTTATTGCTCTCTTCTGCTCGCCTGTACTTACTCCCAATTTCCTTAATGGGAATCCCTGCTGACAGCAATCCAGGTGGGCAATACTATCTTGGGCATCATTTATGGGATATAAAATTTTCCGATTTTATTCACGGTTCAAAGGTTGTAATAATCCTCCTGGAATTTGCTGTATCGCTGCTGATTTTCGAGCAATTCTAGCTTGAAGTCTGGACTGAGTGGGTTTACTTACCACTCTCAGCGTTCACCAAGTTATCCTGCTTGCTCTTTTATCGGCGCATATTTGTCCCAAGCGGACTAATGACGGGTATCATCTGGAGCGGTGTCTTTTTTATCACGGTCATTTACACTGTTCTTCTAACTATGTCGGTCTTGAACTGCCAACCCATCAGAAAACGCTGGAATCCATCTGTGCATGGTGTTTGCCTACCAGATGGCACACTCGCCTATAGTTCGGGAGCCTTCAACGTCCTCAGCGACATCTTTGTCCTGTTATTGCCGCTACCTGCTGTTTGGCGGCTAAACATGAGTGTGTCAAAACGAGCAAAGATCCTGGCAGTTTTCGGACTTGGCTTGATGTTCGTTTCCCTCCTCCGAACCAGCAGCGAAGACTAACCATAGAACTTGCAGTGTTGTCGTCATGAGCATTACCCGCCTTGCTAAGACTCCATTAGCATTCAAGTCAACTGACAGTAGCTGGGAACTTTCCGAATTCGCCATTTACGCGTGCGTTTCCCTTTAAAGAACATTTGGGTTTATTGCGCTCCCGCTGACGGACTCTGCAGTATCCTTGAGATGGACATCGCTCTAATTTGCGCTTGTCTGCTTGCTTTTCCAGCTTTCATCGACCGTTACGGTCCACATTTGGTAGCTAAGATGAAATCTTACACATCTCTTGGGCGCTGGACCACGCAAGAAGCATCAACAATAAAACTCGAGGATCATTTAAACGCAAAGCGGGAGACTTCTCTAGGCTCCTCCGACAGATACAGAAACCTGTCTGAGGGAGCGGATGTGGTAACGCATAACACAGATACAAGCGCCGATAGACCCTCGTACAGCTCTGGCTACAGAGCCGCAACCGTAAATCACAGTGTTGTCTAGTAGCTTAATTCAATAGGACACTGTCTTGATATCAATTTTCGGCAAAGATTCCTGGTCGAACCGCAACTGCAAAACAGATTGAAATGCTACGACTTTTGACATGCTCAGAAAGAGCAAGCATGACAGAGGAAATGACTTTTCGTGAGAGACATTCTTCCATCTATTGAAGTTTTTAGTCTACTGGATCGATAGTGGCGAACAGATAGCTACTGAGATAAGCTACCCTCGGAGTAACTATTGATTCAAACCTTCAATCTAAAGAAATGTGTCTGGACGATAGGCAGTCGAACTTTTTGCCCGTTGCTGTATGACATTGTAAGGCCTCTGGGATTGCCCCTGGAGGAAGGAGGACGGGTTTTCACATTTGGCTCACGCTAAAAACGAAAAAAGATTCAGTCTGGTTTCCTGTAAGAAAATCTCCTGAGCCTACTTCTCCTAAGCAGCCAGGCCTATCGCCGGAATTCCGATCGCCATTGCTACGGAGCGCTGACCTTACTGCTGTCTCTGCTTGCCCAGCTCAGTGAACCGCAAGCATTTGCATATACTCCTCATTTTCATCAGTGACTTCAACAGAATCGGACACGGGTCCACAAAGAGTAGTGCCATGTCCACCATTGATCGAAAACCCCTACCGCCATTAGCTGAATTTGGTTGCAGTTTTAAGGCACATAGTTTTCTAATCATTTGCAGGTTCTCCACTCGTCTACATGCAGGTGCTGAAAGCCGGTAGCATAGCAGGTGACGGGAGGGAGAGGGATCGTAGCAGCGGCTATCGTTATGAATTTATTGACAGGCCATCTTCTTCGATGCAGGCGAAAAAATAGTGTACGTCATGTGAGAAGTGGCCTTCGATTGAAAGCGCATCTTTTGTATTCGTCTCCGATATAACGACCGGATGTCATCCTCGGTGTAGGCGCTATCGGCTGCGAAATGGCCAGCACCCTTGAGAACCTGGGCGGCAAGGTGTCTCTTAGGGGCTCAACAGCCGAGCATATACCACGAACAGATCCGGAGGCGGATGCACTCCGATGTTCAAGCTACTGATGTGGATCTGATGCTGGAGGTCCTCAATCCTTACCATGCTGCTTCCGACAGCGTGCAAGCAGGAGGCTATCCAGTGTACCAGGTTGCACCATCAACTCCAGATTCAAGGCAGCGTGACCGAAGGTTTGGCCACATCCTTATGCTGTCATTGTTGTGGCCTGATCCAGGAAGATGCGGAGGCGAAGAAATGGCAAGATAGACAAGGCATGTATGCCAAGCGCCAACCCACCATACAGGAACAGATGAAAGAACGAGATCCAGACTGTGGGACCTACAGATGTGTGAAGATGAATTAGATGATTGTGCCTCTACAAGTGTTGACGCGGAATTGTTAATCTGTCAAGGTAGGTAACACGATATTTTAAAGGAATATACGGTGTCGTTGTCGGCTGTTTGATGATGGCTTCAAGATGGACTCTGGGGTACTGCAGAACCACGTGGTGGGGCCGAAATCTTCTAGGGCCTTAAGGTAGGTACCTAGAGCTGTTTTGGGATTAGCAGTCGGATAGATCCTGTGTACTTATCAGGCGTCTGGCAAGTAAGCCCAATGTCGGGGGCTTGGAGGTTGGTTGAGGTTGTGCGGTGCATTGAGGCGTAGCTCTGGGGTTTCAAGGGTGTACTGCGTCGTGTAGACATGCTCTATCTTTATGCAGTTGGAGCAAGTACGTGCCGTCGGAGCCAGTGGTTGAGACTTAGCTGATGCTGGTTATATGGGCGGGGAAAGTTGGATTTATGAGGGTATGGGTTGTTAGATGGCCTGCAAGCAGGACAGGTCTTTGATGGCCTACGGAGTATATGGAGCTGATTAATAATGTGAAGGGGCCCTGCTATGGGACGTGTGAATGTGGTTTAAAGCTTGATGCATAGATGCACAGATGCGACGGAAGTGGCACTCCGCTTGTGCGAGTTGCAGGGCTTGCCGGCACGTGTGGATTCGGCCCTCCCGAAGTTTCAACGTTGAATGCTCGGGCCGATAACCGAGCGGACATGACGTTGGAGTGTCGTGGCAGCAAACTTGATCTTGATGCCTTTTGAAGACGGCACCGACGGCGTGTCGTAAATGTTGTTGACCATCACCCTCTCAAACATTCCGTCCTTCCTCCGGCTTCCACTCCGCCGCCGCACTGCATTGTCCTACTCGGGCGCCAGCCTGATCTCCCTCGAAATCCTGATCTCTAGTGATCTGACCAGGACCTGCAATCATACACCCGTAGTCACTGCCTCGGCGCTCCAATCCCAATCCGTGCCCAGTCATCAGCCGCATCAAATATAGCTGCAGTAGTAGCAGGTTTTGCCCTAGCTGCACACACAACGTCAACGCTGTCCAGCACCTGAAACCCAATATACGCGCTTTCTTCTGCCAACACTGCCAGCTGTCCTTACTCGCCCGAGCGCAAGGTGATGCCGATACGCCAGTCCCGGCCTTGGAATCGGTCATGAAGCACGCCTGAGGATCATCAAACGTGCATCTTTTAACCTCGACTCGCCCCAAACTGAGCGCGGGAAATCGCGATCGAGCTTCTGACCGTCTTAGTCCCTGCCGCTTCTCTTTTCAGAGCTTACCACCAGCCACCCAACACTCGCCTAGGGTCCCTTGAATCTGTACGAACGGGTCGCAACTCCGACCGCTGGGCCGAGCGGTGTACTTTTGTTTTCTCGACATCCTAACTCGACGGTACCATTCTCTGCAATTGATCTCGTCACATCTCCCTGCCTACAGTACCCTTCGGCAAAGTCGATCCCTACTGGACGTTCCACTCCCTAATCTGCGGTTGAATACTCGGTACCTTCCTAATATCTACCCCACTTCTTCTGCGCGACATGCCTTCGGCTGTGAACGATGAACAGAACGAGGGCAGGCTCCTCCTGGTCTCCAACCGTCTCCCCATCACTATTAAGCGATCGGAGGAAGGAAAATATGACTTCTCCATGTCCTCGGGCGGGCTGGTCAGTGGATTGAGTGGTTTGTCCAAATCAACCACATTCCAATGGTACGGCTGGCCGGGCCTAGAGGTGCCAGAATCGGAAATCCAAACTCTCAAGGATGGTCTAAAAGAAGAATACAATGCGGTTCCAGTTATGCTTTCTGATGAATTGGCCGACAGGCACTATAATGGTTTCTCAAGTACGTGTGATACAAGGTAGTTGGCAAAGATGGTGCTAATTTGCGGCGCAGACGAAATCATGTGGCCGCTCTTCCACTATCATCCTGGTGAAATCACGTTTGATGAGTCTGCGTGGGATGCATACAAAGAAGCCAATCAATTGTTCGCAACTACGGTGGCGGCCGATATCAATGACAACGATTTGGTCTGGGTTCACGACTATCACCTAATGCTTCTGCCGGCAATGCTGCGCGAAGAAATCAGTAAGAGACAGAAGAAGAATGTCAAGTTGGGATTTTTCCTCCACACTCCATTCCCCAGCTCTGAGATATACCGTATCCTTCCCGTCCGTAATGAAATCCTTCTGGGCATCCTCCACTGCGATTTGATCGGTTTTCACACATACGACTACGCAAGACATTTTCTGAGTAGCTGCTCACGGATACTGTGAGTTCTTTTATGAAGGAAAGACTATTATGCAGCTGATGATATTTTGCAGTGGGCTCCCAACAACGCCAAACGGTGTCGAGTTCCAGAACAAAATAGTTACCGTTGGCGCATTCCCTATTGGAATCGATCCCGAAAAGTTCGAAGATGGACTCAAAAAACCAAAAGTGCAAGAGCGAATTGCTACCCTAGAGCGCAAGTTCCAAGGCGTTAAGCTCATTGTTGGTGTCGACCGGCTGGATTACATTAAAGGTGTCCCGCAAAAATTGCATGCTCTAGAAGTCTTTCTGACTGAGCACCCGGAATGGATTGGAAAAGTCGTGCTTGTTCAGGTGGCTGTACCCAGCCGGCAAGATGTTGAAGAATATCAAAACTTGCGCGCTGTTGTCAATGAGCTGGTGGGAAGAATTAATGGCAAATTTGGTCGGTCTTGACGCGAATACTTGGTCTACCACGTACATCGCTAACCACTTGCAGGAACTATTGAATTCATGCCGATCCATTTCATGCATAAGTCTGTCTCCTTTGACGAGCTCATTGCCCTTTACGCTGTCTCAGACGTCTGCCTTGTCTCCTCCACTCGCGATGGCATGAACCTCGTGTCGTATGAATATATTGCAACACAACAAAAACGTCATGGAGTCATGATTCTTTCCGAATTTACCGGCGCTGCTCAGAGTCTGAATGGTAGCCTAATCGTCAACCCTTGGAATACCGAAGAGTTGGCCGATGCGATCCATGATGCAGTGACCATGGGAGACGAGCAAAGGGCAAGCAATTACCAGAAACTCGAAAAATATGTCAACAAATATACAAGGTATGCCGTTTTTATGCACAAGGCTAGAGCTACGACGGACGAAGACTAACTGATGACTCAGTGCTTGGTGGGGTCAGTCATTTGTTAGTGAGCTCACGAGGGTCTCTGAGCAAAAGGAGAAGAAGCTACATGTCAAACACCACACTACCGCTCAGCAGGCCTTCATTGGTGGTGGTGATGACGTTGTCACGCAGCCGCTTTTTGATGGCGAAGCTACGAATGGCACTGGCAACGCACCAACCGCCGACTAAAATTCTTTCCTTTGTTCACTAGCCAAACTCATCAGAATGCATTCTACCAACGATTAGAGTCCGAAGCATCCCTTAGAACAGAAACGGGACGAGCAGAAGTGGAGGACTATTGAGTGGTGAAGCACATAGATGGAGCCATGGGAGTGGGAAAGATTAATACCCAGAATGCTGGCACGACTGGCATTTCCGACTGCTTGTCTCTATTCCAGCATCGAGCATGATCTCACGACTAGCACCTCATGATGAGCGCATCAGCGCAGGCGTTGGGTCTCCTTTTGTACTCCGGCTTTTACTTTCTAGACTACCGAAGATATCCCTTCTTAGGCTTCACAGCCTGAACTGTAGATTACCAATAAAAATACCATCTCATCTTTCCGAAGTTCTATCGGACTGTGCTCTTGTACTCATGACTTGAGTTGGATTGCTTGCCGATGCTAGGCTACTTTATTATTTGTTTCTATCCTTTTTCCTAATGCGTGATTGTCAACCGCGGATAGCGCAAGCGCATGAGATCCGCCGAAGCTCTTCCGTCGGGCATGAAAATAATTTAGGAGCTCCACAATCTTAAACGGCTTGATTGCTTTCAGCATTACCTTTCGTGTCCGAGACCCCATTGTTTTCTTGTGATTCCTCCTCTGCTTATTTGCCATGTTTCTTTGTTAGCAATCCGACCCTTCATTGCCTTTTGCGAAGTTATCTCATCCACAGAGCTCTGATTGTCTCCTACTGATCTACGGTTTACTGGAGCGTATTCATGTCAACTACCTGATTCACCGGAGTCCCATACGCCGTACCGGCTCATTTATCACCCCGCAACCGTCAGGTCGACCGAATTCAAGAGATGTCTACTCTCGAAAGCATAAGAGCAGCCGCGGCACAGGCTGCCAGAGTAGTCAAACCACCACCTCCGAGTAGAAACTATACTGGGGTAGTGGTGTCCGCAGGGAAAATGTCGAAGACTGTGAAAGTGCGCATAATGAAACAGGACTGGAATCACCGTATTCGAAAAGTAGGTGGTTCTCTATTCATTACGAATGCATTGCATTGCGAGCAGGCTATAATTCTTGAGGCAATTAACGAACGGCTATGCATGGCAGTGTATGCAGCTGGTGGTCGAAATTTTCACTGCTCTTGCAATTTCTACAGCGGCCTTGCTACTGCACCGTGTTGTATCTGGCGCACTGACAACGCAAACAACAGTATTTTGATCGCCCGGTTCACTACCTGACCCACGATCCAGCATCGTCGTTACGAGAAGGAGACATAATACGTCTAGCGAGCGGAAATCGTTTTTCCAAAAACGTCCGTCACGTCGTAACACAGATTATCGCACCCTTCGGTCCTCCCCTTTCGGAAAGACCACCGTTACCGAGCCTGGACGATATCCGAGCGCGAAAGGACGAGAAGAAAGCAGCGAAAACAGAGCGAAAATCTGCAAGGATATCGGAGGAGATAAGTAGGAAGAGGGAAGAGAAACGGCTTCAGCGTGAAAAGAGGAGGGCCAAGGAAGCAGGGAAAACTGGTGGAGCCGAAGCGGCGGATAGCGAAGAACCTAAGCCATACGCAAAGGGAGTTAGGAGTGACATGGTGATTGAAGGAAGCGGCGGGTTACATCATCCGGGCAAGGTACACGACAGGGCTATGGCGAACAGTCAGAAGGCGATACGGCACAAGGAAAAGGCGCAGGAGAACGAGGAAGAACTCAGACGCACGAATGAGAGATTAGAGCAAATTAGGATATCGGGAGAGGAGACAGGGAAAACAGGCACAGAGGAAATGAAGGAGGAAGATGAAAAGACTGACAGCAAAGGCGGAGGATGGTTTAGATGGCGGTGATTGCGTTCGAAGCCAACTGTAACATTATCGAGATAACTGCTCGAGAGCGTGGTGGTGTACATAGACAGGAGTAGATTTTGTACCAGTGTGTAGGATCGGCACCATGTACCAACCTGTAGATATAGATCTACTGCAACCCCTCTTACACCTCAAAAACTTTGTACAATTAAACCACCACAAGCATCAGAAATAGAACTCCATCGTCTCTTCACCCACCCCTCCGAGTCATCCGTCTTCGCCGCCATCTCCACTTCCCTTTCAACCCTCTCCCAACCCGCCTCAAAACCTCCCCAAGCCCCTTCCATCCCCTCCATCTCCTCCCCGCCTTCCCCTCTGGCCTCCCCGCCTCGGCGATCTCCCAATCTCTCTCCCATTCCCATTCCCATTCCCTCTCTATCCCTGACTCCCCTTCCTCTCTTTCCTCCTCCACCTCCCTGTCCTGTTCCCCTTCCCCCTCTCCCTCTCCCTCCCCATCCCCCTCCCACTCGTCTCTCCCCACCGCATCCTCCTCCACCTCCTCCACCTCCTCCCCCTCCTCCCCCTCCTCCACAATGCTCCCCATAACCTCCACAACCAACCACTCCCAGCCAACAACAACCCCCTCCATGGGCCCCTCCTTCGCCCCCGCGATACCCATCTTCGTCCTCCTTAGACTCCACCGATCGCGCACCCGCCTCTTCTCGCGGGCTGCGCGCGCCGCTTCCGCCGACCGCGCGAGACACGTCCAGCGGACTGAGGGCAGGCGGCGACGGGGAAGTGGTGAGGGGCGCGGAGGGCAGGGGTGCGAGGCAGGGTGCGCGGCGCGCGCGTGCAGGTGCGTTAGGATTCCGGCTGTGATGGGGGACCAGGAGGGGTGCGGGGAGGGGGGCAGGAGGGAGGAGGATGAGGGGGAGGAAGAAAGGGAGGGGTTGGGGGAGGGAACTGGGTCTGGGGTTTGGTGTTGTGCTTTAGGGGTCGGGGACGAAGCGGTGGGTGTGGTGGTGGTGGTGGTGGTTTTGGTGGTGTTGGTGGTATTTTTCCTGCTGGGGGGCACCTGGGTGTCTGGGGAGGTGGACGCGGAGGTGTCCATCCTGGGGGCCTGTTTGACTACCAGATCGGTCCGAAGTCAGAAGAGAGCGGTTTGGTTGGTGGTTTGTAGGCCTTGTCGAATGGCTTGCTGAGGATTTCCTTGACTTTTTTGACCAGGTTGCTCAGAGGACCGTCCCCAGGAGGTGGGATGGTGGGAGAGCCAAAAGCAAAGGCGGGACTAGGGGCTTGCTCAGGCATGAAGCTGGACGTGATCCCGTTGGGGATTTCCCCGAGTACCAAAGCGATGTATGTGTGTCTTGCTTAGAGTTGATATGGCTGCCGGGTCCGTTCAGAAGGAAATGATATGTCTCTTGATTGTGGAAGACCTGAGATGCAAATGTAAAGGAGAAAATTTGGCTGCACTCAAGATATTTATGCTCTGTTCGAAATATGACTGCGGGAAGCGAAAAAGGTGTGTACTCCGTCGGAAGAACATAAATAATGGTCCTCTCGAACATAAAGTGGGTCACAAGAAAACCATTAAATGGTATCGTTTTAGAGTTAGACCATCTGGCAGAGATGTATATCTTCAGGGAACCCCTCATTGGCTTCCTGGGTTAAGCACTTCGCAGAATGTATAGCATTGGATAGTTCACAACTCCATTAATTCCTCGAGTACTTTCTTGGCCTTGTCAGCTTCCATCCTACCTTCTTCACCTTGCCGCATCATCTGCCCAACGAACCACATAATCTTTCCCTTCTGGTTTTTTTCCGTGATCGCGCGAACCATATCGCCATTTTCGGCTATGAGGTTTTGGGCCAGGGACAAATATTCTTCTTTGGACATAGGGCGTAAAGAAAGGTTTTCATCTTCAATGATTTTTTCGACTGGGCGTGGGTCTCCGTTAAAAATCATTGCAAGAAGCTGTTTGGAGGTTTTGCTCGTAATCTCTCGTCGGATCAGCCTTACGAGAATGGATGCAAGGTGGGTCTCCTTGACAGGTTGATCATGCCAAGAAATGTCTGACGTTGCGAGGAGACTACCAAGTTCATGAAGGACCCTGGCGTTCATTAGTGTATGTCTGAGGAAAGAATTTCATGAGGAAGCATAATTGATTTAAGAAGTAACCCTTTATATTGGGTCCTCAAACATACCAGTTTCCCGCCAATTTTCCTGCTCTGGCCTTGGTAAACTCTTCTGCTGAGAGTAAGCCTTGAAGCTGCGTGACAAGCTCCATGTAGTACTCCAGCCGATCTCCATCTTCAGTAGCAACCAAAACTATCGCATCCAGTACAGACAGTCCATATGGAGTTGAAGCTAACTTGCTCATGACCAGGTCGTCTGGCAAATTAAGCATAGTCATTTGCAAATGATGCAGCAGGTCCTGATCATTTGTTAGCTTCTTGTGATTCCGCAATTATTGAAGACACGTACATTGCCTATCAGGAGTGGTGGGATATCTGGATCCGGCATATATCGATAGTCCACCTCGCCCTCCTTCCCTCTTAACATCGTTGTCTGTGTCCCACCCAACGTCCAACCTCTCGTCTCACCATCGATGGACCCCCCAGCTTCCAATACTTCGATTTGTCTGTCTCTTTCAGCAATAATGGCGCCCTCGACAGCCTTAAAACTACTCAGATTCTTAATTTCCGTCCTTTGGCCTAATGCGATTTCTTGTCCGAGCTGAGGTCGAGGACGGACTGATACATTGACATCTGCTCTGAGTCCTCCTAGCTCCATTCCAAGAGTACATGCATCTACCGCTCTTAACAAGCTCTGTATTTTGCGAACACAAGCTGCGGCTGTTGCTGGGTGGTGGATGACAGGTTCGGTGATGATTTCGACCAGAGGATGGGAGACGCGGTTGAAATCAAGGAGATGAGTGGATGGAGGTTGATGAAGCGTCTTAGCGGTGTCTTGTTCCATTTGGACCTGCTTGATTGGAATTGTAATGGAGGGGTGATCGAGTTCCGCGATGCCATCGTGAGGGTAGAGAACAACTGAGCCAGACGTTGCGAAAGGTTCTGAATTTCGAGATCAGTGCTGATTAAATATCGGAGGGGTACGCGAAGCATTGTTGTTACCATAATATTGTGTAATCTGGTATCCAGCTGGTTGGTCTTGGTAGAAATAATGTTTTCGATCGAAAGCGCTCTTCCTGTGTATCGTGCAATTGAGCGCTAGGGCGGCTCGTAATGCAGGAATCAAGGTTTCCTTCTGGAATTGAGGCTGCGTGCCAGGGATTGCGGCGTCAAAATGTGCGACATGGGTATTGGGAGGTTGGTTCGTGGATGTAGCTGCAGTGGAGAACAGTTTTTTGGCAGTATTCAACTCAACATGGATTTCGATGCCGACGGTCAACTCCCACTTTTCGAGAAGCCGGTTTGCAGGTGCATGCTTTGACTTCTTGGATTCTCCTCTAAGCTTCTGGCGCTTGAGCTCATCTTTAAGCAGCTTTCTGAATGGTACCGTAGCTCCTAGCTCTGGTGGGGCTATATGCTCTTCCCTGGCGATTGCAGAGTTGAAGAACGAGCGTCTGACGTTTCGCCTCACAGCGGAGGTCCGAAGGCATGAGTGACAGATGAAAACTGCTCTGTGAGTCTCGGAAGAGTCGTGGAGGAGTTTCGTAGTTGATTGCATGTTGGTAGGGAGCTACGAGCAGCTGGACCCAATTGACTTTTTCCGTCGCTGTAACGTCATCCCGCTTGTATAGAGTATACTTTGTATACCCAGCCAACTACTACCTTCTCCAAAAATACACCACGAATAAGTCTCGAGCTCAGGTAGCTCCGTTTGAATTGGCCAGGCAAAGAGGATTAACAATCAGCCCATGACAGTGGCACATCACGTGTGAGAGCATTCATTTGTTTACTAGTATCTAGCTTCCGAACGACTATGCTATAATGTCACGATGGAACTCAACAGGATGGCCAGCTAAGAATGCTGAGATTCAGTCGCTGATCTAGGATATTAATGTCGTGAAATCAGTCGCTGTGCAACCTAGGCTCAAGCAATAATCGTCCTTTCGGTCCTCCTTTCTCTACAAATCCCTCATTCCTACTGAAGACCTTCTGACCCCTAAGCCACGTCTCAACCACTACGCCCTTGAGTTGCATGCCCTCATATGGACTGCACTTGTTCCGAAAGAGCATCGTACTAGGTTCTACGACGAAGCTCGCTTCATCATCAAAAACGGCAACATCACCATCAAATCCAACAGCAAGGTCTCCTTTTTGATGTCCGAGCCCCACTTGAGCGGCTGTATTGCGGCAGCACCATTTGACGACATCTTCGATGCTGATGTTTTGACGACGCTGGGCCTCAGTCCAGAGAATGCTAAGGCCAAGGCCAACGCTAGAAATGCCACCCCAGGCAGAGAAAAAGTCGCCGGCATCAGTTCTTTCCTTTTCATGCATGTGAGCCGCTAAATGTGGTGGCAGAAGTTTGAGATTTGGGGTACAAGGGGAATGATCTGAGACTACTGTTTTGATGATACTGTCATCTGGTCTTGTCATCTCATTCCAGAGCCCATCCTGATTTGACTGGGTGCGGATTGGTGGGCAACATTTATGCCGTGTGTCGCCTTCCTTAATATTCTCGGCCGCGAGAGATAGGTAGTGGAAGCATGTTTCTGATGTAATATTGACGCCGGCGGCACGAGCTTGGCGAAGCAAGGGAATAGCATCAGTTGCTGAGAGATGGACAATGTGAAGCGGTAGATTAGGAGCCAGATGAGCAAGTGAGAGAATCTCAGAGATAGCATAGGTTTCGAAGGAAGATGGTCGAGAATCTAAGAATGTCTGGTAGGCCGTCAACGGCCCCGTGGGTTCAAGCGGAGGCAAGGAAGTTTGAACATCATCGCCTACGGAAGCAGTAATCGGAGGTATCATTTCGGCATGAAACATGAGGGTGGTGGGTTCATCAGCAAGCTCAGCCATGGCCTTTCTGATATCTCCAGAAGACACTGCTGGAAACTCTTCGACCTACTGAGATTAGCTACACACAGAGGTCATCCTTGCAGGCCATACCCCACTATCGATCAAAAATCCCTTGAAGCCTCTCACGCCTTCTCTGACCAGGGGTTGGAGTTCCTTCTCATTTCCGGGTATAATTCCCCCATAAAATCCGACATCGATCCAGCATTTTCCCTGTGCAGCCGTCGTTTTCTCCTTCAAGTTGGCTACAGTCGTAGTAGGTGGTATCGCATTTAGCGGCATATCAACCACTGTTGTCACTCCTCCGAAAGCTGCGGCTCTTGTGCCGGACCAAAATCCTTCCCATTCTGTCCTTCCTGGTTCGTTTAGGTGAACGTGAGCGTCGACAAGTCCAGGCAGCAAGATTCGAGGAGAGTGATCGATATAGGGGGTGTCAAGGGGGAAATCCGAAGGTGGAAGGAGCGAGTGGAAAATGGAGATGATTTTGCCAGTGATGGTTGATATTATGATGGTGCCAGCAGTCAAACTTCCAGAAAGAATTGCACGAGAAGACGCAAGGACGGTGATAGGAGGGTGGTTTGGAGTTGTCGTCGCCCCATTCTCCTCGCGACTCCCTGTTTCTTCAAATCCGGTATCACTTGTAGCGTGAGGAGCCATACCGAACCCACTTTTCTATTCAAGGTTCAGGCCATGGATCGGTCATAAGAGTTGACTATGCAGTCAAGGACGTCTCATTTCTCATATTGAAATTGTAGAGAAGGTGAAGAGAAATACCGGAATTGAAAGACAAAGAAAGCCGGACCTACTACAAAGAGTGGAGACGGTGTCCAGGGAAGACACTCTCTTATCTACTAGTTCCGGCATCCTGCTGAGCAGGTAAGCGTTGTACTGACAGACCCTGGGTTCTGCGGGTGACTGTAGTCGAGCGGCAAGAATGGTTGAGATTACTCGATGACTATTTGCAAGAACTCCACCTCAGGTGTCCCTGCAGATAATGACCAATGAGAGAGGCTCGACATGACCCTAGGTCCTTCGGAGTCAATTGCCCTGTGGAGCTGATAGTGCTGATAGTGGGAGTGCGATAACATAGAGTCGGGCGATGATAAGGAGAACTTTGATTAGGGTGAATTGGCGGTCACCGACGGATCCGGCAAAACAGAGGCCGAGAAATCTTCACTCGAAAGAACCTCTGAGCCTGATGTTCAAGTCTGGCTGCTTCCTTTCCGTCCACTTGGAATTTGACTTTGATCTCTCAAAGCTCACTCAAACCTCAAAAGGAAAAGGACGCTCGGGGTGACTTGTGAGCTTCGGGACTGCACCAGTCCATCCGAAATATCGAGTAACAGAAATTGCTAGCCTTACTACCAAGCCTGCAAGATTTGCGTAATAGCATGTGGAAAAGGATCTGGCTTGCCCATCATTATTGATTGAGAATTTATGTCCGATCTCGGTCTGGGGTACCGCGAGATTCCTACACAACCCTTTTCTTGCTACGGTGTTCGGTAGTAGCAATCTCATACTCTACGGTTCCTCCCGAGCAATGCGAATCCAGACGCTAGACCTAGAGCCAAGCTGCGTTGCCTTTGCTCCAGACGATACTGACCACTTCGTCGTAGGAACATATCATTTGAACTCAAAGACAGAGAAATCTGACAATTCCAATGCGCAAGATACACCATCTTTGCCACAGAGTCGGAGCGGTAGCCTAATATTATATCGTCTTCAAGGAGAGAACTTGTAGGTCTCACGCCTTTGCCTAGTTCATACTTCGTGCAACCGCCGTACCTTGTGCCTTTGGGTCTTTTGAGAACTTTGCGACAGAAGATTTAAGCTTCAATCGATCATCGTCATTCCATTTGCTTCGTGAATTGATTAATTTCCTGATTCCCCGATCCAGAATCACACAACAGACAATCAAGACAGATAATGGCATTCTTGACATAGCCTTCTCTCCTTCGGATTATCTAGATACTGGGGATACGACGACCGGCATTGCGGCACCATCTCACCGGAACCTTGCCGTGGCATTGTCAGGCGGTCAGATTGTTTTCATCCAGCTTGAATGCTCTCCGCAGGCTCACTGGAGCAGCGGCTGTCGCCTTACAAATATTGAGAATCATCAACCTTTCCATGAAAGCGTGCTTGTGCTGGACATTGTATGGCATCCCAAGCGCAAGGGGGATCTTGCCGTGACGCTTAGTACAGGAGAAGTGGTGCTATGCTCACTACGTCGGGGAGAGAGCAACACTCACATCCAAACAACCCAGTTATTTTCCCATAGTCTGGAGGCATGGACACTATCCTTCAGCATCGACGGACGATCCTTGTATTCTGGTGGCGACGACTGTGTGTTCGCTTGTCATGACTCCGAAGGCGCAGACCACGCCGCACTCTGGAAAGACAGGAGAATCCACGGGGCCGGTGTAACCGCTATTCTACCCATCCTGAGTGACTTTTCCGATCAGAACGACCATTACAAAGAGGCTCTTCTCACGGGCAGCTATGATGATCACATCCGGGTCTTGGCGACGCCGACAGGATCGGGGAAGAGAGTAACGGTGCTCGCAGAACTCAACCTCGGCGGTGGCGTGTGGAGACTGACTTTCATCCAAGCCCCTTCATCGCTAGATTCGAAATCACCAGGCAGCCTATCGCTTCACTGGACAATTCTTGCAAGCTGCATGTACGCTGGAGTGCGAGTGGTTGAGGTCACGAAGCAAGGAGCAGATTGGGATATTCGGATCGTCGCGAGATTTGAAGAGCATAAGAGTATGAATTACGGTAGCGATGTGAGACCTCGATCTGCCGGCGATGGACCTGCTCATGAGATTGTGTCTACAAGCTTCTACGATAGACTGCTATGTCTATGGCAGTTCGCGCAGGGCACTCACCAAGAGTGTACAGAATAGCTTTCCGATAAATCATAAACGCATCAAGACTCCATATCCGTGTCACAGCGCCCAGCCATTCCGCAGATACACATTCAGATAATCAGAGACGACGTCAGAATTCCATCGGATCCCCTTCCTCGTCTCTATCCCGTTTCCCATTTTTCTCCTCCTTCAGTAGGGCCGCCACGAAGCCCCGGAAATAATCGACGTATGGCTTCAACCTCGTTTTCTCCCAGTCCTGCATCTTCTTCGCTTCCTCATCGGCCTCTCGTTTCTCATCACCGTTCCACGCATCTATCTCGGCCAGGAGTTCCGTCACCGTCGGTACGCTCAAGGGGTCGAACTCCTCTACTCTCCTCGTATCGATCGGCACACAAACTCTTCCTGTACCGGGATGCACACAGAAAGGGCTTTTGAGCAAGTGATTTAGCTTTTTGCTGACCTCTGCATCAAGCCGTGGGTATGTGTACTCTAGCACGATGTCCTGTTTGGCCTCGAGCAGACGCTTTCCAAAGTAGGTGTCCGAACTTCCAACCCCGGTCTTCGCAATAGTGTCTATATCTCCCCATTTACTCTCGCTGGATCGACCGGGTGCAGAGTCCCATTTTTTACGTAAGGCAGACACTAGATCGGGAAAGGGAAGGAGCTTGAGAAGATTAGATGAGGCTTCGGAATCGGCCCACGGATCTTGAGAAGAGAGTATGTCGTCTTGAAAGTGTTCTTTGAGGATGGCGAGGCTTCGTCTGGCAAAGTCTTAGCATGAAACAAGTGCGACACCTCCACTAATGACTTACTCGAGATGAGGATGTAAAGGCCTCCTCACGTTCACCTTCTTCCCACTCTTATCTCCGCCTTTGAGCAGCTCAAGATATCCAGCAACCGCTCTCCTCTTGGCATCATCCATGTCTCTTGCTCGCTTATCGCAGACCCAGGCGTGGGCACCTCTCCTTCCCGAGTAAACCCATAGCACATGTTTGAATCCAAAATCCTCTTTGAGCGCCTCATCCACAACTTTAATTGCCATTGTAATGAATGTCCAACATCTATTACAGATATTTGCTCCCGAACAGCATGTCCGAATTTCATCATAATCCGTCATATCAATATCGAAAACGAGTTCCTTGCTTAGTGGCCGGAATGCGCTCGCTTTTCTCAGTGTCTTGCGATCGCGTGGATTTGTGCTATACACGGGGCCGATTTCGAAACGAGAGGGATTGAGGCTAACGCATTGTTTTCGGAGTAGGTCTGCTGTAGGGAAGGACTGGTAACGCAAATATGCATCGTTTTGGAGGGTGAAGGCAAATTCTCGATTGGCAAAATCGTTGGTAGGAGAAGGTGAATGGTTTAACCACTGGAAGAGGTGACGAAAGGGAAATAGCCGCTGGTAAAAGGCCTTCATGATCTCGGGATCATTGATGCGACTAGATTTTGTGGGCTGACTTAGATTGCATTATGTTAGCTAGATGAACATTGAGACTCATGGCTTCTGGGGGCATACTCTGAATCTGGAGGAGCGATGCTAGAAGATGGAAACTCGGTATCGTCCTCGTCATCATCGTCAAACATATTCTCCAGATTCAGCTTCTCTGCATTTGCCGGGGCGCTTTGAGGACTATCTTCCTGGGAGGCATCCTGAGAAGAATTCGAAGAGCCTCCAAGTGCAGGCGCATCGGGTAATATGCCATCCTCTGCTACAGGGTCGGGCGAAATTGCGTGAGGCATGACTGAAGACTGGATTTGCGAGTCGTGGTAAAGAGCTTTCTCGGTGTTAGACGCGTCATTGCGGAAGACGCGTATCGTCGCGTAGAAGAAAGTGCTAAACGCGTGTTATGTCAGCAACTCAATTATCGATATGATAGCATCTCGTATCCCAGCCAAGACTGAAACCAACCCATCGAGCCTGTTTTTTTACCAGCTTTTATGAAAGCATCATGTAGCATCTACATGAACAGCTTTGTTACGATGGAGGAGGCGGGACAATTTGTATCTGGCAGTGGTTGGATCTCTGATGAATCGAGCTTCTACGGTGCGCCACGACTGAGTTGCTCAACTTCCGTCTTGTTGAATTGACGGGCGTTACAGGAGATGATGATCTCCAGAGCACTCTTGAGGGGCAATGTGAAAGCTCAATGCAGCATGGCGATTGGACCATTCCTCCCGCTTACATGGTCCCAATTGCAAAAGCCACTCGCAAGTCAGTAAATAAAAGTACCGAGGATCCTTCACCTCTCTACAATCCCTTTGAAGGTCAGCCAAACAACGCGAAGCAGCTATCTGAAACAGTCGCCGAGTTCACAAAACGTTTGCCGCCTCTCACTTCTCGGCAGGAGGACGTGGGCGAGTGGATATGGATTGCGAATGCCCATGCGGAAAAGCCCCGGTCGCCGAGGATGGAAGAGTTTATAGAGGGCGGGCAGGCTTTGCTTGAAAAGTATATGAATCATCGACGAAAGCTCGAAGAGACTTCTCCAAAATTAGGAAAGTCAGCAATCACAAAGAGGCTAAGTCTCACTAGAGATGATTTGAAGCAAAGCATCAACGAGCTCGCAGTGGAGACTGGTGTGGTTGGTGGAAAGGTTCGGTTGACTACAGCTTTAGTGCTGCAATTGGGATTGACTAATATTCACTAGTGGATGTTGCGCCCCTCCTTCGAAGATTTACCCCGTGTCTGGCGCCTTGTGGCCGAAGCCGTGGCAGAAGGCAGGCTCGGTCCTTGCGCAAAAGTACCTCCAGAAGGATCTACACATCGATCTTCCACCAACGAATCTGTTGTCATTGTTTATACAAACGACTTTACTGATCAGAAGGATGTCAAGAGAGTCCTCCAAGAACTTGTAGATATCGGTCTTGCTCCGCAAGAAGGCAGTGGCAGAGCAACATACTACAAGACAGACGCATATACTTATTTGGGAATATCATCGGAGAATCATTATAATCTGAGGGCGAGTCTGTACACAAGCACGGAAATGATGAAGATGACGCCGAAGACTGGCCCTCAGACCCCGGGCAAAGGCAAGAAGAGGACGCTGGACAGCTATTTCAGGACTTCGTGATTCAATTTTGCTTCTTTTGCAGTCATCTAAGCGCTACTTCGTAGAGACTTGCTTAGCTTTATACCCAACTAAGAGCGTTAATTGCACATGCTATGTATGCTATTTATCTGGTCTGGAGAGACTCCACATGTTATTCTATAGGTAGTGCTGATCATAGGAGGCTTTTCGGCATATTCTCAAAATAATAGATATTTTCATAAATAACAAACCTTGTAAGAACAATATGGATATTGAGGGCATGCAAGATTCCATAAAAATTGAAGTCACGAGAAGGAATATACTCTAGATGATTACTGTACGAATGAGACGTGTCTAAAACGACAATACTGCTTCGTTCGGTCTGGTCTATATCCTTAAACACCCATTATATTACCATCGTAAAATAAACATTAGCAAGGCTCGCGAATCAGCTATAACATAATAGATACGGAGAGCTTAAAGGTATTCAATGAGGAGTTGCACCTTGGCACACTTCGACTCATCAACACCCTTGGTCGAGATGGTATCCCACCACAAGAGCTGATTGCTAACAGTACGATTCTCGCACACCAACCAGCTACCGAATCGATCGTTCGACCAGGTAAGCTCGTCGTAGGCGACACTCAGCTTGGCCGTACCAATCGCATCTGTGATGAGAGCGTCGGCATAGGCATCTTTGTTCCCGTCTAGAACGAGAGTCAGGCCCGACCAATCGCAACCTCCATGCCAAAATGCGATGCTGCGGGTAGGGGGATCGTAGTAGACCGTGGCAGCACCACCGCGGTCAGCGCTGACCTGAGGATATACGGAAGAGGCGCCTTGAGAAATGATTAATGTACTGCTGTGAGGCACAGAAGGTATTGCGATGTCGTTGTATAGTATGACTTACCCTTTGGAGTGCCTTGTACGAAGAGACCTTCGAAATCCTTTCGGCCGAACAGCACGTGAGTGCGTAGGTAGAAGAAAGTATTGTTGCGATTGAAATGGCTACATTGGTGCCAGGGAGCTGGTTCCCCGGGCTTGCTTGTTTCGGATGGTTGCGGAGCCGTTGTGTTGGCTAATGCAGATTCCGTTGGAGCAGGAGGTCCGTGTGGGGGTCGCTTCATCGTCGTCCAGCTCGATTCGTGATCCGCATAGTGCGAGGGCAGAGGAACTGTAGCTGTTGCTGAAGTTGGTATCGGTGCCGTAGAAGACGGAATTGAAGGACCAGCACCAGACGTCGAGCTTGATGTAATTGAACTTGGCACTGACTTTGAAGTCGAGGAAGCACTCGATCCTGGTAGCTCTGCGAAATCGACATAGGTTACACCGGATCCTACAGTAATGGCTTGCTTCAAATAGCAGTTACCGGAAGCGCTGCCAACGTAAGAAAATCCAATACATTTTGGAGTTGCGTCACAGATGGCGAAACAGCTCTCGAATCCACGCTCAGTTCCTACAAACGTCAAATCTCCACCACCACGGTCGTAGCCGCACTGGATTGTGTAATTATTTCCCAATGGAGAGGTGTAAGTGTCGCTTGCAGCCTTTAATTGTGAGCATGATGCGGTGCCCGTGGCCACTGGAGCACCGGAGCTTGAAGTAGGCGATGTCGATGTAGAACTAGAGATGATTGGCTTATTATCAGATTTGTTTGTTGGAGGTAATGTTGAGGATGACGGAGTTGAGGGTGATGGCGTGGAAGACGGCCTAGCCGTAGAGAGGCTTGCAATGTGGAAATCGAGAAAGGGGACAGTAGAGAAAAATATTACCTTTGGGAATATACAGATGTACTATGGCTTAGATCAGAACTCGTTGAACTTGAGTATGAGCCCGGAGTAGTGGAAGATGGGGGAGAGATGTTCGTGCTTGAGTGGTGGGGCTTGTAGCTCGAAGAAGGGCTGTGAGTTGCCGGAGGCGGAGGCGGAGGCGGAGGTGGAGGCGGAGGACTCGTCGGCTCAGTGACCTGAGAGCTAGAAGTTGGGCTATAGGTAGACGAAGATGGAGGTTGAGGAAGTGGAGCAGTGCTGTGAGTTGAGGAAGACGAAACAAGGCTACTCGTGGTCGTTTCAGCAGTCTTGTTAGTAGAGTTTGAGCTAGAGATTGTTGTTGGTGGAGGCGGTTGGTTACTGGTGGTTGAGGATGGGCTGTAGATACTTGATGACGAGCCGTTCGTACTTGGAGCGATATAAGTACTCGACAGGCTGTAGGTGCTCGAGGGGCTTTGGATCGACGAAGACTGGCTAGGGTGTACACTCGTACTTGGAGAAGGACCATAGATGCTCGAGGGTGGATTGTAGGTCGATGAATTCACACTTGAGCTTGAAGATAGGCTATTGGTACCCGCGGAAGGGCTATAGGTGGTTGAGGGAGCATGGTTTGATGAAGGCGGCAGTGACTGCACACTTGAGTTTGAAGAAGTATAGTGGGTGCTCGTAGAATAAGCGTAAGTGCTCGAGATAATGTAGGTGCTCGTAGAAGGAGCGTAAGTGCTTGAGGAAGGGCTGTAGGTTGTCGAGTTATGAGTAGTCGACGGTGGTGGGGCCACATTTGTGCTCGACGATGGACTATAGGTCGATGATGAGCTATGGGTCGATGACGATGAGCTCTGAGTTGAAGACGGTGGTAAAGACACGTTTGTGCTTGAGGACGGGCTATGGGTCGTTGTAGTATTAGTTGATGGCAGAGGTGGTGGTACATTTGTGCTCGAGGATGAGCTTTGGGTCGACGTCTGGGTCGATGATGGAGTTGAGTACACGCTCGTGCTCGAGGATGAGCTGCTGGTCGGTGACGGAGGGGGCGTGTATACAGTTGTGCTCGAAGACGTGCTGGGAGTCGTGGTAGTGTTCGTTGACGATAGAGGCGGAGACTGGATAGTTGAGCTAGAAGACGGGCTGGGGGTCGTCGTAGTATGAGTCGTCAGTGACGAAGGAGGAACACTTGTGCTGGAGGAAGAGATGTAGGTTGTCGTAGTGTTGGACGACGATGGCGGAGATGATTGTACACTTGTGCTTGAGGACGTGGACGTTATGCTCGAAGACGGGCTTCTGACTGTCGTGGTGTTCGTTGACGAAAGAGGCGGAGACTGGATAGTTGAGCTAGAAGACGGGCTGGGTGTCGTTGTAGTAGGAGTCGTCAGTGACGAAGGAGGAACACTTGTGCTGGGGGAAGAGATATGGGTTGTCGTAGTGTTGGTCGACGATAGCGAAGATGGTTGTACACTTGTGCCTGAGGACGTGGACGTTATGGTAGAACGGTTCGTCGATGGAGGCGGAGGATAAACAATCGTGCTGGAGGAAGCCTGGGTTGTTGTGGTTTGCGTCGACAATGGTGTGTGCGTTGAAACACTTGTACTCGTCTGTGGGGTTTGCGATGACGACGACGACGGCCCTTGAGATGGCCACCCCCCATGTGGAGCAGGCACGCAGACCACCTGATTGTGTAGTTAATTAGCCATCGTAGTCTTGTACAACTTTCTGTTTGGAGCGTTGTCGTTTGCAGAACCAGGCGAGCGGGATTACGAAGATCGAGACTAGAAGAGCAATACAAACTTACAAGCTGTAGAAAGGCAGCTGCCGCAATGGCGAGCTTGTGTGTGGGAGCCATATCTCTCGCCCTGCAACAGAGAAAGCTCTGCTGGGCACCTGTTTCCCGGGGAATTGGAGACTTGATATACCCCCCCGATAACTCCACCTTCGGCGCTCATACGGCACGTAAAGCAGGTCAGAGATGAAGCCGAAAACAGTGGATGGGGTCCATTATTATCCCGAAGTACGTTGCACAGTCAGTGAAGCAGAAGAATGTACATCGAACGGACCCTATCAACGGACACGGAAAAGGATAGCGACAGAAAAATGTGCCTACCTCCTCTTTCAAGACGACTCGTAGTCCTCAAGTATAGGGTTCCGACAGATACCATGGTCACGGCCATATCGCTCCACTTGTTGGGAGGAGATGCGGAGGTCGTTGCAAGATATGTCGAGTACTTGGATCCAGAAGATGGCGATTTGAAGTGTCAGAAGAACATCTTGACGGACAGGATTATTGTTTTGACGTGTGAAGGACGATAGTTGCCTGTCCACGTATGTGGACCTTGAATGAGGGGAAAGCTGGCTCGAGAACTTGAAATGGAAGAATTGTGGTGCAAATGAGCGTGGGTGGCCTCATCTAATGTTTCAAGCAAAACTGCATGTGTCAATTGAGGCAGGCATATGGTGTCGTTGGAGTAAGAATGCTCCCGTTATCTGGTAACGGAGACTCCGCGAGCAACGGAAGGCAATAAAAGTTTCCAGAACGAAACGGCGGGAAGGGTCACTCAACGTCGTGCGCAACGACGTGTGTGTGTAATCTCAAACTCTGATCTCACGTCATTGTAGTGAAAGAGGCACATAAAACTCACGTGCAGTTGTTCACGGAACTTAGTGGAAAGGCCTGGATTGCAACCAACGCTGATTTCTTAGAAGCCTCATTACAGCTCGTGTGCGTGTTTTCGAAGCCTAGGGCGAATAAAATTGGGTGGCATTCCCTTTGTAGTCCCTACCATTGGCCAGAGAATCGTACGGAGTCGATTGGTCGCATCGCGCATATGTAGAGTGCATGTGGCAAGGAGTATTGGAACAGCGAAGTATTTCCTGGAGGTTCTCACCCAACCAGCGGCCCAACTTTATGAGTATTTAAGTAGTCCAGCTGGATTCGTAGAATTCTCGCAGAGAGGACAATCTGTCAATGAAGAAGATTTCCTATGGCTGGTGGTCGTTGAAATGTGAACATCGAGCAATTCTATGCTGCTTCAATGCTTCGGCAATGAGGCCGCCCTGCTACCAAACTGGAATGCAAACAGATCACATCAGGAATAATATCGCGTTGCTAATAGTCCAGTCAAACATTTCTCTCGCTGGCCCATGAGTCTCATTGAAATGCTTCAGTTCCTAGACCAAGCCATTATTCTCGTATCAGTCAAATGTCAATCACAGTGTTGGTGGACTCACTTTAGCTGCGTATGCCATGGCCATGTCCCTGAACAAGGACCTCGGGATTTTTGGGAGATTGCTTTCACCTTGATGGCGCTTAGGGACCAGTCCAACGTAAGGAAACCAGCTTCCACGTCTCAACGGGCCCCGCCAACGAAACAGCGTGTTCCATTTGAGCCTCGTAGTATCGACGAGTTGCACGTTTGCCCAGACTGGAGAAAAACCAAGTATTCTGATGTTTGTGCGAAGAAAGAAATGGGAAAACCGTTGGTGACTGAAAACTGCAATTTCAAAAAACTCCCCTATTGCCTAGAACTTATACATCCGGTTAAGAAAACTGCGCCTGAACGCACCAGCATCCACCACTCATTCAGTAGCAAAGAAGTGCTCCACAGTGAGTGTACCGCCCGATGCAGGTCCAACGAAAGGAAAATGAGATAGTGGTGAAAGAAACGCGAGATGCCGTAGCGTCGACGCTATCATGTACCGTCGCTGCTGACCTGTCTGCCTCTCGCACATCTCACAGAGGATATATGCTCCTCCAACAGGCCGTACACTCGAAATAAACAAGCAAAGTGACATCTCCACAATCTCATTTCATTTCCTTCCACTCCACATCAAACACTTCATTCTCGGGGGTATCTCCATCTGCATCTCCACATGCATCTCCTCACGCTCGATTCCCTCACGGAAAACACGCCCACACTCTACACCTTCTCACTCACCAACTTCGTCGTTGTCCGAGGTCGGTACACCGCATCCTGCCCGCTCATCCGCCTTCCCAGCGCCCGATCCAGCTTCGCCCCAAGCGCAAGCTTGCTCATGTCGCCGTCCTTCTGCGCCGAGGGGACGTAGCGCTGCGACGCCAGCCGCTTGTCTTCCAGTCGGTCGAAGCTCCGCGACCAGGTCTTGATTTCGGCGCTCCGCGGGTCGGCGGTCGACGTTGTGGTGGTGGTGGAGGCGGCGAGGGAGGGGGCGCCGCTGTAGGTGGAGAAGCGGGTGGAGGCGCGGTTGGAGGAGAGTGGGGTCTTCTGGAGGTGTTAGTGTATAGGGGCCTGACTTCTTTGAGGGTGAGAGGAGCTGCAGGGAAGTGGGGATGTGGTGCTACTGGCGAGGATGGAGACGTTGATTGTAGGTGTATGTAGGTTCTTTCGTAATGTAGGAGGCAGTGGTTGGGGACTGCTTACGGAGTTGAGTATTGGTCGTGATGATTCTAGCGAGCGACCCATTGTGACGATTTGGGAGACTTGAGGATGGTGGGAGGAAGGACGACGGTCGTCAGAGACTCGTGTCGTTCAAGAGGATTTCTCAGACCTTTTCGGAGTCGATGTTCGATTGTCGTTCCGAAAAACGAAGGATTAATGTCAAAAAGGAACGTAGAGGTGACAGTTGTCGTAAAATCGTCAGGTTGGAGAGTAAGGTAGGGAAAAGGCACGTAAGGCGTCTAGGGGAGGCGGAGCGGCAGGGCCACTGGGCGTTGTGTAATGTCTGCCGATCCTGTGTTTCGGGATTTGTTGCGGTTCACTCGCAATCGCACACGTATCGAGTCAGGAGAGTGGGAAGGGTCTCTGCCTCAGGGGGTATGACACTGGATCTTCACCAGGATTGGAAGCAATCAAACTCGCGAAGCCCTCGATCGCGTTCGGTGCTGACGTCGTTGCGCGTTCAGGGTACACTCACGGCGTGATGGACGGTTTGATGTCTGGATAGTTTGCCTGGTATACAGAGTAGATGGCCGGTGGGTACCTGGCCTCTATTTCTACTCCCCTGTTACTAGCTAACTACCGCGCGTCCGAGTCTGCCCCTCTCCGCAGCGTCAGCGTAGAGGCTGACTTCGGCCTCCCTGGTGGCCCAGAAGCTGCAGCAGAGCAAAGCTAGCTAGTGCTATTATCGAATACGCCCCAATGGCATGCGACATCGCGATAGCTCGGACGAGACGGGTTTGCTTGTTTTAGGGGCTGGAAGCCTACCAACAAAGCCTAGCAACGTGGACGGCTTGGAGGGAAGAGAGCAGGGCAAAACAGGTGGCGTTGCTGGGATCAGGTTCAGGCTTCTCCTGGCCGGCCTCGAGAGCTGTTTCTGCGACGACGGGACCTCGCGGCTTGCATCCTTTCTCCCCCACGTCGCCACGAGGCTGCGCGTCACCATGCCCCTTCTGACAATCTTTTCCGGCTGGCCACGAGGCAACCGGCTTCATCACCTGCATCGCGTATCTGGATTGCCCTGCGTGCCGCCTCCACAACATGGACCGCCTCTGCAGGGAGAAGAGGCGACCCGCTGCTGTTCTGCCAGACTCCATGCTAAGTATGTCTTTATTTTTCTCAAAATCTAGATTTTAGGGCGACGTACTCCGTACCGCATCGAGACAGGACCTCTCAACTGTGCTTTACCGAGGGAGCTCCACTTTAAAGACATGCAAGCCAATCTGTACACTCACCACACTGCGTCTCGTTGCTGAGGTGAAGGCTTAGTGCGCAGGTGACCGTACAGACGCCCTCCAACCCCTCCACCCTCCATATCCAATCGTACAAGGCCAAGTAATGGGCGGCGTGTCTCATCCCGTAAGTAGCCCACAGGAGGGGTTTGTCTGTTGTCTGCAAACGTTCTGTTGAGCAGATGTCGATATTAGTCACAGCCATGAAGACGGATCGGCCTTGTCAAGACTGGACTGGATGGCTGTGAGCTAGGTAGAGCCGTCTCTAAACCATTGATTCTCCAGCCCCACAAGATCATCTCCATTCAAGCTTGTTTGTTGATCGGCGATATTTCGGGCTTCCTGGTCTAGCTTGGTGGGAAAAAGTTCTTGACTCATGGGTGAGGAACTATACGTCACTTGCAATATAGAACGCAATGAGGTGCCGTTTCTTTCTCAATTATATGTTTCGCCCGAATGTGCAAGTCCCGGTAGCGTCTAAAATTAGCTTCCATTGTCGATTCCGACAGAATTTTCTCTGGCGCGGGATAATTGTAATGATCGACCGAACTAGAAAACTACCGTCTACACATGTATGTCGGATCAGCTTGAAGAGAATGAACTACTACTGAGTTGAATAGCCAGCCGAATCCGAATCCCCAGTCCCGCATGTAAAATCTCCGAAGACAATGCGGCTCACTCTTGACCGTCTGATGATCTACTGCATCTACCTCTCCACAAACGACCACGCCCCCCAATTATCCAGCCCCACACTGCTAAACCACGAGTTTGAACTCTCACCCCAGCTCCTCCAGATCCACATGGCCAGCGCCCCCGCGATCCCACATCCCCCCAGCACCTGCACCACAAGCCATCCCTTCTGCCCTACCTGATCTGCCCAACCCAGCAGACCCAACGGATCCCGGGCATCTTGAATCGGTCCTCTCGGCAATCTCCCCGTCCTTCTGCGCGCCATAGCACCATCCTTTGTTCGCACGAGCATGCCTTCCTGCTCCACTGCAGTAGGCCCAGCATTACACTCCTCAAGCTTGTCCATGAGATAGCTCGTGGGCTCGCCACGGGCGAGTCGTTCGTACCGGTCACGCTCGTTCTGGAGGCTCCGCTGAAGGTCTGTTGCCCATTTTGCCAGGCGGACCTGTGCGAGATGTTCCTCGCGTTGAGGCCGGTTGGTGAGGAGAGTGAGGGCGTTTTGATGTTGGTCGTGAGGAGGTAACGATGCTGCTGGAGACAAGGAGCGAGATGATGAAGGAAGTAAGTGGTCTTGGGAAGAGGATGAAGATCGTGATATGTCTGGGGATGTAATATTAGAGGGGCCTTTCTTTCGGGCGGAGTCTATCTCGAATGTTGTTCCCCCTGCATGCGTTGGCGTGGGCTTGTTCATGAGCATACTCTTGCCGTCGCGTGTGGACCGCCATTGAAGAAATTTCCGTGCTGCTGAATGTCGTAGCCAGGCGGCGTTGTCCGGCTCGAATATCTGGTCGACCAAAGTATAGAGTTCTGAAGGAAGTAAGGGTTGCATGTATTCTGAACTCATGAGTAGACTTGCATCCATGGTTTCAGCATCGCTGCCAGGCGCAGAAGAGACAACGAATGGTGGGGACTGCAACGGCTCTTTCTGACATT
This sequence comes from Viridothelium virens, assembly GCA_010094025.1. NCBI lineage: Eukaryota > Fungi > Ascomycota > Dothideomycetes > Trypetheliales > Trypetheliaceae > Viridothelium > Viridothelium virens. The sequence continues at coordinate 29,084 of ML991801.1, forward strand.
CTTCGATGCTCTTGCCAAAGAGAAAGGGCTGTACGTCGGCATCGCTTAGATCTTCCAGGAGCCGGACCTTGAGTGAAGCAACTGTTTCAGGTCCAATCATATCGGCCTTGCCGATGACCGGTATGACATTCGTCATTTGGCATAAACGTGAGATCATACTTATGTCCTCGGCATTGTGCCCTTCTGTATGCAGAATGAGAAACAAAAATCGAAGCAAAGTGGGATGAGCTTACCATGGCTGAGTACAAGTAATATCAGATCTACCTGGACACCTCCATTACCGCTTAGCATGTCTAGTAATTCAGAGTCGGTGAGGCTTTTGAATGCGACATTTCGGTGCAACAGGCGATCGATATATTGTATAGTAGGTTCCAGATTCGGAAGTGACGTCTCGTAGCCAGTGTAGCTAGGAGCATCGACAAAGCAAATATTCCTCTCTAACACAGCATCTCCCATGCTCTTTCGTCGACGAATCGTCTTACTTTCTTCGTCTTCTGTCCACCAAGCAGGATATGACCGTGTGCTGGCGTGAACCTCAGAGAAAACCGAGGTAGACGCGGGCCTTTCCTTTGACTGAGACGATTTTGGGCTTTTCTCATTGATTTGAGACGTTGATTGGCTTGTGGGAAGTGGGTCAACGTGTACGATATCCTCGCAGCACTGCATTATAGATCGAATCAGCGAAGTCTTGCCAGTCCCTAAAGTCGGAGTCAGTGCTGGTTCTTGTCAAATTGAATGTGAGATGAACAGATGTACATACCAGCTGGACCAGCCACAAGGATCTTCAATTTGCCTATACGCTTCCCTCGATCAGTGAACGGTCGCCTTGTTGGCATCTTAATACTGGGCATGACCAGCTGAGGGGCCTTGGCTGGCTGCACCAGAGAATTTTCCTCATTATGGTCGTGCTCATCCTCATTTCCTGATTCGACTGCTTGACTTTCAGTATCATCTGCTGCAGACTCATCATCGGAGAGCTTCAACGACTTCAAGGAACCCGTTTTTGGCGAGCTAGGAGCTCCTGACCCTGGGGTGGGGGAAAGGCGAAACGGGGTTAGAGGCTGGGAGATCGATATCTGAGACGACCGTCGACCACTATTTTGGGAAGGCGATGAAGCGAGACTCGAGGCAGCCCTTGGACTTTCAGGGGAGATGATGCGCTGCGCCGCAGCAATAATCTTTGGATGGACTGGATTCTTAGGTGACTTTCTCTTACCCAATACCGTACCCTTGTGGCCGTCTTTTTCACCTTCGCCATTCTCCAGGAATGCTGAACCTATAGCATCCTCAAGGCTTTGAACACCGTATGAGCTGTCCCTGACAGTTGCAGGAGATGTCTCTGCCGCTTGCACGTCTTCCACGCTTGATGTATTATTCATATCCTCCTCTCTTTTCAGAAAGAATGTTGTTGGTGCTCCTGAGGGAGGCCTTGGAGGTGGGGTGCCTGTAATACTTTGCTTGCGAGAATGCGGCGCAGGGAGGTCTTTATCGGTAGCAGGTCCCATTTCCCGTTTTCGCGGAAACTTCCTGTTCGTAAGTCTTTCGTGCGGGCTTCTTGGATGGATTTCCTGCGACCTGAACCACTGAAGGAGATTCGATGACGTGCAATAAGCTCGAGGTACCCCTCAGTAGCCCCACTATGCCAGCAAAAGATTCTAATGAGCGCTGGGAATGGGTAGTCATAGAAAGACACTGTTGCAGTCCTGCAATATGGAACAATTTTCAACACGATGGTCAGCAAGTGAAGGTCATTTCTTGGATGAAGTTGGTCGATGTCATGGTACTCGTGAGTTCAGGGTCCAAATGATAGTGGATCGGTCATCGGACATCCTGGCTACACCCTTGCATTGTTATCGTTCACATTTCACCCGTAGGAAAGAATCAGATCACTGGATATATGCCCAATCATTTACTCATGATCTAGACTGATATACTATGATTCCAAGAAATGTCGTCTGGCCTATCTAAGCAGTTTTGAATTGTATTTGCACGATCATTCTTCCCACTCGGGGAGATCTTCCAGCCTAGGTACCTCATCCTTGTCCAACCTCCACAGCAAGCAATAAGCTCCGAAGAAGAGATGATGAAAGCTAGAGCAAAGTCGAAGTGTATAAGGCCTCCGAGAAGGAGCTGTCGATGATTGGTATCGATACGAATGTCGGTAAAAGTTGTTGTGCCATGAAAACCGGGATAAAAAGTGATACACGAAGAAGTCGCGACTAAGGCCCCATCAACAGTCGTAAAATGTTGATCGAATGAAGAAGCAGCAAATGGGCCGCAACGCTATGCCCTTGAACAAATGGCCGGCACAGATGCTGAACACTTTTAGCAGGATACAACGCCGTATTGAACAATTAGAAAATGGTGTACAGTGTATGGTGAAAGTTAGTATGCTGTAAAAGCCTGCAGGCAGTGTGAACATCGACCGCCGCATTTAGCAACGACCGGCAGTCCACAATAAGCCAGTGACGAGTTTGAGCATGTTTGGCCAAAAGCCATTCAAAAGTTGGACTGCTCATGCGAAAGTGGATGAGAGGATCCTGGGCACCAATAGCACGGGAATGAAAATCCATTCTAAGCTGCCTGGGCAGCGCCTCGGCCGCGCGCTCCAACGTTCGCGCCGCGACCTCTTGGGGCGAAGGCAGGTTTCTGCTGGAAGCCTCCACGCCCACCATCACGAGGACCGTTCCCGCCACGGCCGCCTCTCATGTCGCCTCTTCCACGGGGAACATATGGGTATGATCCTGGACGTAGACGGCGTTCTTCCACAAAGATACGATCATTGCCAAGGACGTGAGGATTGGCGGCGACAGCGGCTTGGTAACCGGCAGGAGTGGCAAAATCGACAAAGGCACAATTCTGACTCGAATTAGCATCTCAGAGCATGAAGATGAGGATCAAAAAACTCACTTTCTGTCGGCTAATGTCAAAGTAAGCTATTTCTCCGTATTTCTCGAGCGTTTTCTTGAGCTCATCGCCATCAACACTCTCGTAGACATTCTTAATGTAAGCGCGTGAATTTGGTTGTTCGCTTTGGGCCGGCTGAGCCCGGGGTTGCCGCTTGTTGTGTTCATGGTTGACAGACTGCCACTCGTCTTGGGGGCTTCCGGCCGCTGCTGCCTCGTTGGACGTAGTTTGAGCCGCTGGTCCTGTCGGAGCATTCGTGGTGGAGGGTGGTGCAGGAGGCGTCTGTTTGGCCTGATTTGCAGCTGGAGACGGAGTCGGTTGGACAGCCGGGGTGGCTGGCGTAGCGATCCGATTGTTTGCTGCAGCAGCAAGATTGGCCCAAGTCTTGGGGGCAGCTGGAGCAACGTTTGCCCAAGCCTTGGGTGCTGCTGGCTTTGGCGGAGGGGCAGTGACGACTGGTGGAGCTGTTGAAGCTGGAGGTGGTGAGGCAATTGGAGTCGGCTCGGGAGCCTTAGGTTTCTCAGCTTCGAATTCTGGAGCTGCCGGAGCTGTTTCGGTGTCTGCTGCAGGATCAGTCTCTTCCGGAACAGCTGGAGCAGCTACAGCTGGGGCGTCCTCAGTATGCTGAACACTTCCGGCATCCTCAGTATTCGCAGCACCGTTGACAGGGGGATCTGATTCTCCAAGCTCCATGGCATCTTCTTTCAACACCTTCTGTTCGAGTTCTCTGTCGACTTGGGCCGCATCGGCCTCCTGAGCAGCTGGATCGTCAGAACTCGTAAGAGTCCTGGGCTCCGTCTCCTCTGTGCTAGGTTTCGGCTCTTGGATGCCGCTGGGAACGGCTTGGTTTTGCTGTAACTCTTCGCTCTCGCCAGTGCCTTCAAATTCCTCGTCTTCGATTATGTACCTGAAGATATCATTGAGGACGAAGTAGCCATTCGTTTGCTTGGCAAGTACGAATGTCTGTGTGAATTTTCTGTGTGGAGCGGATTTATTAGAGATTTCGCCAATAACTTGGATGACGATATTCTCATCTGAGCTTTGGGAATCGACGTTGGTCACGCGAACTTTACAGTCTTGGATATCGAGTTCTTTTATGCGGTCATTAATTGCCTAGAAGCCCACGTTAGCAAGTTGACGGTCGAATTATAGTGGTGATCACTGCACCAACCTTCTGTCCAACGCATACGGGAGCCTTCTCCGCCTCGACTCCAGAGACAAATTGTGAACGCTTTTGGTAAAAAAGCTATGCGTTGTCAGCTGGTGTTCCGCGTTCGCATTGTTCGAGGGAGGTGCTACTTACAAAGAGTTTCTCAGGTTGCCGACTCAAAGTCGTGTAGTACCGCTCGACAAAGTACCAACCAACTTCATCGCTGGGTAGGCCAGCCGAGTTGCTATTTCCGGAAGCTGTAGTATTTCCTGTAGGTGGGGGAACTTCACCATAACTGGTAGCGGCGGAGGCCGAAGTGGTTGTAACTTGAGGATTGTAACTAAGTTCGGCAGCGCCGTAAGCCTGTGTCTGTTGCGGGGCGTAATTGCCATTGATAGGCACTGTGGGTTGTTCGGTTGCCATTATGGATCTTTGAGCGATGGGGGGAATTGTTTAGTCAGAAGCGGGAGCAGAGGTACTCTTAAGGGGTCTGTGAGTGATTCGTGAATAGGTGATGGGTGAGGAGGTATTTTGGTCTGGAAGGACGAGTGAGCATGAGCGTTCAGAAGCGAATAGGAGGAGATGCTCACCACGAGGACCAATTCAGGCACGAGCAATGAGAAAATGCGGAGGCTATTACAATAGGCGCGTGTGCTTATTAGTGTGGTACAAGTGCAAAAGGGTGGCGGAGGCGGATGGAACAGACGCAGTTAAGCAGTGGCTAGTAAGTGAATTGCAGAAGCTATGAGTCGACAGTGGGGGATGAAGGGAAGGGTCTGGCAGTCGGTGCAGATGGCAATGCTGGTGGAGGGCGCGAAGAGAAAAGTCGAGCACCGCGAGCCTGTCCAGGTGCTGTTCTCCGTCTGTCGCGGCTCTACTCTAGTCCGACCGGCCGAGCTTCCGTTTTCTGCCATCTCCAGTCTCCAACGACATCTCCACCTCCACCTGCTCGCCCTGCTCACGCCGAACCCTAAATAAATAACGCCTCACAGAACCCTCGCCACCTTGTGTAACCTCACTTGCTGTCAACAGCATTTAGTCACTGTCCGATTATTTTGATATTAGTCACGCCGTGTAGGACATAGGCTGAGCACCATTAGATTGCCTTAAGAATATCAAACATTGCATTCCTAACGCTATAAATCTAGAAATTGATTGGCTCATATCTGTACTGATGCACAAATTCTGTAAAAAGAACAAGTGTCGCTGGGTTGGTCAATTTTCTGATACGTGATTTCTTTGCATGTTCGTCATACCCTTGAGTTACTGAGTGCCTGAAAGAAATATCAGACACGCGACCTCTCGGATCTACCTTCATAACCCCTCGACCAGCGGGTACTCGATTACGCTTCAGCGAGTCGTTGGCTCACATTGAAGCACCTGATATGTTGTGCAGGGTATTGATCAAGCTCCAGCGTGGAGTCATCATGGTGATGGCAGCTCCGGCATGACCGAGGAAAGTCTTTCACTGATCGTTCGAGGGCTTGTAATATACTAGGTTTCAGGGAAAGTAATATTACCACAAACGAGGCTTTGGCGCATGGTCGTACTGAACCTGAGCGAGCAATGTGTGACGAAGATATAAAATGCACCTCGACTCCTTAACATTTTCTTACTACATCTGCCTTCTTTGAAGACTCCGCTCTTTCGTTAACGAAGCTTGAAGCCATCACTGTACGTGTCGTACTACAGTCATTCTGCATCTCAACCTTGCTTGTATACCTGCCGGTTGTTGTCATGAAGCTCTTTGGTAATCCTCAAGCCGGAAAGAAAAGAAATCCGGGTGGTCAAAGTAGACCAAGCGCCAACCAGAGTTCAACAGGTCAGGAGAGTGGTCGACAGCGCACAGGTAATCTGCCAAAGTAGTCGCAATTCGCTAATATAAATTAACAAGAAGTAGGTCCAACTGGTCCGCACGGATTTCCGACAGACCAGAAGTACAACCCATCGGCACATCAGCAACAGATTCCAGACGCGCCGCCTCCAGGCTATGCGGAAATCGATATGCCGCATTCCACATCCTATAATCCTAGAGCTGAATCCTCTCGCCAAGCCAGCGCAGTTCAGAGACCGCGGCCTGGCATCCAGAGCTCCATGTCTCCCCCCATGCAACCTGCACAGCAAGGTGTTCCTCAGCAGTACGGAGGCAACACAATGCCGCAGCAAATGCAGCCTCAACGACAGCGTGGCGTCCCCCAGCAGCTTGGAAGTCCTGGATTTGGCGGGAAAACTCCAGCTGGCCCATCGACGCCTCGACCTCAGGGCGGACGACGAGGACCACCATCTTCCGTTGCCCCCTCGGAACCGGCATCCCAAATGGGAAGGCCAAGCCACAACACCGAGGAAGACGACGACGTAGACTTCGAGTACCCATACCAAGAAGCCCAGGTCGAGGGCGGTCCCAACATGCAGCAAACCGGTATTCCCCAAGCTGGCACCCAACCTATGGTCCCCTACCAAAATCCCGCTCAGATGGCTCAGATACCGCAGCAGGGCCAGAGCATGGCAGCCACCTCGACCACGCAAATGATGCCCCCAGGCCAGCAACAACTCGGCATGAACATCCCCCAACAATCCCAACTACCCAGCATCCTCCAGATCGGCGTCCCAATGCCCTACGCCGTCCCCACCCCCATGCCCATCCCCGTGCCCATCCCCGTCTCCACCGGCCCCTCCCTCCTAATCGACACGCGCCCCCCTCCGCTCCACCTCCACTCCAGCCGACGCATCCTGCTCCCCCGCCTCCGCCGCCTGATCTCGCTCTACCACTCGCCCCTGACGCCAGACCTGCCACCCTGCATCGAAGCCGCGCTGCCGCACGAGATCGAGCTGCTGTGCGAAGCCGGCGAGATCCACGACCACGACCCGTTTGCGCTGACGGGGCCGGAGCGGCGGTATCTGTGGGAGAGGGTCGGAGAGGTGACGGCGTTGGTGAAGTGGGGCCCGGAGTGGGGGGTTGATTATGGTTGGCTGGGGACGGCGGAGGGACCGCAGGGAATGGTGGGGTGGGAGGTGGGTGAGGTGAGGGGGTGGTGGGGGGGATTGAGAGGACGGCCGATGGTGGAGGTTACGGGGTTGTGATGAGTAGATAGAGAGAGAGGGAGGGAGAGAGGGAGGGTGGGAGGGAGGGAGAGAGTGGAGGGGTGAGGGTTGGGGCGAGAGTAATGATGCTGGCTTCTTTTTGGCTTTGGTAGAGATGCTGCGTCGGAGATGGCAGGTGGTAATCCGGCTTTCAGAGGAGGGTCCTGTTGTGGGCGGATGGGCAACAAACGGCATGACAGTTGCGTGAGACTGACCTTATGTGGCGAAACACATTCATGCTCCTTAGTTTGGAGAGAATGGCTTCGTCTAACGTTTTGGATAATATTACCCCAACAATCACCAGATTATAAGCAAGAGTCTGTTCAGTTGAATTGTTCCAGTACTGATGTCTCTCACTTATCGATTGTTCGAAGACATCATAGGGCTCGTAAGTGATTGAAGCGTGGGCATCGTGCCCACATAAATCATCGCATTTGCAGCGATCACTTTCAGCCGGCGGAGGTGTCGCAATGGTGGGCTACCTCTTTCAGAGTTTCCATCGAAAAGCCTTCTCAGTCTTATTACATCATTTGGAACGCTGTGGAGGGCAGTGGTCTGTCATATTTGAACCGTATCTAATGAAGGAGTAACACTGCCACAGGCGCACAAACAACAACAATCCATATGGGAGAAAAAGTAAGAGAGAAAAAAGAAAAGGAGAGAATCAATCCGAGGAATGGCTTCACGCACAGTTTTCTGCTTCGCCTGATTTTTGAAGGACCCACACCCAGTCTGTATCTCGACATGCCGCCAGGAGCCAATGTAAAGCGTTCGCGTATCAGTCTCGGGTCCCGTAAACCATCGCCACCCGAGGACAAGCCACAACAGCAAATGTCATCATACAGTATGGAAAAAGGCCCCATCTAACCATGCTATTTCCTGCCCCCCTCCTTGCCTATCATCCGCCAATTCGCCAAGTATGTGAGTCTTCGAGAGTTGTCGGTAAAAAGACGGCCGCCGCGCGCATAACATTGATGTTCGATGAGCAAAACAACAGAGGGTAATTGACATTCGACCGAGTCGATTGTTGTAGAGGTTCCGGGAAGAACACAAGCGGAACGATGTCGATTGGATTCGGAAGCCAAAACCAGTCAACATGCGCGAGCAAGGGGGGACAGCTCTCGAGACGAAGGGGGGGAAATCTATCTGGATCGGCCGAACCTGCTGCACAAGGGATAAACGTTGGCATCTGTCTTCACTTTATTTTTTCTTGTTACGAGGGGGCGTGGTAGATCTGCTACCGGCCCCACCGAGGAGGGCAGGGGCGTACTTTTGCTTCTTCTCCGCGGGTTTCAGAATCTAGAGAAATGCCGGAATTAGCATTAGGGCTCCTGTGCTATCGCATGGCAAATCGCATCGGGATGTGCAGATCCTTGTGAGGACACTACACGACACCGGGGCCTGTACTCACCTGAAATGAACACAGCAAGCTCTCATCTACGCTCATCATAGCGCCAGCGTTGTCAAATTCGCCACAGTAATTGGGCGCGCTGAAGAGAGTGACCAGCTGTCTCTTAGAAAAGAATTCGTATCCGTCTTCAACGACTTGATGTGCGCGACAGATGAGGTCCATGTCATGCTTCTGTAGGAATCGAGAGACAACGTCGGGACCAAAGGTGAAAGAAACGCCTCGATCGTTTTCGCTCCACCCTGTGATGTCTTTGTCGGGATCTGACCAGAGCAAATCGCAGAGTAGGCCACAGTCAGGGATCTATATGGGTAATTGGTTAGCGGGCCGCAAGTGGTGCTCAAGTCGAGCGTTGCGCAGTGAGCCAACAAAAACGATTGGTAGGGATGGATCAAAAACTTACATCCGTGGGTCGCATAACACGACGTATCTGTTCCATAGAATTCAAATCTGGACTGAGTCCTCCATGCATTGTGAAAATCTTCTCGTCGATGATTGCTGCAATTGGCAAGCAGTTGAAGCAGTCCGTAAATGTCTTCCATAGCTTGATGTTGTACCTTCTCTTGCATTCATCATAGAAACCGTAGATACGGTTGATCGAGGCGCACTCGTGGTTACCACGGAGAACAAAAAAGTTCTCGGGATACTTGATTTTGTATGCGAGGAGCAGGCATATAGTCTCGAGGGATTGTTTGCCACGATCGACGTAGTCTCCAAGGAAGAGGTAGTTCGCCTCTGGAGGGAAACCGCCGTACTCGAACAAGCGCAGCAGATCGTAGTATTGGCCGTGTATATCACCACAGATCTACGATCTGAGTGAGCGGTGGGGTTTGTTGCACCAAGAGCTGCGCTAATTCACAATTGGGATTACTTGGGTTGAACTGACGTACCTTAATGGGTGCTTCTAGCTCCAACAGAATCGGCTGCGAAATGAATATCTCTCGCGCCTTGGTGCAAAGATAGCGAATTTCTGCCTCAAGCAACTGGACTTGCTTTCCAGGCCTACTGCCGCGCACTTCTAGCAGCCTATCGATGATGGAGTCTAAATCAACGTCATTTTCCGCCATTTCCGGCGTCCACTTATTCTTGTTGGGTTTTTTGCAGTTTTAGAGGCGGCTTCTCGCCAAAAAGGCCCAAAGGGCGGGCGGCGGATTGGATGAAGACCGTGGAGGGTACTGTATAGAAATAGTTAGCTGCGGCGTAAGGCGTGAAGGATTAAGACCGGTGCCTTCCTGATGAATACGTACCAAGTCAAACCGTGAGGCTGAAAGTAATTCGAATTGATTTCCCTGTATTTCCGCCCAGCCCTTATTGTGGTACTGTTGCGTGGCCCCCTAACGTAGAAACGAATTGCAGGGAGGAAAACCCCTCAAGACGCAGAGGCACAAGTGGATCACGCGACTCAGACTAGGGCGTAGATGATATTGGAAGAAATGTGTACAGTTGACCGAAATGTAGCCAGCAAGAATAGGCTGCTTGGTGAGCGGCGGTAGTTGTGGATCGAGGGGTTGTGGTAATGTTGATGTACGTGGTCAGGACGTTCGAGACGGCGTGGGAAAGCTCTGTTCGCCCCCGAGGCAAGCACAGGGGAGGCTTAAGAGGCTGAAGGAAGTCTTGGAGTACAGCAGACGGGATTTGAGGGCAAGAGAAGCAGAATTCTGGAGATTCGGTTGAGGGCCAGACGAGATCGACGCAGGCTGATGGGTCGAGGTGGTGCCGGCGAAGATTTGTTTCAGCGTGAACGACAGCGACCAGGCCCGCCCGTTGGTTCAGGCCCGATTCGGAAGCGCGCGATTGAGTGTCCTGCAGCAGGAATGCGCGTCGTCAACTCTACCCAATAACACCTCTACCCACCGATTACTGTTGATGAAGCCTGGTCCACAAATGCTGAAATGGTGTCATAGATCGGTGAAGACAGCATCAGCTTCCCCAGGCCTTGGTCAATGACTGCCCTCGATGCGGTGTCCTAATTGATGAAAAGGGTTGTTCCTCCCCAAGAAGAAAACGATTATTCTACAAATCGTACCAAGCTCTGAAATGCCATCAAAAAACCTTTATGATCCGAATGCTGTGCTTGCCTTTTCGAAGAATGAGCAGGTCCCACCAGCCGTAGACGCGAGGCTCAAGGCAAAAACGACACCACGTGGCAGGCATGAGTTTTTGGACGCGTCTCGTGCTCGCCTCGTGCCTTGTGAACTCCGGAGATCTCAGCTAAAATGTCTCTTGCATCGTTACACAGCCTGGACTACTAGTATGGGCCGCATTTGTAAATTTCAGCTTTGATAGTCTGAGGGAAAGCCAATGCGCAGATGCTCAGCTGTTCTTTTAGCTACATAACCTTCATGATTAGAATGAGATATGACAAGAAGTCCGGTGTATGAAATACTCAAAAAATGAAAATCAACGCCAGATATATGCACACATCACCCGCCGCCAGCCGCTAGCCGTCTAGTTAGTATAACTTGATATCAAGAGGGAAAAAAGCCGCCAAGATAAAAAAAGGGGTATTTTCAGAAGTGTACTGGAAAGAACAAAAATTTTTGTACAGAGAAAAGAAAATCAAACCAAGCACCCCGCAAGCTATGCATACATGAATGTCATACGTAAAGGTTCTCAGCAACAAGACCCTCCAACACCAGCCCAATTCCTGTCTGGCAGGCAGGGAATCGGGTACACTTTTCCTTCATTCGCACAGATTCGAAGGGCTCTCACAGCAATTTCAAGTTCTGGTTCCAGATGTTATCCCTTGGCTCATACTCCTGCCCTCTTGGTGGGGCTTGTATGCTGGCGGACTAACGTCCTTTTCCGGGAACTGACCAGAAGGCTTTTGACCAGCCCAGCCATCATCGCCGAGAGCGCTAAGCCACGTGTTGCCAAGGTCATTTCGGAGAGCCTCGATTTTCCTTCGGTAAGCTTCTCCCGTCAAAGTAGAGTTCACGTATTCTTCTCTGCCAGCTTCAGTGGACCCATTCGTCATGGGAATACTCAGCCTCGCAGTATTAGAGCCGTCGAATGATGGCAGATCCGATTGCTCTCTGTGTCCCCCTTGGTACTGCGCCATAGTGTTTTGACCGGGAGAGTTATGGACATGATCCCTGGCAATCTCGTCTAATGCACCTTCCGGGGATCCGACAGATTCAGAATGGGACCTTTGCCAGCTCTCAGTTGTGGATAGTTCGACGAGTCTCTTCTTGGGAGCTTTGCGCCGCCGCTGCGTGCCTGGACTGTACCCTTCAGTGATATTGGCGGGCTCCGTCCTCGACGAAGGATCTTTAGCTGTAATTTTGCTGTAATCCAGAGCCTGTCTCTTTGGTTGCGGCGAGGCTGGGGACGTGTCCTCCTCTTGTGGAGGTTTTACAACTGGGATGACTGTTCGTTCAGGAGCACGATCTACAAGTTGCTTGCGTTCTGTGTAGCTGGGTCCGGTCGTGTCAATCAAGATATCTTCGGTATAGCCAGGCATCTTCCGAAATAGATTGAAAATGGTGACCCTGAAATTGCTATGTGTCTTGGTGAATGGGTTTCTCGACACGTAGATCTCCCGGATATTTGGTAACGACGTTACGCGCGCTAGCTCGTCAGGATCGGTGATCTTATTGTCTCTCAGATCCAGTCTTTCAAGCGCAAGCAAACCTTCGATGCCAGCTATTGACGCAAGTCGATTGGCGCGTAAGTTGAGCGTGGTGATAGCAGGCAATGGGCTTCTCGTAAGAGAGTGCAAAGAACTTATCATACAATTGGAGAGATTCAGTGCCCTTAGAGATGTCAAGGATGCCAAGCTATCGGGGACCTCCCCAAAATGATTGGAGGAAAGGTCAAAGGATTGCAACGTATTGCACATGGGCCAAAGACTTAATGCGGAGAGTGTAGTCAAACCGTTATCTGCCAGACTAAGGTGCCGCAGAAATCGCCATTTACTTGCAGGGAGGGCGTTGAGTACAAGATTTGTTGAGCTTGAACGTGGGGTGGTTGCCCTGCTGGAGCCGGAGCTCCCAGATTCTCGTCTTATTTTAGAAGAACTACCAAGCGGACTATTCGCAGACCCATGTCTTGAGCTAGCTGGTCGGTGTGGGGAATGACTCTTTTGCCGTTGGCGAGCTGTCGGCTTTGTAGCATGTGAGCCTAACGAACCTGAGCGCATCAGTTGGACCCCTCTTGGGCTTCCAAGGGTAACTCGTCTATCAGGAGTCAAAGGTGACTCCGGTGAGTACGCCGATGTCGCGGAGTCTGGAGGCTTGAATGAAGGGCTTGGAGCGGGCCAAGGCAGCGTTGCTGAGGACGGAGATTTAGCTGAACGCCGTCTCCTCCGATCCATGTCATCCAAGACTATATTCGATAGAATATCTGCTGGATCGTCGACAGAGCCTCTTTTGATGGTCAAACTGCGAAGCTGTTCTGCTAGCTTATCCCAGCCAAAGAATTGACGAAAGTCCAGATCGCATATCTCAAGCGAACCTAGATTCTTGAAAGCATAGAGCGGAACCGCTGAATCGAATGGGAATTCTTCATAGCCGGCAATTAGACGAGCCTTGTTATCAGGGCCGACTCGCAGGCAAGGAATTTTTGTAAATGCTGAGTAGAGGTATTTAAGGTCCTCTTGCAATGCTAGCTTTTGCTTCTCAAGCTTAGCATTCGAATCGGAGGAGAGCCCTAGGTTAGACCAGAGAGCGGACATGCCAGACATAACACTGCGGATACTGGAGATTGAATGTATGGAATCTCGATCTGAAGTCCCCTTCGACTTGTGTACCGAACCTAAGAACGAGACGTAATTTGCGGGTCCAAGGTCTGCATGGATGTTTTCCAATCTCACGTTCATTGGTCCAACCGAAATGTTCATCTCTTCGAATCGAGAGAGCAGGTAGTACAGATGATGTGGCGTGAGAGTCATCTTCGCTGGCTTAACGTGCTGAGAGGAGAAACCGAAGGCAGCAAGGCTGCTGGATCCCGATAAGGACGATGCATGCTTGGAGGGTTGTTTTTGAAGATGCAGTGCATTTGCCAAGGCTTTTTCATGGGTGCGAACAAAGTATGCGAGGTTCTTCACGAAAGCTTGTCCATCCTCTGTATTCATATTTTCACTGTCTCCTGTTGTAATGCATCTGCCACTATTGTTGTGCCGCTTTGAATCGTCTAGATACCGAAAAGCAGGTGAGGATAGTGATGAAAACCCTTGATCGAAAGGCTTATCCTGTGAAAGAGCAGACTTTGGGGTCAGAAGAGTTTTTCACGGTCACTTCGAGTAATGCTCACCAAAAATATAGAATCAACATGAACCAGAGTATCAACAAAAGAGGAAGGCGTCACGCGCGAAAATTAGAAAATTCCCAAACGATACAAGGCCGCCCGCGTAGTCACTGTTGAAGTGCTGGAGGTGGTTGGAAGGTGAAAAGCAATGAGGCCAGAATTTCTGCAGAGGGTGAATTTGACGGGGTCCACTCGTGGTAAGTGGTAGCGTCTCGACGGGAAGACTTCACAGGGTCATCTGCAGGTTGCGCACTCGTGCAGGCAGCTGGATAACCTAGCGGTCACTCTAGCGCTATGCGGGATTGGGCGTTTGAGACGTTTATGTAGGGATCCAAATGACGACTGTGTGAGAGGACTTCTTGTGCGAGCTGAGTGAAGACGCCGTTCCGGTGTTCCGCTCTGTCAAGTTCGATAGCCCGCAAACGTGTTTACACGATGAGGCCAGAGGTGGGATGGCAACCGCCTAGCGCTGGCGGAGTGAGTGCACGGAGGCGGTTGGAGGGGTTTACCATCTACGAAGGACTATCCTCCATCGTCCAGGGCTGGGCGGTAGCTTAGCTTTCTTGGCGTCCAGGGTCCTCATTTTGAATGCAGCTCTTAGGCCCTCTCCTGCTATTCCTGCTAGCCTCGACGGCGCACCCCTTGCACCCTCGTATGCGGACAATCAAGTTAACCTCTGTCGACTGCTGCCAATAGGCGGGACGGCTTGCCCATTTGGTCTCTTGTGCGCTTACCTTGGCCAATCATCTGCCCACCGTGGCCATCCAACCGACCACACGCCAAAACTTCAGAGATTGGTTCTCATCTTACAACGCGCACCACCTATCAGCGCCTTTTGTTAGCGTACCACCACTCCTGCCCTGATGACCGACATTCTGCATTTGTTGCGGAAGTGCTAGCTCATGACTGCTGTGACAGTCTCGAGGCATGCCTCTTTGGCGTAGATCGCTGAGGTCAGAAGCGGTCAGGTGGGCAACACTGCCAGGGCAAACTCCCATGACGAGCTTCCGAGCGTCCTAGAGGGGCTTGTCACAGGTACATACAGCTCTCTTGTCGCACCGCCTTTGGAGATCTTCATCTTGCCCGTACGGAGTCTATGACTAGCCTGAAACTGCGTCGAGGCGGAGAGCTCAAGACGCGTACCCTTCGTCTCAGGCCAAGTCTTCCCGCCAAAACTGTATTGTAGAGACGCGCAATGAACTTTGAGCCTGAGACTTCTTGGACGTGAACTCTTGATTCAATTCGTCTTGGCAATCACATGGGAAGGAGTCAGACCAAGAGCTCCTGCATCTGACCAATACCCTCCATCGCCTCCATCCCGCACTATGGGGTGCTCATTATGCACTATCCCACCATGCAGCCACGCTTACATCTGTATGATGTGCGCGATGATGCATAGCCCAACAGCTTACCTGTAGCTCGATTTTTGCAACAAGACTCAGTCGCATCTTGCAGCGGCTACCGCGCTCACCAACCACTGAAAGCAGTGCACTCACGACAGGGCCTTCGTTCGTGGCCTCTGACAGCGAATCACCACGCTATAGCACCCGAAGTATCTTGAAGATGCTGCAACACAGAAACGGGATTGCGTCAAGCTCACGACAGTACTGCTGCGGGTTCCCACACAGCGTGGACTCGGTCTTGACTCCGGGCTGTGAAAGAGACAGGCTCATCCGCAATTTACCTGCAACTAGGTAATCTCATCAAAACCCTATCCATCTTCTGCATGACCGCGTTTGCTATACTGTTAATATCGACTACAATTACGGTTGTCGAGCATGCAATTCCTTGACAAAGTAACCCCTGAAGACGAATGGTCCAGAATAATCGTGAGATCTGCTCCTCAAGCACACCGCCTATGATTGCACCTCAGCATTCTGCTTCCAATTGCGAAATATCCTCAGCCGCTCCTTTCACGGAGTGGCAAGATAGACTGGAGGTCAGCAAATTCGCCAGTGGCTTGGCTCGAAGGCTCGCGTTCGCGGCCGCTTGGCGCTGTCGCTCACGCGGAGAAAATTACCAAGGGGTGGATGGGTGGGTGGGGTGGTGAGAGAGATAGCGAGAGAGAGCGAGGAAACCGCCCACCAGAAGCGTAAAATACCCCACCTTCCCGAATGGCGAAGAGATGCCAACATGCAGCTGGGAGAGGTGGGGAAAGAGGTGCAGAAGCGAAAGGCAGGGACGTGGGAGGATTTGTGAACTACGGACTACTAGCGCTTCAGGGTCGGGGCGGTGAAGACCGAGCCGAAGAGTCGGCCAAGGGTCCGGGAGCCGCTTTGCATGGGCCACTATCGCGAGAATTTGAAACGAAAGGATTAGATAAGCGTCCCGGTGGTTTCATTTGCTCTGATATCAATAATTTCTCGTAGGAACTTTCGTAGGAACAGGTCGCCTCAGAGCAAAGCTCTAGATATCCCAGTAGTGCTTCATCCCTTCAGGGACTTTTCCCCAACACCCTTACCATCATGAACATCGCGTTTACTAGAAACCGGTCTGGCTGGAGTTTTTGCGCTCTGAACCCTGGGCCTAACTTCCTCTGGCCACGGAGCAGGACTCGTACTCGAGTGCATGATAGAAGTCGAGGAAGTATCTGCCTTGCCCTTCTCGCCACTCATACCAGTTTCCGGAACGTGATCCTGACTACTACGGAGAGCATCTCCAGAACCCCAGCCGGCCACCCCTTTCGTACCCTCTTTCTGCTCCCTATCCGCCGCTCCATCCCAGCATGATAAGTCATCCTGCGAAGCAATACGCGACTTCCCCACCGTCGGGCCGTGGCGATGGAGATCTAGGCCCATGTCAACGGCGGTGCTGTCGATGAGGTCAAGCATTTCAGGCATGCTGTGGACTTCCCCCTTCAGGAAGTGGTGAGTTCGCTTCGCAAAAGCCCCGGTAGTCATTTTGATAGGACTAGAGTCCAAACTCACACTCCTTGATCGGGTACCTGAGCTTCGCATTGCGGAAAGACTGCTACCCAGTCCGTCAGGGTGCACCAGAGAAAATACGTAAGCGGACTCCATCGAGTCGCTTTCCTGGCTGGAATCCCTGGCAAGCCTGGGCCTGGCGGCTTGGGCCACGAGGTCCTCGTCAGAGGAGTCGGCCAAAACGTGTGTCTCTGCTGAGATGGTGGTTGGCGGGGCCAGAGCGAGAGCAGTCAATGGAGATGCCCCGTTCTCGGCATTATAGCTATTGTAAGAGTCCCGAGGCTGACTTTGATTGCCTGTATCCAAGTGTTTCGAATCGACCGGTTGTGTCTGAGATTTTGGCGATGGATCCTCGGAAACGCCTTCCGGGGTCCTGAATGGGGGCGTTCCAGACACGGGTAGAGATTTGGTACGCGCCCTTCCGCGCAGTGCTTGATCCACAACTTCCTCGCCAGAAGCTCCATTGAAAGGCTCTACGGCTTGTTCGGACAGACGCGTGGGATGAAAACGAGGTGACTGCTTTATCGTTGGAGATGGAAGTTTGGCTTGTTCCAAGTCGTCCTGACCGTCAGGAGGGCTGACTTTTGGAACAGCGATGAAGAAACCCGTTAAGACAGGCACTGATCTGACCGTAGCCTTCCTACTAGTACTAGGACTCTGGGTGTGCTGTGATGTTTCGGACAGCACGGTTTCATCATGCTTTTTTGTAGAGCTGTTACTGGAAGGAGGTAGTGTGGCTTTCTCATTGTTCAAAGCATTAATTGACTGTATTGCCGAGGCGGTGGCTTTCTCTGACTCCGAGATAGGGCGCTCTTCTTTGACTTGTTTCGCTTTTAGGCCTTCATCGTCGGTCCTGAGGCATTCATCAGCACTAAAACAAACAGAATCTTATCATCGGAGAGGTGGTAACACTTGCCCTCTTTGAAGACTTTCATTTCTCGACATATGACTATTTCCTCCGCCAGATGCCTCTGGCATATGCTTGTCTTGCGCAACGGTGGGTCTTAGATTTCCTTGCGAGCGTCGCTCGAACAATTCAATAGACTTGGAAACACGTTGGAGTGGAGCCTCTCGCTCCACGCCAGGCGACTCATAGCGAACTCTTGGCGAAGTACTGACGTGACGCAACTTCGTTGACTCTAGTACCTGAGAAGACTCACGTTTCTTCGGGGCTGACTCTTCCACATGGCGAAGTTTGGTAGCGGCGTCGTTCTGAGCTTTCTGACTCTGGCTAGAAGTAGGGGAGGCTGTCTTATTATATTGTTCACCGATAGGTTCACCGACGGCTTGACCTTGCATCGAAGTTGGGGGGCTACCAACAGCACGGAGGCGAGCTGCATCTATACGGGCAGGGGCTGGATTTGTTGGTGTTGAACCGTCGGCATGCCGCAGATTGACTTTCTGGGCTAATTGGGAAGGCACGGGACTTGTCGTAGGTGAACTGGTTGCGTGACGTAAATGAATCTCTTCTGCGCGCGAAGGACCAGGATTTGTGGAAACTGGGAGATCTCGGTGCCGCAAGGAGACCTCTGGATCTAGGTGACCAGGCTGAGAGATATCGGGAACTGGAAGGTCCCTGTGCTGCAAGTGGACCTCGTTATTTGAATGGGCCGGGCTAGGGCTCGTCATAGGAATGTCCTTATGCTGCAGTCGAACCTCTTCATCAAAGCGAGAAGGGCTCGGGCTTACAGGAACCATATGGTCAGCATGCCGCAAGTGGACGTCTAGGTCCATATGAACTGGACTAGGATTTGTGGGACCTGGAAGTTCTTTATGCCGTAACTGGATTTCTTGATCTAAGTGAGAATGACCCGGAGTCGTAGGTTCTGGACGGTCTACATGTCGTAGATGGACTCCCTCTAACGGCGATGTGGTCGGCTTAGGTATTAGGATGCTGTTGACGTGCCCTGAATGGACTCCTGGATCTGGTGGAGAAGCACTGGCTTTGGGAACCTATCCACTACCGACATGCTTTAAACGAACTTCCTGATCTAGGCGAGATGCACTGGGGCTGATAACAGGAGCTGCACTCTCCGTGTTTGGCGTGTAAGCCTTTTGATCTGAAGGCGAATTAGAACCTGTAAGAGTTGTATTGGGAGCTGCAGCAGGACTGGGCAGACTCGTAGAGGCCAGATCAAGACGTTTAGGGTCCGGACCGAGGTTTGTAGGAACCTGGCGATCCCTATGGCGCAAGTGAACCTCTTGATACAGATGTGGAGGATCTAGACTATTCGGGGGCAGGGGCTCTGCATGTCGCAATTGAACTGCTTCATCTAGTAGAGAAGCGCTGGGTTTGGGCGTCAGGAGCTTGCCTATATGCCGTAGATGGACATGCTCTCGAAGCGATGGAGGACCAAAGTCTCTCCCCTCACAAGCTGCACAGGCTGGGGCGTGAAGCGTGGCCGAAACTTTTCGGTCAGAAGTTGGAAATTCTGGTGATATATTGTGGGCGTGGTCGTCCGCAGGGGAGCTGGATTTTGGCATCACGTACTCGCTTCGCAGTTCGCCGCGCGACTCTTTGGATTCGATGGGCGACTTAGCCTGCGGGGTTGTCCCTTGTTCTGGTACCTTGTATGTTGGTAAGCCAATCTGACTTTGTTGTTTGTTGGATGCATTGTCCCTTTTCGATTCCTCCTGGTCGTTTGACGCGTCCGACGGAAGTCCGTGTCTGACATAAGGTCTTCCCAATGCATCTCTTCTCACGAAAGGGTTGACCCTTTGTGTGTATTGCTGATCCAGGGGAAGGCCCGGACCCGGCCTCGGCTGATGTCCTTCTCCGTCTAACTGCGGTACAAACGTGATCTCTTCGGTTTCGTTAATATACCTACAGAGTCCACGATCTCTTTCCAAGTCAAAGTCCACGTCGCAGAAGCTTGAGAAAGTAGGTGAGTTGGTGAAGTAAAGCTTGGTCACACTGATTATGGTTTTAGAGGGCGAAAGCAGTAAAGAATTTGTTGATCGTGCTCGTCGCAGAGCGACAAGACCAGGAGAGGCATGTAGCGTCATGTAAAAATACTAAAAAACGAGGGAACGAAATGGCGCAGGTCTTAGGATACTGCTCAACAAATCGAGGCGTCTCAAGGAAGCCTCTTTTCGCGAAGCCGTGTACAATTGTGAGATGAAATCAACGGGATGAAATAGGCGGTTTGTGTGTATGATGCATGCAGAGCGTGTGTAAAACGACAGGAGATGCAGAAATTCTTTGTAGATGGCTTTGCTCCAAAACACTGCATTTCAAGGAAGGTGCATCAGATCCACACTACCGAGGCAGTGATCAGAGGGAGAACTCAATTTTTTTTGGCAGAAGGAAGTGACCCGAAATCATAGGTCTTTACCAAAACCAGCTCACTTCAAGCAGCCTCTGCAGAGACTGGATAGTCTTCTTTTGACTGCTGTCCATTCGTCTAGCCAAGGGTCTCCACAGATTTTTAGTAGGCTCAAGCGATCACAAGCAAATAGACCTTTGCTATCTATAGTTCGCTACTGTACAGACTTAACTCGCCTAAATTTTCGACTCTACCTTATTTCAGAGCTGCCTGTAAACTCTCGAGAACCTTTTGTCTCATTAGCAACGATTGGAACATGATTCCATACTAGTGACGATATTGTATTGAGGACAACACTTACCTCAAGTTCAATATTCGCCTCGGCTTTATCCTGCTCGCTACCGCTACCACTCGCGATCTTCTGCGCTTCGGCAATCTGACTTCGTACAGCCTATGAGAAAATTATGAGCTTCAAGCACCTGCGTCCATGGTATAACAAGAGCATACATCCGCATTGAAGTCTTCCAGAGGGAAGCCCTCAACAGCATTGATACTCAATTGGGATCCCGGTTGAACCACCGCAAAGCCTCCCGAGAGGAAGAACTGTTTACTTCCACCGGCTTCTTCAATAACTTCGACTAGGCCGGGCTTCAACTGTTCGATCGAGGGAACGTGGTTAGCGAGAACACCCATCTCACCGGACTCGGCAGGTATGTTGACTTGTATGCTATTGGCCATTCAGGATTAGTATGATTATTTTAAAGAGCAAACCCGAGAACGAGGCAGGTAGGAATTGAGGAATCGTACACGTCGGTAGACTTGTATATGGACTGGAATGCATCAATTAGCTTCTGACTGATGAAAGACTTATTTCTGGAGCGAAGTGGAGCACATTGGATGTTCGTACCTGGTGAGGCAGGGCGAGAGACAGCCTGATCTTGTCTGAAGCAACATCCGCATAGCCTCTTCGTTGCAACGGTGAACGGAAAGCAGTTGGGCGAGCTCGAAGAGCTACCCTAGCGAAGCGTAGTGAGCTCATAGTGATAGCTATTTGAAGTCGAGAAAGATAGCCACAGGGACAGCTCGTTAGTAGCTAGACTGAGTATTCGTCTGCGAAGGGTGAAGCTGTTGTTTGATAGCGCCCCATCACGTGACACCTCTCTTCAACAGGTACACCAAATGACTGGCTCCTTCCAACCGACTGCCCGTATCGGCACGCATCTTCCTTCAATTCTATCTTTTTGCGCCCCAGCGTTATTAACCTAGTGCCTCAGTTCGTTGTCATTCTACAATGGAGGCAGCTACGAAGCGTCACATAGCATATCCAATGGTAATTCGTCAGCTTGATTCAGCCAAGATCTACAGGTTTTCTGCGAAAGGGGTAACAGCAACTTGCACAGGTAGACTTTGCATACGGCTATTCAGAGGGGTTCAAAGAAGTGGGTATTGTATTGCATTCCGACACTTGAAAAAGCTGTCCCTGCATTATTTTGACCCAGCCAATATTGTCTTCGAGATAGTTTGGTGATCTGCTTGGCAATGCACGCATAGGTCGCTATGTATCACCTCCTGTAAGTTTGGTAGCATGAAGCACATCAGAGCAACCAAGTAAAGTCTCTCCGGCAATCACCGCTTCACTTGGCGTAGTAGGCTTTGGGTATCCAGAACGTCGGATTTTGCTGCAGCAGGCGAGCTTTGAAGTTCTGCATGTTGCATTGACTAATTGCGATATTCCAATCATTAAGAGGGAAAGGATTGAAGGATGCTTGGAAATGGAGACCAGCTGATTCGTCGGTCAAGGTAGCACATGTGCGGAATGCAACGCTACCTATGTAGGAAGGCCGCCATCAAGACCAGCGTTGGGCAAGCACTGAGGTGCGGACAATCAGACACTAGGTGAATGATTGAGACGGCAGAACCGTGTTGATTGTTTGGGGGCCAGTTGGTTTCTAGTCCGCAGAGGTCAGCAATCAGATTCCTCAGCGTGGCTGAGACAAGATTCGATGTTTAGAAAAATGCCAAGTGGCGGTGCTGGTCGCAAATCATCCGAAGGGGTGCTGAGAAAGGCACTGGGATGGCTATGCCCGGCAATTTTCCCGAGGTAAAAGGCGACGGCTTTCAGTGTGTCCTAGTGAAACGACTAGGAGGCTTTCGGTGAATTGTCGCGTTTTAGTCCTACGATAATGTTTCTTGTTTTTATTGGCTGTCTCTTGGCAATTTTCTGACCGCGCACTTCGTAATTGCAGAAGAAATTTTCGTGGGCGGATGAAGTTCGGGTCGGGGTGAGAATTCAAGATGCGATGAAACAGGGCATTGTGCGGACTAGTGAGGACTGATGAGGACTGGTGAGGACTGGTGTGCGGACTGTGAGGGTCCCCTCCGCCTCGGGTAAGGTGGATGGATGACCGATGACGTCTTGGCTGACACCGCAAGAGGTCTAAGTCGCTGCTGCCAAGTTGTCGCCATTCCGGCGCTCCCGTTTCGTCTCGCACGGTTGCGGCGGAGACGGCGGCGGTCCAAAGGCTACGAAATCGAGTGATGATTCTTTCAGTGCTTTCGTCTGCGCGGTGACTACCCACAGAGTTATTCCGTGCACACCCATACTGACGGTCGGAAGGCATCACGCGTGAATGGAAGCGCACCATCGAGATTACTTAGGCCAAGACTACCTTAGGTACCCAGCGTTACTAGAGTAGCTAAGCACCTGAGATGTGAGGTAGCAACTGTGCCGGGCGCCGGCGCAAGCATACGTGCCAAGATGAGATGGTGCAAACTGCCTCAGGGCATGCCTCAAGGGCCTAATCCTGGGCGTGGAACGTGGGTCGCGGTGCAGGTTAGCATGTTAGTTACTAAGAACCTAAGAACCAGGTCGGTTTCCTTGGATGCTTGGGTGCTTGGGTGCTTGGGTGCTTGCCTGCTTAGGTTGGGGTGCGCGTAAAAGCATTATGTGTGCCCACCATACATACGCCTTCGCACCCACGCCTTGCTCCACTTTTTGCCGAAGCGCTTCTGGCGGTCTCCCACCATCATCTCCGACACCTCTTCACCTCTTCTTCACCTTCTTCACCTCTTCTTTTCTACTCCACACGCCGCCTTGGAAACGCCTCCCCTCTACATCGGCTTCTTCGCCTAGAAGCAATTGTCGCCACCTCACGTCTCTTCCAATCCTACCCAGCGTCAGCTCTAGCGCCATTCGACTCATCTGTACGAGCAAGACATCAGATCTCACGCGGTCGCCCACTCAATTCAGGGTCTAACGCCACAGCTGTCCTAACACCTCCTCACCATTAACTGCCCATCGGAGAGACCGCCATCGAGACTTCAACTTAGATTCATCGACGGAGACTTCATCACCATGGCTTGTCTCAGATTATAATCAACCTGTCCTTAGGGACTTTGACAGACGACCAGATCTGCTCGCAGTATGCACGGCAAATCGCCCTACTCACCAGCCAGATGATGCTCACAATGTCCTCAGGTCCTTGCAATTTTGCCTAAAAAGACCTCGAGTATTTTCTTGATCAAGCGCAGCTTGTTTCACGCATTTAATATTTCCCATACTTTCTAATTTGACCGACTGTGTTCGAATATATTAAATCAGCCGGGTGTTTCCTGTCGATCGAAGTCAGAGTACTCCACATGGACGATCGACACGTTGACCAAGCAATGCGGAGCCTACAAAGTACACAACAAGCCAGTCGAACATCGACGACCACAAACATGGCTCCTCTTGAAGATGAATCAGCACCAGAGACTGATGAACCTCCCGACGAGCGCCATCAGCTTCTCCGAATGCCATCGAATTTCAAATTACCGTCACCTACCTGCGGGAGCTTCGAGAAGACAGGACTGCCTCCTACCTGCCAGCGCAGAGAATCTTTATTGACACAGGCTCTTCACTTTAGGGAGCCTGACAATGCACCTGTTCACATTCATCCTACACCGACAAGGATGCTCCCGCGGGTGCCTACGAGCTCTGCTTGGAGCAACACGAGCAACACCTCCACTGCTGAATTGACAAGCGACGACGGTTTTACCAGTCCTGGTCTGCGCACCAACTCACCTAGTCCGCCACTACCAGCCACATCTACCTATTCACTACCCTCTCTGAACTCGAAGTCGATCAGTCACGAACCTCGTCCTCCTACTGCCTCTATCAATGACTCAATCTCAATTTCTTCCGAGACTAACGATGCCCCCACCGAGCGCGCAGTTGAGGCAACCCTTGGGAGAAGGCGTTGCATAAAGTTTGCATGCGGAAGAAAAGAGTCGCCTCCCTCACCTCCAGCTCAAGAACCAGTTAGCGAAGAACCCACACGACCAGAGCGGAAGTCCATGTTGAGGTTTATATGCCCAAAGAGATGTAGTCCCCCTCGCGAACCTCCTGCCTCGGATAACACTATGGCTCAGCGGCCTGCTGTCCAGAACCCGATTCCTGCTGGGAGCCCGAAAGGGATTCCAATCAGAGCTCACCGTGATTCAGATTCAACTGTGAAGAATGACTCACCAAAGGCCACAAGGAAAAATGCCGCGGCGCTGGCTCGGAAAAAGTATGAAGATGATTCTGACCTTGGTCATACGAGCGCAACCCGCTTTCACGAGTTTGCAAGTTCAGAAGAGGAAGTTGATGACTGGGTACAAGAGTCGACTTGTCACAGAAGTCGGTTGACGGTGAATGATACACTTGGAAAAGAGAATATAATCAGGCAACTTGGTAGAGAAGCCGAGGAGGAAGAAGAGGCCCTTGATGACGAGGATATCATCGATAATGAACCACAGAACGATGAGGAAGATGAGGATCGGGAGGACGATGAGGAGGATGACGACGACGAGGACGACGACGATGACGAGGAAGAAGATCGAATGAGCGATCGTGAAAGTGAATCTGAATTGGAATCCGAGGAAGAGGCAGGGAATAGCGAGGTCAAGGAGCACGTCTCGGACGATGGATTCCAGACTGACGATGAAAATGGGTTTGCTAGTACGGACGACGAGAGCGATACTAACTCTGACTATCACTGGTGGACTCCTGGTCGTTCTACCGCTGCCACTTCGACCGAACATCTCGAACACATTCGACCCCTTGCTCATCGCAACGCCTCAAGTTCATCAATAGGATCTGTTGGAAGTAGTAACAGCCGTCGTCGCTCTCCACATCCGAATAAACTTCGACGGATTTCTCACAGCAAGACCGGACCTCTGGACATCGAAAACAATGTGGCTCCTGACCTACCGGATAGTACAGACTTCGTATGCGGTACTTTGGACGAAGATCGTCCACTTGAACGTGCCTACATGACCCGCATGGAGCAACGGAAAGCTGCCAAGCACAAAGCTATACCTCAAGACATCGATCCCAGTTTCCCCACCTCAGACCCAGAGATGGACGAAGAAGATGAGGATGAGGATGAGAAGCAGGCTGCTGACGAGGGTGACTATCCCTTCTTCCCGGGCCGTCTTGAAATTCACGACACAGAAGGTCGCGGCCGTTCTGTCTCTGAATGGAGAAAGTCATCATCATCCCGCACCTCGCCTCCCGTCTCTAAGCACTCCTCCCCACCCAAGCGCTCTACAGCACGAAGTTCACCGCCTCCTGCGAAGCATACCGTTCACCGATCGCCACCCCCTCCCAAACGCTGCGGCGCTCGCTCTCCTCCTCCCCCATCCCGTCGCCTCTTCGGCCAATCGCCCAAGCGCTTACGCTCCCCGCCCCCAACTCGCCGGCTACGCTCACCTCCCCCCAGCCGCCGCAACTCCTTCGACAAAGCCGACGGCCCAACACTGGACACCAGCCACCTCCGTCTCGCACAGCGTCCCCAACTCATCCACACTGCCTCCCTCCCGCACACACCCTACCAAGCCGCCAAAGCCCTTACCGCCTACGGTGAAGACCTCGACGGTGCATCAGACGATGAGACTCCCAACACCACCACGGCAACCAGGTCGCGGGGCGCGATCGACATCGTCAAAGGTCTCGAGAAGAAGCGGCAGCTCCGCAAGGAGAAGCTCTACCAGAAGTACTGCAGCCGCGTCGCCGCCGGCGGCGGCAAGGACAAGCAGGAGAAGCGCTGCAAACCGGGCAAGGGCTGCGAGCGCATGCGTCAGCTGGGGCTCGAGGCTGCGGCGTATCGGGGAAAACGCGCTGGGGAGGGGACTCAGGAGCAGAAAGAGCCGCATATGCTGTCGTTGTGATGTTTGGGTATTGTGGAGAAACACGCAAAAAGAAAAAAAAGTTCTCGTGATCGACGGGGGCTGCGTTGCGGGGCTGGTGTCGGAGAACCATCGGTGGGGGTGTGATGGGCATGGAGCGGTGTGACCAGGATTTTGTTTTTTTTGTTCCGTTTTTTGTCCGTGCACTCAGCGAGCTTTTACTTGTTGTCCTAGCTGTGTTGGGTGCGATGGCTCTTTGAGACTTCTCGTGCCCAATTGCTATACATATTTTCTGCCTTCGCTTGAGTGGGTTGAGGGGTTTTTTTCTCTATAAATGACGATGGCCCCTTCGTTTTCGTTTCTTGCTTTTCGTCTGCTCGCTTGCACACTCACGACTTCACGATCAGCGGCATCGCATCGCATCGCATCGCATGTTTACCTCTTCGTACCCAATTTGCCTTTCCCGTTCTAAGCGTTCTTCTGTTTTCTGAGGGCTGGGTTCTTGGCGTTATTATATCAAAGCATTGCATAGCATTACCAGCATTTTGGGTTGGGTAATTTGGAGGGGTGTCAGCAAGCAAACTTGCAGGAGTGGTCTAAGATTATCCACTATTTCTGGTAGATATATGGGGTTGCTCTTATGGTGGCGGTGATGTCGAAACATTATCGAATAATTGAACTACAAATTCCAACAAAACTGTCCTCAATCTGGCTAATGCTGTGGTGATCAACATGCTTGGTAGCAAAGTATGTATGATTCTTGCTGACATGAGCAGGGGCCCCTCATATAGATCGACGTGAAGTCAGCGATCCTCGCACCCTTCCAGTAACAGTTCATAGAGCGATGAACAAGGACCCCGTAGAATATCTATAATAGGTAACTAAAGGAAGAGCTATCTTGTCCTTGACTCTCGGTGTGCCTCGGAAATTTCTCGTTCCACCCACCTGGCAAGCAACACGAAGCCAGTGGGTACCACACGAGACACGCACACTCCCATCGCATGAGGCAGAACGATGCCACTTACAATTTTCCGATACGCTCCGCAAAACCCGGGGATCATATTCCTTGTTTCCTTCCCCGTCAAACCATGCACAACTCCCCATCCCCACCACGATTCCTCTTTTGACCCCCCTCCACTACAAGAAGTCACTCGCCTTCTTCCTTCCCCCAACCCCAGGCACCAACCCTCTCCGACTGGGATGCACGAACTCTTCTCCCCCACCACCACCACCCCCGACTTTCTCCTTCGTCTTCCCCACCTCCTTCTCCTTCGCCTTCCCCACCTCCTTCCCCTTCTTCTCTTCCGGCTCCTTCTGCTTAGCCAGCGGCTGCCTCGTCTTCTTCGTAGGTGGCGACGACCTCGACGACACCTCCGAACTCGAGTTCCTCCTCACCGTCTTCCGTCGCGGGGCCGGCTCCGGACTCTCGCTCACCTTCTTGCGTCGTAGCGGCGCCGGGCTGGGACTCCGACTGGAACTAGGACTTGGACTCGGTCTTCTCCTCCCTCCCCCATCACGACCTCCACCACCAGCACTTGGACCAGCCCGTCCTCCATCGGCACGACGACGCGCTGGTGGCGGCGAGCGCGAGGAGGGCGGGGAGCTTGGGTTTCTCCTCTTTCTCCTCTGCTGTCGACGTGGTGGGGAGGGACTGCGGCTCGGGCTCGTACGGCGTGCACCGCGTTTACCGTTCGCAGCTGGGCGACCGGGGGGAGGCGAGCGCGATGGAGAGCGAGAGTAGGAACGCGGACGACGGCGGCGGGGTGGCGGGGTCGAAGAGATGGAGCGGGAGCGCGAAGACGAGGGTTGGCGACAACGGCGGGAAAGCGGGCTGCGTGATGGGGAGACGGAGGAGCTGGGACTGCGTCCACGACGACGGGGCTCGCTGGGCTTGGAGCGGCGGGGAGGAGTGACTGAGCGGGAGGGACTGCGGTCGCGACCACGGGCGAGACGGCGGGGTGGGGTGCGAGATGGGGAGCGTGAGTAGCTGCGGCGGCGGTCGCGGTTGGAGCGCCGAGGAGGTGTGCGAGAGGGAGAGCGGGATCGAGAGGAGTCCGAAGAGTAGGAGGAGTAGGAGGAGTAGGAGCTCACGCTCTCGTTGTCTGCGTCGTCTTTCATTGGCAAAGCAGGGACTTCCGGTTTGGGCATGTTCTTCAAGAACTCGCGCATCCCCTCTGTCACTGCACCCATACCGACGGCCGTGAAGAAATTGATGGAGAAGCGAGTGTTACGGGGATCGTCCATAGGGAAGATGCCAGCTAAGCTTGGCTGCAATAGCGGCTCTTTCAGTTTCGCAGCTAAGCTGCGCATGCCCAGGGCTTGGCTCAGATCTTCAAAGAGGATCTTGATGAAAATTCTGCTACTGGAAGTAGTCTCGTCTTCATTGAGGTGGATGGTAGACAATACGTGCCATCCAATCGCATTGGAGGCGAGTAGATGTCCAAAGAATTGACCGATGATTCGAAGGCGGTTGGCCTCGTATCTGTGAATCGTATCGTAATATTTGATGAAACCTTCCTCGAATAAGTCGTTCCAAAGGCGGTTGAGTTTGCAGAAACGCTCTCCGATGAGACCATAAAACTTGTCGTAGGTTCTCTCTTGAGATGCACACTCAACAATCATGGAAACTAGCTCATATTCTTGGCCCACGGGTAAGTTGATCTTCATCAGCTTGTGACAGCACTCTTCGAATTGTCCGCTGGATTTAATGGTGAGGTAGATTGTCCGTCGCAAGTTGACCAGCTGTGTATTCGACTCGTCCTTGATCTCCATAGCACGTTCTTCTTTCACCTCTTCGTCATCCGAGCTGTCGTCCATCTCATCATCCTCTCCATCGCCACTGCCTTCCGCTTCACCCAAAATTTCGGCTCGTAACTTCTTATAACTTTCTTCATTCCCTTCCCATTCAGGGTCGAATTTGAAAATATTCAAGCCATCTTGGACCTCTACGTCCTCTTCCAAAGAGATCTGATGTGTAATCTGATCCTCTTCTTCCACCAAGTCCAACTCCTCTTTGACAGCAGGATTGTCCTTGTAGCGATCTTTGCGGACCTGGAACAGGACCTCAATCATGTACTGAGTCCGTTTGTCGATATCAGCTTCGTGCAAGATGCTTCTGAACTGGTCGTAGATAGCCATAACGATCGGCCCCGCAAACTCTTCCAGATGCTGTCCAACTTCACGAGTCAGACCCACACCTATCTCCACGCTATCATCCGTAGGCTTGTTGAGCAAAAGTAGCAGGATGTGGGCCACCAGCATTTCGTTCACTACTTGCTGATTGACCAAGTGGGCAATGAATGTTGTTGACGACAGACATACAGCCTTGTCGTTCCTTTTAAATGCCTTCCTAAATTGCACAATGAGTCTCTTGACAAGCAACTCACCCACCTGAGGAAGCTTCGTGTTCACAATGGCGACAGTCGCAGCATAGATGGGGGTGAAGGGTAAGCTGGCTGCTTGAGCTTTCATGATGCTTCGGCAGAACAAGCCACGTCCTCTCATCAAGTTTTCGCCAAACAACTCCGGCACAATATGTTTGATGTTGGAGATATTGACCTTGTTGATGAGACCATTGATACTCTTCTTCAGTGCTTCCCATGCCATGCGTTGGTATTCCTTGCTCGTCTTGTCCGTGATTTGCGCCTGCATGGCCCGTAATCTTGCCGGTGGTATGTAGGTTCCTCCAGATCGCATGTTGAGCAGCTTCTCGTACTCAGCTTTGGCTGCAGCTTCTTTCTGTTCCTTAGTCAAAGGCTTGCCTGGAGCGGTTGCTTCTTCCTTCATTCTGATGTCGAGTTGGCGCTGTCGCTCGGCTGCCCGACGACGATCGACATCTCGCGGCAAAGGAACTCCACCTCCATCTGGACTCCGCGACTCCGAACCTCGACGACCAGGATTACGTCGGAGCGGTACGCCATCTTTGCCTGGGCTCCTCGAAAGTGAGCGTCGTCTGGGCGGAGATGGACGACGGCGTGGTGATGGCGACCGGGAGGGGGGTGACCTCTTTCGCCGTTCTGAGGATCCAGTTGGTACAGCATCTGCAGGCTCAGGTGTAGGTAGCCTGACCGCAGAGAGGACCTCCATGGTGGACTGGATGAAGTCGCAAGAGGCGGTCGAAGCAGAACAGTGTTGATAAGAAGAAAGTGGGTAGAAAGTTTCTAGCACTTCGTCCATAGGCAGCAGGTGCAGGCAGAATTCGTGCGCTAGCTCAAATTAGTTTAGCCTTCACCTCCCCTCTGGCTTTCGAGCATCACAACTTTGG
The DNA here is from genome assembly GCA_010094025.1 of Viridothelium virens. Lineage (NCBI taxonomy): Eukaryota > Fungi > Ascomycota > Dothideomycetes > Trypetheliales > Trypetheliaceae > Viridothelium > Viridothelium virens. Next base: position 59,481 of record ML991801.1, read on the forward strand.
ACCGTCTCAACTTTGGAGCTTGACGCGAATGAGTCCGGTCCCACGTGAGACTGCGCGCTCTACTATTCTTGTCGCTCCCTCAATCATCCTTTGTGAGACAAAATGGTAAGGCTGATCTCCTATCTCACAAGTCCAGTGTCTAAATCAGCTCCAGCTCGATCGCCTTGTAGGCTTGGCAATGCTCGCCATCGCCTGCACCGTCTTCCTTTACTACACAATATGGACCCTTCTAATGGTAATTGCTCCCCCAAGTCTCTCCTTCGTTATGTCGGAACATGACATGCAAACTAAATTTATCCAGCCTTTCGTCGACGACGATCATCTGCTTCACTCTTTTTTTCCTCCCCGGGTATGGGCCATTCGCATTCCCGTCATCCTTATTCTTCTTGGCACTGCGGTCGTAGGTAGCTTTCTAGGCGTGGTTATGATTCAGAGTAATAGGAAGAAGGCGGCGAAAGCAAAGGCGGCGAAAAAGGCATGAAGCTATACAAAACCGAAATTCAAAGAGCGCGTCCATTACCTTGTGCACCTACATGTATTATCTTGGGTAATGGTAGGCATCGCAGACGCCTAAAAATGCTCTTCGGCGTCGAGGCGCTCCGACCAACTCTCCGGAAGCTCTCAGGAAGCAGTGCTCATATTATGGAAAGCGTGATGAGGGATTGTCGATTGTGCTACCGTAGTGGCTACGTAAAGCGACCCAAGTGCCTCATGCAATTTGATACCACATCTTATCAGAGACCGTATTCATTATAAGTTCCCCACTCCCGAAATGCTCCCTGAGCTTTACCATCCAATAGGAGAAAGCCAGTGCTCATGCGATCGTGCCTTGGACCACTGTCAAACGCCAAGAAATGCATCCGTGTGGAAATAGAAACCATGCATTTGGATAGTCGATTTTGTTTACATTAGAAAGCCCAGGAACTCCCCATCCATCTCAGTCTTCGAGCCTTGGGTATTCGAGAGGTCCTGCTAAGAGAAGTAAATTCACATGACCTGAAAAGACTGTCAGCAAAGATTCGACGACTGCTCGACATTGACGTACGTTGCAATCATCACTAATGACAATCGGACCTCCTACAGGCCCACCCTCGCCAGCTTCACCACCTCCACCGCCTCCACCACCTCCACCAGGCTCTTCACCACCCTCACCCTCTTGCCGCTGCCTTAGACGACGTGCCAGTTGCGCCAGCATTGATCTCTGTAATGTTGCCGCGATCAGTCAACCGGCCCAGTGTACGGTACAGAATAGGGGGCCTAGAGCGAAAGAAGTTCCCATACCGTGATATAGACATCCTGATTTCCTCCTCTACGATCGACGTCATTCTGAGATGTAATTTCATATTCCTGGTTCATCCTCTTCCTGCTGCTAAGTCCGTTCGCAGTGACGGCGGGCTCTTCGTCATCGCTCGCATTCCCATCGGTATTGCGCGTCGACTGGCCAGGTCCGGCGGTTTCGGATGTCGGAGTGGCCGCCTGCTGAGCAGTTTGACTCGGTCGCGAGCGTCTGCGACCAAAGTTGATGGATGAGAATGTGGAGGCATCTGAGGCCGAGACACCTATACCTTTACACGCGTTTTCCCGCGCGTGACCATCTGGGGAGAAAATTTTGACTGTGTGGTCGATGCCCGAGACGGCTAGTGTAGGCTCGTATGGGTGGCCTGTAACAGATATCAATGAAAAGGTTAAGGAATATCGTGCTTCATGATTCGTACCTTGGACTACATTGACCACCTCGCCATCACCTTCCAATATATTGACCAATCGTGCAGTCTTCTTGTCCCAGATGAAGACATGTCCGCTGTCACTGCCGCTGACGACATATTCATCCTGCAGACCAAAGAAATTGACGTCCTTCACAGTTCTGACGTTGCAATGGCCCCTATAGATGCGGGTATGTGCTGAACACGGCACATCTTGCTCTACCTTTTCCCGCATTGCTCGCCTGTTGAATGTAGATTGCCGGAGGAACGGACCACTGGAGAAGATATTACCCATGGCTGTGTCCTCATCGTCGCCCTCATCGCTGTCTTCGTCAGTCTCAGACGTTCCGTCATCTCCCTCTTCCTCCTCCACGTCTTCATCTCCATCATCTTCTACGTACTCGTTCGCTCCTTGGGGATCGATGCTCATCGATTCAGATGCTTCACCATTCTCTCCGTCTGCTTCCGACACAGAAGGCTGCAAGTCCCGAATGGACTCTTCCCTCACAGCTTCGCCCACCGCTTCTGCAGGCAAAGGTACGCTAGCTGGATCGGCTTGGCCAGCTGACGTCCTTGTCACCTCAATAGTGCGCACCTCCTCTTCTGGGGCATCGCCATCGATCTTCTCGCTCAGCAGCTGCAGGCTCTGTTCCTCTTCCCGAATCGCAGCATTGGGTCTGCCCAGACCTCCAAACGCCCGGTCCACGAAGGCAAAATTGACACCTTCTGCGGCATTCATAAGAAGGTCGCGTGCAACTTTGAGTCCCCAGAATTTCAATGCAGTACGCCTGTCTTGGGCAGCGCGCTTTGCCGATGGCTGTTCCCCCGCTGCAGAAGCAGAGCGAACGGCACCAGAAAGATCCTCAAACGGAACCGCTACTACTTGTGCGAAAGCAGTGACAGCGGCCTCTTCTGACTCGAAAAGAATCCTATTCTCATCGACCTCGAAGCGGGAAGTGTCTACCGCAATTACAGGCCTTTTCCCAGCCAGGCCCTTCAGATAGGGGATGAGGATGAGATCAACAGCATCAGCGGTTGCATCTTCTGGGACTGGGTACCGAGGTCCGGGGTTTTTGTTTAAGCGGTGAACCGGTGAATCTGTTACGGCGAAGCCGCGCAACAGACCGCCAACTCCACCTTCGAGCCAGAGTAAGATGGCTTTGATGAAGTCGTATCCAAATTGTTCACGCGTGGTGATGATTGCACCCTCACCAGGGGCAGGCCGTATTTGGGCAAAGTGTTGGAAAGCTAATGTCTGCTGACCTCCCGCTACCTGGAGTCGTCCACCGAGTACTCTGCTGAGGGTCCCTGCCGCTTGGACAAAACGCCACGCAGACGCGCGATTACGTTGCAGTGTCCTCTGAAAGTGCACATCTATTTCATGAGGGTTCATAGGGTATCGCCACGCTTTCATAATCTCGTCCATATCTGGGAGAAGTGAGGCTGCATGTCCAAGGACAGAGGAGAAAGAACTAGCATAACCAGTAGGATCGGTCACAGAGGGTTCGGTCGCCTCGGACATTGAGAATAGGGTTTTGCGAATAGTGACCATACCCTTAGCAATGCGGAAGCTTTGTCGTCGGGCTTCTGGAATCAAGACTTCCCTGGCCTCCGTTTCAGGACTTCGAGCCCGTGGCGCTTCGATGGGTATTTCCTCGCTTTGACCATTACCATACTGCACTCTCAGAGCCATCGAACTCGGGTCTCCATCAGCGTCCGTTGGTACTACCCGCGCTCGTGAGCCTGCTCTCACCGCACCTTCACGAGAAGTAGTAGATCCAGGCTTGGTTTTTCTCTTCCTTTCCTTAGATTCCTTAGATTTTGTGGTACGGCCGCCAGCAATTTTTACCGATTCTTGCTCTTCGCCAGCATCCGGACTGCGTACCAGGTCGAAGCTGTAAATGAAGTCGCCAGACCAACTAGCGATAAGTTCATTGGGGTTGGCATCGCTGATCTTGCAGGCCGTGATGTGTCCGTTGTCGGTTTTCTTCATCTTCTTTTGACCATTCGGAGCAAATTTCCTCACGCACTGGGTTGCTCGACCCAGCAAATCATCTTGCTGGTCGGAACGACTCGATGCGGGAGACATACCACCACCCATCTCCCTCAAACGATCTCGCCCAAGCATTCTTCGATCGTGGAGGAAGCAGTGCAGGTGTGCGCCTCCTAGGGCTATGTAGTGGGGCTGACTGGGAGAACATGATATTGTATTCAAATCAAGGTCATACTGCTTGTAGGAGATGAGCGGAGCTGGTACATTGTCGGAAGCTGCCGAAGGTCCTCTTCCAAAATGAGGGGGTGGGTAAGCTGAAGAAGGCTGCCGCAGGTCCCATTGGCGCACCTCCCCGTCTTCAGAGCATGTAAGGAATAGATGTGGTGATGACTCTGTCACAATCCTCTTCACCCTATCACCATGTGATCGGTATACTCGAGCATTTGTATCTCCCTCGCTGAGGTATCGCACGCCTTCCAGATGATTGTTGCGTCCTCTTCGTCGCCCAGCATGAGCCAGATGCGATCGAGTCGTAGAGTTTGCCGCTTGTCCAGAATATTCAATGTCAAAGATGCGCACCTCAGCGTCTCCTGCAGCTGTGACTAATGTCCGATCGTTGGTATGTGGCATGAACTTGACGGAGAATATATTGGCTGTGTGACCGGTCGAAATGGCTGTCGTGAGACTGAATTGATTCGCTGCGTCCTCGGGCTGATAAGCATGAATGTTGACAAACTGATCATCGGATCCGCTGGCGAGGAGCCTTCCGGTCTTTGACCAGCTACTACAGAATCAGTATCCAGAATCCATAGTCTACAAGATTTGACTTTCATATGAGATCAAAAGCATACCTGAGCGCGTTCACACATCCTGAGTGCCCGTTCAATTCATTGACAATGTCTAAATTATTGACCCATTGTCGGTCGCCATAGATGCCTCGAACCTTGGAGTATCGCTTCTCAGAAGTCCCAAGTTCACGTTTCAACAAACGGTCGTGCAAAGAGAATTTCATGTCGGGCAAGCCTCATTGCAAGAACAGTCTGAGATCAGATTTGAATGTGAGGTTTAAATTTGACTGGGCGTTGTGAGAGAGCAGGAGTTTCCGAAGGCTGATGAAGCGGTTGTATGGTGGGGAGCTTGTGATACTGACGGAAGTTAAGTATGTCATGTACCCCAGAGTGGCGGCAAGCTCCGATCGAATGGTTGAACCTCACTGGATCCACAAAACTTACAGACCAGTTAAGAACTCAGGTGTTAGATTCCAAAAAGACTCATGAGGATCAGCAGTAAGTTCGTGGAAAATTCTCAGGCATCTGGCGTTTGTTGAATTATTCACATAATTTTTACAGACATCCCTGGCTCCTCTCATGCCTATGTCGCCAGCAACACCGACCCTTATGCACAAGAGATTGGCAAACCACTGCCAACGAACGGGAAACGCTCAGAGGTGCCCAAAACGCAGATCGAAGTCATCCCACCACCGAGCGCCTTGGGGGAGCCCATGAAATTGTCCCATCAATATAGCCATCTTAAATCTAAGCCAAGCATTGCCATAGATGATGACCGTTCGCTAGAATCTCATAAATGAACTTCGCAAGTCCAAGCTACTACCTGATGGATCCCTCTCGACCGAGGCCACCGACTCCACTACTTCCGGACGCGTCATCTTTCGATTCTTTCCGTTTGAACGCATCCCAGAACCTCAACGTCTCATCGCCGGCACCGGTAACGATGACCTTGCCATCAGGTCTCATGGCCAGGTAGAGCACACGGTATGTGTGGCCTGTGAGGCAAGCTACCTGCTGCATGCTCGGATACTTCCAGACCACAATCTGATTTTGGGAATAGCCATGCGTCGAGACAAGCTCGTTGGAATTCTTACTCCACGCGAGATTGCAGACTTGGCTGCCCGTATCCAGCGTTCGCAGAAGATAAGGATTTGGAGGTGTTGATGATGTGTTGAGCGAATAGTCGTTAGACGAAGAGAGGAAGGTCGAAGGGAATGTCGCAGATGACGAATATGTCGCTGCTGCGGCCGCTGCGGAAGATGTCGCAGGAGCAATCGTATTCCAGAAGCATATCCGCCGATCTGCAGTCCCACCGCCGGAGGCAAGAAGACCCCGTTGATGCGGACTCCAAGCGATTGCCTTCACGGCTGCGCCATGTTCACTCCATTTATGCAATGGGTCCGTCGACATGTTGTCCCAGACAAATAACTTATTGTCGTTGCCTCCGCTTGCAAGCTGCCTGTCTTCACTGTTCCACTTGAGTCCACATACTTCCTGCTTATGTCCAACCAGCTTTTTCGTCCATTGCTCCGGTGACCGTACGTCACGATGATAGATTATCCGATCGCGAGACCCCGATGTTAGAATGTGATCCCACCACGCAAGCGCACCAACTCGTGCCGTATGACCAGTCATTGTACGTAGTCGCCGTGAATGGCCGACATCCCAAATTTGAACAAATCCCCTGGATGTTCCAACGGCGAGATGGGAACCCTGATTCACGAGCGTTAGCATTGAGGCCAGCACTATATCTCAAGCCTCTCCAGCTTACCCTTTGTATCCAATTGACGCTCGTCACATTATCATCACCCTCGAGGTCCAGCAATTTCGTCACACGCCCGCTTTCTGAATTCCACATATAAACGCAAGCACCCAGTCCTACTGCTAATATATTTTGGCTTCCCCAATCCACGAGATTGAGATAGAAGTCATCTGCTAAATCTGGGGCATCGAGGACTTTGTAAGGGACTTTAGGTACGGCTCGAGGCGATTTGCGTGGACTGAGTAACATCTGCTGACTGTTGAGTTTGACTGGCGATAGGCTATACAGCTCGGAGCGAGCATCGAGGTTTGGACCATGTCGCGAATGGGGCGTTCTCGAAGGCGTCCAATGACCTGAGAGACTTTGGTTGCGAGATGCGGAGAAAGTGAAGAGGTTCTTGTGAGGGGTTGATGGGGTGAGATTTGGTGCTGGAAGTCCATTGGACGGATTGTCGTGATCGTTTGGAGAAAGATTTTGGGGTGCGGATTGAGGAACAGTAGAGTCAAACATCTCTGACCTCAGCACATTTGAGAAGGTGCGATTGGCTTCCTCGGCTAACAAGGATTGGTAAGACAGGCTTGATAAGTGACGGGATTGACTTACTGCGCTGGAAGTGAAGTTCATGATTCGGCGTCCTCCTTGTTGATTTCGATGGCGTTGCAGGTGAGCCATCCTCATGCATAAGGCTAAAGCTTGCCTGTAGATCTTGTCCCGTCCTATTCGGAATGAAACGGTCACCGTATACTCTTTGCCGCTTCCTACTTGGACTGGCAGTTGGCGTGTGTTCTCTCCGTTTACCCGCATCCTCAAACTGTCGGAGTGCTTTGCTGAGAGCGTTGGGGTCCACGGGTTCTGAGCCTCTTCCGTTTGCGTTCGCAGTATTGTCGCTGAGGTGCCGTTTTCCTTTTGCAGTGGGCGGTGTTTTAGACTCTGGCGGTGATATCAGAGTAGGAGTGTGGGTGTCTCTTGCTCGTTCTTGATTTGTAACATCAGAGAACCCAGAGGCCTGTTCCGAGTGGGCCATGGCAAAAAAAGTGCAAGTTCGCTTTTGACCGAGGGGTGAGAAGCGTCCGTGAAGCGCGGAACCAGGCGCACTTAAGTTCCTCTTCGAGTATCAATGACCAGATTCTTTGTATGAAGTAGATTTGCGTCAAGGAGGCTCCCCCAAAAGTGAATTGGCCTGATCTCTAGCCGCGCCTACGGAGGAGCGCAAGTCCCGACAGGTCAGTGGGCAGAGGGTCGCGGCGACGAGCATCCAGTCGGTCAAACGCAATGACAGCGACAGTTCCTAGAGGAGAGAGCCAGCAGAGATAACGAATGAGGTGAAGAATGCAGCGTGAAGGGATTGCGACGCAGTGTTAGAGGGTGACGAAGGGGATCTCTGAGTTCGGGTTGCAGATAAGGACAAAAACTTTGGCCGCGCTAGTCTGAGGTAGGGCAGCAACGGAGACTGCTGATCAACACACACCGCGATCTCAGCGGCCACCACGGAGTATCACCGTATCATTCACGCACTGTGGCTACAACAGTGACAACAATGTCACGCAAGCGGCTCGACATCACAGAAGGTGATGATCACAGAAAGGCAGTCGCGGTGAGCAAAGTAAATCTAGATCTGTGACGACGCGCTAGAGGACGAGTAGTTCATCCAAACACGGTAACTATCAAAACAGTGAGTACAAATCGTCAGAAGAGTTCTGGTGGCGTCCTTCAGTTCTGGCACGGGCGTGATGAAACGTAAACAAGCCGTTTCCTTCGGCTGCGCGCCTCTGATTGGCGCCCGCGACTGGACATGCGGCATCATCATCATCAAGCTTGGACCCCAGGCGCCGCGAGAAATGACTTAGGGCCGAGTGGGCCGTAGTGAACTGCTTCACTTTTTCGAACATCTCCAATTCCCAGCGGCAGACTGCCGTCTGACGGATGAATAAGACTGTACGTCGCAAGTTTGCCATGTCAATCGCTCATTGGCTAACCTTCGGCTTATTTGGCAGCAATTCCAGATTAGGAAGATGGCATCAACAAAATACGCAGAGGATTTTGTTAATTTTGTCAATTCCTCGCCATCTCGTAAGACTCTCCAAAACACAGTGATACGTACGAGTACCTTACTGATCATTTCGAAGCTTTCCATGCAGTCCATTCAGCAAAGAACTTGCTTGAGAAAGCTGGCTTCGAGCACATTGAAGCAAGTATCTCGTTTTGCATCCTACTCCAGACCTAATCTTCGTGCGTTATTCAGGAGCAACAGTCGTGGTCTTCAGTCATTAAGCCAGGTCGAAAATATATTCTCACTCGTAATGCATCGTCCATTGTCGCTTTTGCGGTAGGAAAGAAATGGAGGCCCGGCTCCCCAATTGGGATGATCGGAGCGCACACAGACTCTTGCTGTCTTCGTGTCAAGCCCATTTCAAAGAAACAAAGTGATGGCTTCCTTCAAGTCGGTGTTGAGACTTATGGAGGTGGCCTGTGGCATACGTGGTTTGACCGTGACCTCAGTATCGCCGGACGAGCCATCATCAGAACCAAAACCGGCGCCTTTCAGCAAAGACTGGTCCAGATCAAAAAGCCCATCCTAAGGATACCGACCCTAGCCGTTCATCTCGACCGTCAGGAGAGTTTCTCATTCAACAAGGAGTCTCAATTGTTTCCTATCGCAGGCCTTGCTGCTGCTGAGCTCAATCGTCGGAGTGAAGACAGAGATTATGAGAAACTGGAGAAGGAACAGTCCGATTCGAACCAAAACTACGAACCGCTAAGGGTACCATCTGAGCGTCATCATCCGTACCTTGTTGAACTTATCGCGAAAGAAGCTGAAGTCTCTGCATCTGAGGTGGTCGACTTCGAGATGGTACTCTACGATACGCAAAAAGCGTGTATTGGCGGGCTCAATGACGAGCTCATTTTCTCTGCTCGACTTGATAATCTCGAGATGTCGTACTGCAGTGCCATTGGTCTGATTGAATCATTAGGAACCTCGCTGGGCAATGACTCCACTGTTCGTCTTATTGCTCTTTTCGATCACGAGGAAATAGGAAGTACCAGCGCTCAAGGAGCGGCTTCGACGCTACTCCCTGCGGTTATCAAGCGTCTATGCACTCTAGAGACCTCGGCAGAGGAAAATGCCTCAGCATACGAAGAAACGCTTTCGAAATCCTTCCTTGTATCTGCAGACATGGCTCATTCTGTGCATCCCAATTACCCAGGCAAGCACGAATCTGATCATCGGCCCGAGATGAACAAGGGCACCGTCCTTAAAATCAATGCCAATGTCCGCTATGCCACGAACTCGCCAGGTATAGTATTGATCCAAGAGATGGCAAGACGGGCCAAGAAGTCTTCGACCAGCCCTTCAAAGGCCGAGACCGGTGTTCCCTTGCAATTATTCGTGGGCCGGAATGACACGTCGTGTGGCAGCACCATCGGAGTAAGTCCAATTCCAGAAACCTGAATCTATTCCTTCAGACTGGTCTTATGTGATACTTACGATCATCTTTGTTAGCCCATGCTCTCCGCAGCTCTCGGCGTTCGTACTCTTGACCTGGGCAATCCCCAACTTAGCATGCACAGCATCAGAGAGACTGGGGGCGCTCACGATGTGGAACATAGTATCAGGCTGTTTGATAGCTTCTTTAGTAATTTTGGTGAGGTTGGACAGAGTATTCAAGGGGACTAAGTAGGCAATAGCAGTTTTGTCTTTGACATTGCACTCTGATTACTATGACCTTGTTACCACACTCGGCTGCTTGAATGTTCTTGATGTGATGCTCGTTAGTTGGTAAATATAAGGACGAACCACACATTTGAGATGCAGGTGCGGAATCTTGAATCTGATTGTTGTCTTGCCAAGAAATTTTCACTATTTCTGGTAATGAGAAGAAAATAGTCAAGTATGCAACGATCTGCAGAAGTGCTTGTTAGGTTCCGCACCTTGCCTACTGGAATTTTCAATGAACACTGATGACTGTCTCAGTGTAGTGTAGAAATGGTTACACTGGAGTACAGATTATTCGGCGAATCTGTCTACCGTAGTTGCCGGGATATTCCCTTCATCCGCAGGAGCTCCTCCAGGTACATTTCAGCATAACTACTAGTCCTATTGAAGGGAGAAATCAATAAGACGCAAATCTGAAACTTCTAAGTCTCACCTGGGGCTGAAGATGTCTTCTGGATCTCAGTATCTGACTGGCGATCCGTCGGCGATAGCGGAATTCATTGAGAAGTTCGATGTTGGTTTATGACTTTGTCCGCTCACGAACCTTGTAAACCAGACTGACTGCAAGCAGACCTTCCTATTTGACTGTGACGGTATGTTACACGATATTCTGAGAATAACCGTCTCATCGTAGCCTATGAGGCAACGAGAGGAGCCAGGCTATCGGCTGACTAAAACGCTCATGTAAAGAAACATCGCTACTGCCTCCATCACGCAACTAATGATCTCTGTAGAACAGGTGTACTATGGTCTGGTTCTCAGTCATTCGAAGGCACCGCTGAAACGTTGGAAATGCTGCGGAATAAAGGTGGATGCCCTGTCTCTTTCTATTGTACCTGTCAGCAGCTTACAAGCGTAGGCAAACGCCTTGTCTTCGTGTCGAATAATAGCACAAAGTCACGCGAAGAGTACAAGAAGAAATTTGATAGTATGAATATCAACTGCAATGTTGTAGGTGCCCATCAGCAAAACGAAAGTCTACTTTTTGTGGGATTACATCTCATGTTCTCATAGGAAGAAATTTTTGGATCGTCGTATAGCGCTGCCATCTATATTTCCCGAAAACTACGTCTTTCGCCGCCAAAGAATAAGGTCTACGTCCTTGGAGTCGCCGGCATTGAGACCGAACTTGACTCGGAATCAATACCTCACGTCGGTGGTACCGATGAATCCCTACGCCGTGAAATGACTGGTGATGATTACGAAAAGATCGCATCAGGCGAAATGCTGGATCCAGACGTTGGCATCGTCCTCACCGGTCTTGACTTTCATGTCAATTACCTGAAAATCTCCTTGGGTATGGCCTATTTAAGACGGGGAGCAATGTTCCTGGCAACGAACATCGACACCACACTCCCGAGCAACAAGACACTGTTCCCAGGCGCTGGAGCTACGAGCGCTCCTCTTATAGCGGCCTCAGGAAAGGAACCATTGGCTCTAGGGAAACCGAGTCAAGCGATGATGGATGCGATCGAGGGCAAGTTCAAGCTTGACCGCAAGAGGACTTGTATGGTTGGCGATCGTCTCAACACGGACATTCAATTTGGAATTGAGGGTGGTCTCGGGGGTACGCTATTGGTCTTGACAGGTGTGAGCACGAAGGAAGACTTTCTTGGAGGAGGTAAAGAGGTGGTGCCCATGGCGTATGTGGACAAGCTGGCGGATCTCGCCTCAAAGTAAAGCTAGACTATTTAGAATGTATAGAGATACAATAGATAAGCTACGTGAATAAAGATTTACTGACCTCGCAAGCACTGGTTCTGAATACTCGCTAATTACAAAAGTGCTCTCCTTTTTCAATGAGATGATCGGAGGAGGTGGCCCGGGCAGTTTGGGAGAAGTGCGCAAGAACTTGGCTCTTTACGCGAACGCGCCTAGACGCGTCTTCCCGCGTCCCAAGGTAAACTTATCATCCCACCTCAACTCTTATGACTTTACAGAAAGACAATGATTAGACAAGAGGCATTAAGAGGCGATCCGAAAAGACGCTTGGGTCTGAATCACAAAAAGAAACAGTTTGAGCAACCTCAATTCAAGCAACAAGATTACACACATCGTCTCAACTTTTACATACTACCGCCCACGCTTGATATTACGCTCGAGGAATTTGAAGAATGGGCAATCAGTCGGCTAAAGGGTAAACTCATATGTCCAAACCAGCCTCGCGAGCAATTGCTGATGCGACACTTCCTACATTAGTCCTCGCGGAGCTTGAAGCTTGTGCATTCCGCAATCGAACACCAGAAGAGACCGCAAGCTACATGCAACCAATCCTAGCCAAGCACCTGCCTCTTGCTCAAAACTCGTCAAGATCATCTAATCTGCAAGATGAACGCAAACGTGACCACTACTCTCATTTCATTCTCCGTCTTGCGTTCGCCGCGACAGAAGACCTACGACGAAGATTCTCGCGCCTAGAGACCCAGCTTTTCAAATTACGTTTTCAAAGCGACGATGCGAGGGAACGTCGAGAATTTGTGGATCACCTGAACTTTGAGTGGGACAAGGTTGGAGAGGAAGAGAAGAGGGGACTGGCTGAAGAGCTTGCCGCCGTGACCCCATTCAAATCCAAAAACGCGGGTAGTGAAGAGGAGGGTTGGTTCAAGGTAGATTGGGAGCAAGTGCCTGAGCTTGTAGAGGGTCGTAAAGTCTTCCTGAAGCGGGGAAAAGCATATGTCCCGGTGCGAGAACAGACTACTTTAGTCGTGAATGAGTTTCAGAGGCGGCTCGATCAAGGCCTTGTGGTATGTCGCTACTGGATTTTAATCCGTTGCGCAGATAATGCTGACATTCATCTCTTATAGCTCACCTCACGCGCTTTGCCACGTCTCGACGAAGACGACCGACTCTCTCCAATCCTTGCCCATCTCAGCAAGTCCTTCACAGCTCCAGATGCAGCCTACTCACAAGACTCTTCTCTCTCTGGCAATGACATCAGTGCGGCAAACGTTGATGCCTTATCGACTCATTTCCCAGCTTGCATGTCTCATCTGCACTCAACCCTCCGCGCAAACTCTCATCTCAAACATTTTGGCCGCCTCCAATACACTCTTTTCCTCAAAGGCATTGGGCTTTCTCTACCTGAATGCATTGCGTTTTGGCGGAAAAGCTTCCGTCTAATTACGGACGAAAAGTTCACCAAGGAATACCTGTACAATATCCGACATGCTTATGGTGATGTTGGAGGCGATGCGAATAGGAGGGGAAGGGGCTATACGCCGTACAGCTGCCAGAAGCTATTAACAGAAGGCATGCCTGGTCCTGGTCAGACTCACGGGTGTCCCTATCGGACGTTCAGCCCGGATAATCTGGTCGGCCTTCTGCAGAAGATGGGTGTGAACGATAGAGACTTGTTGAAGACAGTGCGGGAAGACGTTGGGAGACAACGGTACCATATTGCGTGTAACCGAGTCTTTGAATCGGCGCACAAGAACGAGCTTAAGAAAGTGAGTGCTGTACCATCCTCCACCAATTAAGATTCTAACCACGGCGGATGATAGGTCAAGGATGAAGGAACGTGGAATGCGGCAGATCTGGATACGATACTGCATCCGAATACATATTTCAAGAGAAGTTTCCTGCTCAAGAACATGGGCAAGGTTCAGTCAGGCGATGTCGGCATGGAGGATCCGTCACAATGATAGATGGCTCTGGAATGGCTATGGCGTTCCGGATTCCATTGTATTTTATGGCTAAGCTAGGCCCTCATCTTTTCCCATGGCAATCCACCAACCAGTCATCCATTTATCTCAAGTGCCATCCTTGTAGCCTGCTCTGGTGACTTTTCTGCGTGTCTCCTATGCACCATGCACCTGGCTGCCTTGGGGCCCAAAGATATCTGAAACACCCTGCCACGACGGCATTTTCCCCAGTCCACTCGGGAACTGTACGAATTTTGGCCGGCTGAAATCTCGCAGTGTCTCAATGTTATGCTCTCTACCGTATCCGCTCTGCTTAGCGCCACCAAACGGCTTGCCTAGCACATTTCTCCAGTAATTGTTTAGCCAGACCATCCCGACGTCAATCTGCCTGCACGCCTTCCACCCTTTCTCCATGTCCTTGGTGTATACAGCTGCGGTGAGGCCATATTCGGTGTCATTGAGGATCTCGATAGCCTCATCATAGGTCGAGAATGAGGTCACTGTTTGTACTGGCCCAAACATCTCCTCTTTGGCGATGCGCATGTGCGGCTTAACGTTCGTGAATAAAGTTGGCTTGATGAAGTAGCCGTCTTTGAGGGCAGGGTCAGATGGCAAGTTTCCTTGGGAATAAATGGTGGCACCATCTTCTTCCTGCCCAATACGGATGTAATTGTTGACACGCTTCTGCTGGGCTTCGCTCACTTGTGGCCCCACGTGCGTCTCCTTCTTCAACCCATCTCCAACGACGAGTTTCTTGACTGCAGCGCCTAACCTCTCTATAAATACATCATGTACGTCGCGATGGACAATCATTCTCGACGCCGCTGTGCAAGCTTCGCCTTTGTTAAAGAAACCACCGTCCAAGGCGTCACGTACGGCTTGATCTAAGTCAGCGTCTTCGAAGATGATGAAAGCATTCTCGCCGCCTAGTTCTAGAGAGCATTGCGTGACATCTGCGGCAGCGGTCTTGGCTACAGCCGCACCAGCAGCTGTGGAACCTGTGAAGGAAATCTTATGGACGAGAGAATGTTGCACCAAGGATGATGGAACCTCTGGTCCGATTCCCGGGACGCCGTGGATGACGTCTTTAGGAAGCACGCCCTGCAGTATCTCAATGATTCGCATCACGGTTAGAGGAGCTTGCTCCGGAGGCTTCATGACGACCGTGTTGCCCATGGCTAAGGCTGGCGCCAGCTTTCCTCCCGTATGGATTGGAGGCCAATTGAAGGGCAGAATAGCACCAACAACGCCGTAAGGTTCATGGAAGACATTCGTATACACAATGCCTGAATCGTAGAGTTCGCTGGGCAACTTATCGATGAGGCCGGCATAGTAACGAAAGATGCGGGAGAGGAAGTTGAGATCGAACTGTCGAGCTCCGGATGCGGGCTTGCCGTTCTCGAGACAGAGAAGCACGGCCAAGTCATCTAGGTGTTTATCAAGTTCGTTGGCGCAGGCAAAGAGCAAGCCTGAGCGTTCTGAAGGCGATCTCCAGCGCCAATCTTTCGAGTAGGCCTCGTTAGCAGCCTTGACGGCGAGATCGACTTCCTTGGACGTTCCCGCAACTACATTTGTTATGACTTTCCCAGTGGCTGGATTGTAAATGGGGAACGTCGTCCCGTCTTTCGAGGACCAAGGATAGGAAGTGGTCTCCTCGAATTTGGGGATTTTGGACGTGGCCATTTCAGAGTTTGTAAAGGTAACTAATGCTTATTCTTCCTTTTGATTTTGAGCTTCGGGTTCCTCCAGGAAAGAGCTTGTGACGATAATGTCGTAGTAAACGAAGAAAAGAGGGACATGAGTGCATTCACGTTGTTGACATCATCGTACGCGCACCCTGTTACGGCACATAAAATCCATATGACCTATTTCCGGGCCGAGTTCTGGTGGCCTGTTTGATCGGGGAGTTTTATTCCTAGCTTGAGTAATATATGATTCCCTGACGTCGAATTCGTTGAAGATCTACCTGAATCCATCCAAGTTGGGTGTAGCGTAGCTGCAAAACCATAGTAGGTACAAAAACCTCGGACCTGGATAGCTTCATAGAACCAAGAACCCAACCACAGAATGTCCATCTCATAGTTTTAACAGACTTCAGTGCCCATAGTTCACCGCAGAAACTTTCCTCAAAGACGATTGAGCAAATTTTTATTGACGATATTTTAGATCTTCAGACCGATTTTCGTAGATGCGGGGCCGACCTAGAATAGCCCTGGACCACGCACAGTTTCGACTTTGTCATTGAAACACCTGTAAACAAAATATGAAAGACATCGAGTTGCTTCTTGTCCAATCATCCTTCTAAGTCTTGAGATGGTGGTTGAGGTCGAGGTCGAGCTCGGCGGATCCGTGCAGAGTTATCATCCCTAGAAAATTGGAAAGCATCCACGGAGTAGGAATACGCACAGTTCTCTATGCGATACTGAAAACTCTCCGGCAGGATCGGCTCGCACCGATTTGGTGTACTCCGATCCAATCACTACCTGGTCACAGAAGCGTGCGCAATTCCTAAAAGGATCGGACTGCGGAGATATAACGCCTGAAGGCCAGGGTGTCCATGTTTCGATCCTGTTCAGTCTGGTGTCGAATCCTGCGATGCACAAGTTCAGATGGTGGAGCACTCTGTGTCCTGACCCTCACGGAAGCTAGAACCTTCCAGTGCCTTTAGTTGCGTTACTTTGCCAACCGGTAAGGGAGCAAAATACGAGGTTGCTCTACAGCGTCTTTCCGTATCCAATGTCTACGAGTTGCATTAGCGTGCTCTCATACAAACTCATGATAGAGCAATCGCCATTTGAGGAGGAAATTTCGAGAATTGTGAAGCAAAGTCCCTCAGTCTAATTCGCCAAAGTCCTTATGCAAGACTTTTACTCAGGTTTAAAGTGGTCTAGTGAAGGATGCCATAGACGTGAGACGCAGGAAGATGCTGTAAAAGGCTTCTTCAGTGGTCCGGCCCAAAGCTAGCTGAGGAAGTGCCATCACAGTAAAATTACACAGATACGAAGGGGCATAGGAAGGGGCATAGGGCAAAAACAGCACGGGCGTTTTAATGCAAATTGTCGCGCGCATTGGCCCGGATTGGCTCGTTTATGCGAAATGCTGGGGCGTGTGCTTGAGCCAGGCGAATCTAGACTTCAGGGGTCCCTATTTTAAGCCGCCAAGAATCTGAGCAGCGCCTCTTCTGCTTCTTACAACGCATGAGCCCGTCAATGGCGCCCTAAAAGCTGAATCAGTCGATAGTTAGCAAGCTAGCAGATTAAGCAATCGTGATGTTCTGCATCCCGTATAAGGTGAGCCCTCTCTGCAAAGACGAGATTCTCGTATCATTTTTCCTACTTCTTTCGCTGTCATCACGCAAGATCTCACCCTCAGTCTCTCTCTTCATAAATATCTCTCTGCTCTGCTCTGTTCTGCTCAGCAGTAGCACTTACATTCGTTTTCCAACCACCACATTCATTTTTCAGAGCCAAAAAGAAAAGATCAAAATGCTCGCCACCATCTCACTCCTCAGCCTCTTGGCCAGCTATGCCGCCGCCCAAACCACCACCACCTCTATCTTCTTTGGCGGCCTCGCCGACAATTCCGACCCCGACGACACCTTCTTCTCCACCGTCGTCGCCTCCGTCGTCAGTGCTGACGCGACCGCCACCGTCCTCGCCGTGAACTGCGCTTCCTCTTCCAACGACACCAACAATGCCGACGAGTGCGGCGGCCCCGACGTCACCATCACCGCCAATCCGACCCTCTTCGTCATACAGTCCACCATCTTTGCTTCCTCCGAGACCCCCTCCGCCACAGGTGCTCTCACAATGTCGACCCGTTGCGAGCTGCAGGGCACCACCACTGGAACGTGCACCTGGTATGAAGGAGGCGATGCCGAGGCGTTCGGCGACGACCAATCTGATCTAATGACTGCGCCGCTGACCCAGGAGCTCTCTGCCACTGATATCAGCTTTACTCCCATCACGATTACGGCTGGAGTGGAGAAGTTGGCGGCTGCGAGTGGTAGCAGTACCAGCAGTGGCAGCAGCAGTGCTTCGTCCACCGCAGCGCCGGGATCAACGGGGGCATCGTCGAGTGGGGCATCAGCGACGAAAGGATCGGATCCGTCAGTGACAGCCACCGCGTCAAAGAGTGGCTCCGCGACTGCGGCGTCACAGACTGGGAACTCAGCGACGAGTATGGGTGTTAGCTCAGGACTGCTCATTTCCGTGGCTGCGTTGTTTGCGTTTTTTGCGTAAACGATTCTACCATTGGGCAGGTCTGTAGGCCGATCATCTCACCCACTCTGGCTATTGCCCGTTCATGTACAGACTTGGGTATCCTTCTTGTATCATACTTAGATGTATATCACTACATTCATAAAGTGTACCGACGAAATGAAATACATTACCCTGTACTTAACGTGATGTTATCACCGCCAAATGATTCCTCTGGCTTTGGAAACAGCAAGCCAACCATAATTTTAATAGCCTCAAACACTCCCTTACTCTTGACCAGGGTCTGGAAAATCTCCGGAATTCTGTTCAATGATTTCCTTTTATCATCCAGTTCATGCCCTGATTCGAAATCAATTAGCGACATTTTAGCTAAACATCAAATGGCATACTCACAAACCGGTGGACAAGCATACTCAACCCACACTTCCGACTCCGCCTCCCCGGTCCAATCAAACCCAATCACCCACTTCACCTCCAACACCACCCCCAGCCTCCGCATCTTCAAGCTCATCCTCCCCAAATACGGCATCAACCGACGCGTATCATCCCACTCACCATCTCCACCCCCACCCGACTCCTCCAGCCCTCCCTCTCTCGCCCCTTCCTTCCCATTCCCCTCCCTCTCCCTCTCCCTGTCTCCAATCCCACCCCCCAGCACCCAAGGAAACGCATCCACACACCGCCGCCAACACCGCGCCCGCTTCACCGCCAGCTCCCAATGCGCGCCCATCGCCCAGCACACGCTCCCCACATCATTCGTCGTCGGACCTCCCTGACGACTCGGCGTGCGAAGCCAGCTCCCTAACTCGGCCTCCGTCCACGCGGGCAGGGCGCCGATGGCAAGCGAGGCGATGTGGGGGTCGCGCTTGGGGTGGTGCGCGATGGTTATGGCGAGGGAGGCGTGGAAGAGGTTGGAGGGGCCGTGGACGTGGATGGTGTGGAGTTGAGAGAGGGAGCGAGGGGTCGAGGGGTCGATGGGTTTGGAGGAAGAGGTTGAGGTTGAGGTTGAGGTTGAGTTTGGGATTGCGGAGGGGACTGAGATCTCGGAGGTGAAGGTGAAGGGAGTGAAGACGCGGAGGTAGGGCAGGGGGTCGGCGAGTTTGAGGGGGTGGTGAGAGGGAATGGGGCCTTCAGGCCCTTCGGGCGCTTCGTCGGTGGGAAGGAGAGGGGTGGGTTGGACGAGGGAGGCGAAGGGGCCGAAGGAGAGGAGGGCTTGGGAGATCGGGAGGGGGTTTGAGCTGGGTTCGTGAGAGGAGGAGTCCTCTGCATTGATGAGATTGCTAGAAGAGCGAGTTAGCACAAGCTGTGAATACTATTAGGAGGGAATTGTTACATGAGGTCTTCGAGACCGACATCTTGACCGGTTCCGTGGGTTTCTTTGTGCTCCAGTGCATTGATTGTGTTCTCCAGCTTCTCGACGTCTTTAGTCAGATCATCAAGCCCATTTTTCAATTTGTCCCGCTTTCGCATTTCTTGCTTGAGCTTATCACTCGTCTCCTCCTTCCTCGCCGCCGATATTTTGTCCTGGGCTGTGGGCTTATTGGGCCTGTTAGGCTTGATAGGCTGAACAACATCCACGACCTGAGACTCCGGAAGTGCTTCACGAGTAGGAGACTCTTGTCGTGAACCATCATTCTCAGGAAAGGGCCTCGGCTGGTCAACGGGCTTCAATGGTGAGGATTTGTGTTTTTGTGCTACAGACTTGCTACGTCGAGCGCGCTTAACTGGAGACGAGAAGAGAATGCCCCGTGGTGGAGGATCATAGTCCACATCTTCAAGGCCTTGTGGGGTGCCCGGGAGATCAGCCTCTTCCTCGACTGGCTCCGCAGTGGGTAGAACATTGCCGCGACCTGATGGAGCCAATGGTTGCAGTTGCGATGAAGTCGACGCAGGTTTTTGTGCTTCAGGGGGCGAGCTAATAGATTTGGACAGTTCTGGTGGATCTTCTGGCTCTGTTGTCTCCACGGGTTCCCTCCTTTCAACGGCTTGAGTAACAGGAGATTCATCGTTCGCGTTTGGCCCTCCACCCAGGACGTAATTTCTCAGGTCTTGCCCTCTTGTTGATATGCTATTTCTGCTGACTGGCCTGGAGCGCGAAGCATCTGCACTTGATGTGCCATTAAGTAAGCTGGGATTGAAACGCGAGAGACTGGCTTTTGTAGGGGACATGTACGAGGCGCGTCTTGGTGTAGTCTTCGAGCCGTCGCGAACTTTCGAATCCACCGATGAGAGTCTCCGTCGTTTCGTAGTCGGCTCGTCCATTGCGTCGCAGTTTTTGTAATGTGCACGGCGGTGTGCGCAATGTTGAAGTCTGTACCTTTCGAGATGGTAGACGCGCTGAGTTTCCCGCATTGTACAAGTCGCGTCCGCGTGGACCCTTGTCCGACATGACGTTGATGCCTCGGTGTATTACGGTTGCGCCATTTTTAGCTTTGACGCTGGCTTAATGGCTTCGAACATCTTCAAAATTCCATGAGACGCGTTCAACCAGGCCTTCAGTCAGTGCAGCTGCATGCGAGCGCGTCTGCGCAATTAGCCCGAGTGCCATTGAGAGGCTGCACCAGGCCACAATGTCCACAAGCCGGTGACAGATCGCATCGGCAATGGCACTCCAATATTGCTGCACCCGGGGAACAAGCTGCTCCGCTCAAGGGGTATTATTCTGGTGCATAGCCCGTAAATCGCTGTATGTCTCAGCTAATTGGATCAGAGCTCCTTGAGCTGCCGTCAAGAAAAGTGCAGCCAGCAACGCGGACGGAGCCTACTCCTCCACCTCCAGACGAACTTCCCAAGACCGACAAAGAGGAAACACTCTCTAAAGCTCGTGTCATTTTTGGATCTCGTCTGGCAGGTCCAGCTGAGCGGCGTGAGCAGCTAAATCGAGAGTCCATCAATGTAGCGGGAGTCATGGTTCCTCCGCGCCCTACTGAACCGGACAACTGTTGTATGTCGGGTTGCGTCAATTGTGTCTGGGATCTATATCGTGATGAATTGGAGGAATGGGCAAGTGCAAGCGCCAAAGCGCGTGAGCGTCTACAGGCACAACGGGAGAAAGGAAAGGCAACAGGGTCGATGCTAGACCAGCCAGGGGCACCGAGTCATGTGGCAACAAGTATGGACGACGATGGAGGCGGTAGCGAGACGAATTGGGATGCAGGCTTGGCAATGAGTGGCAAAGAGGGCGATCTGTTTGGTAATATACCCATTGGTATTCGAGAGTTTATGCGGACCGAGAAAATGTTGAAACAACGACATCTTCAAGCAGGCAGTGCAGGTGGTTAGACAATAGTCTGACACGTTCGCCATAATAAATATATTCAGAATTTTATGCTCACGCCTGGACAATGTGTCTTCACTCAAGGCTTTTCAAAATTGATGAGGCGGTAGATTACTTTTCTGACCTGTAGAAGTCCAACCAGTCTTTGACCACTCGAGACTCAGTCGACATCAACACCTTTCGCAGTGAGCTCTTTCCGTGCTTGGTCAATTTGCAACATCAGTTCCTTATGCGCCTCTGGGACATCATTGAAGAACAAGACCCCCCAACCTAGCTTAAATAGAAGGTAGGACCCGAATGACACTATAGTCCAGAATGGAAGCTATATCGACACGAAATATCAGTCAGAGTTCGTGAGTGAAAAGTTACAAACATCTTCAGACGACTGCAGTGACAGTCTCAATCAAGATAAACTGACCACTGGAATGAGCTCCTCTTGGATCTTAGCTGGAAACGGGACGAGACCAAGGAGGCACACGAGATAAAGCTACACCATTTTTAGCAAGTTGAGGCTGCGGAACGGTTCTGGGTGACAGTACAGAAGCAACGAGGAGACCAATAGAGATGGTTTGCTGGGCTTTCGTCATGTTACCGATTCGCAATTGGTTCAACACAAAGACGCTGTGGTAATTCTTTCGACCAGGACGACAAATTGAACAGAAGAGATGCTACGACCTGTTCGTGGCGTATCGTATGCTCATTGGCTGGGAGAGCACCCCAATGATAATACTGGGTAAGGTATTATCTTTCGTAAGGAATGTCTTTCGGTAGATCTTCGGGGCCCTGAAAAAGATAAATTTGGTGTTGCCCAGTGTTGCTATCCAATGAGTGCACGCCTATCGAATCAATACTAAGCAACTTGATGGAGACCCTGAATCTAAAACTTCTCGGACTCGGATTCGTTGAGTCATGCCAAAGGAAGGATTGACTCTTATGATCAATATATTCCTCTCCAGCAAGCGGAATGAAGAACACAAAATCTAATCTTGCTCAGGATGTCTTCGCAGATCCTTGAAGAACATCTGAACTCAATTTCTTCCATACTTTCCCCTGGAAATCCAACAGACACAGAAAGCATTGCTTCCATACTGAGCATTTTGAGGAAATTGGAGCTCTCCCCTCTGTATCATGCGCAAGCATGGAAGATCCTAGCTGACGCAAGTCGAAACGGTAAGTCTCGAACCTCAATAATTTCTTGTCCCCAATCGCCGCGTCTTTCCTGTAATAGCGAATCATTCAATCAGTCGGTGAAGCACCATGCTGTTTGATTCAAGCTAATACCGGCAGAGCGCTGGAGAGAACCATTCGGTCAGAATGGATTAGTAGCCTACTGCGCCTCTACTCTATCTAACCCTCGTGCATCACATGAAGAGCATATACAGACATTACGTTTCATTGGAAACTGCTGTGCAGATAATGGTGGGTTTCTTATCTCATTCATGACGAACGTGCTATGGTCAGACCAGTATTAACTATGCGATCAGACAGCAATCGGCAGATTGTGATTGAGCGAGGTTCTCTGGAAAACGTCGGAACATTAATCACGCATGCAGAACTTGCGTCCGTATCGTCCACCGTGCTTTTCAACATCTTCAACGATTACGGTAGGCTCTCGATGCTTTTGTTCTAAGTGATTTGTTCCTAGGTGATCTGACTGATTACCTCGATAGAGCCTGCTCAAAAACGGTCTAGCGCAAAGTTGTTCAAAAACTGTCTTGCATCATTGCAGAATAGAACTATAGATTCGACGGATAATGCTTTTAACTGTACGTGCCAGAATCTGAACACGATTTTGGAGGCTTTGGACATTGAGTATCTTACTACCAGCGATGGAGCTTTTCTGTCAGAGGCAGTGTCTTTCATTAAGTACATCGCAGAAGCTCAAGATCGGATCGAAGATTTAGACGACTACCTGCCCCTTCTAAACTCCTGTACCATTCTTCTCCGCAATGCTCGCGTTCGAGAAGAGGTCTTGGATGCGAAATTGAGTTGCATTTTTAAGATTTTCCAGTATGCATCGGAGCAATTGCAGTCCCTACCACTAGACGCAGGAGACCCGGTGCTCAAAGCCACGCTAGAAGGTGCTACTAGTGAACTTCTTAATGCCCTCTGTGAGATGGCTAATGGTGCGAGTCCAACATCTATACAAGAACAAGACATGGCGGCTTGGAAGATGCTTCGCAACTGGTTAATCGTTGACAAGGAGCAGAACTTAGAAGCGTGCTTTATATGTGCAAGCCTATTCCTGGGCAATCTTGCTCGCGAAGATGCTGCGTGTGAAAGTCTAGTCCATGAACAAGGGATTCACGTACCTCTCATCGAACGTTCTCGTGGGAGTACCGACCGTCGTATCCTGCATGCCGCAGGCGGCTGTCTCAGGAATCTGGCTGTTCCTCAAAATAATAAAGACATTATTGCTGAGGCAGGGGCATTCCAGTTTATTGTCGTTCTTTTAGAAATTAGTGTGGTGCAAGAACTACCGTACCTGGGAGCTTGCATTACACGCCAGCTCGTCAGCGGCTCTTTCAGCAACATACAGCGTCTCCTGTCGAAGGTCCCCACGAACCAGGCTCAAACAGGCCCGAATACTGCTGTCACTTATCTGGACGCACTCCTAAAAGCTTCAGCCCGGAGCGATGACTTCGCCATCGAAGCCGAGGTAGCTCGAACGATCGCCGCTATCTTCCGGGTGCTGTCTACAGTCAAGGCACCCCAGGACGATATCACGCATGCACGTCAACAGGTGCTCGCTAGTGTAGATATACTTTCGTCAGTCAGAGCTGTTGTGCAGCAGGACCAATCCCAGCCGCTATGCTCGGAAGGTTGGTTTATCCTGGCGCTGATTGCGCAAAGCAGCGAAGGTGCCAAAATTGTTGCTGAACTTATGAAAGACGAGGAGATTTCAGGTCTTCTAGAGAAGCGTGTCAAAGGCATTGACGACGCTAGCGAAGCTGAAGGGCCAAGCCCACAGAGTAGCGCAAACAAAGATCGTGAGAATGCAATTGTACTGGCAACGTCCTTGTTGCAGCAGAGTAGAGGATGGGACGGGAGTAGCTTGCCTGAGACTCTGCAAGAGAGACTCGAGCAAATGCTTAGGGAACAGGCTGTTGATCCGACGAAGAGCTGAATACGCGGTAACCCGATTTGGATCGCGGAATATCTTGATCTATTCGATAACACCAGGCTTTGATAGAAATACTGGAACCGTCTACGGTCTTGAATCACATTTCCTTCCCAAACCACGTAATCCTTTACGCTAGTCGTCTAACCAGACCGGAACACCATACACCACGGGCGCCGCTCCATTCAAATATCTCAGATAACACTCCTCTCTACTCCTCGCCACCGACTCCGCCAAGCTTCGCCCTTTCTGTCTCCGTCCATCTCTCATCCGACTCCCCGACTCAACCCCATTCTTAGCCTCAGCACGACTCCTCCCCCTCTTCCTCGGGGTCTTCGCGCCCTTCACCGACTTATCCTTCGCCCCCGACTTCGCCTCAGACCTCATCTCCGGCCAAAGCCCCCACTCCTCTCCCAAGCGCAAACTAAAGCGATCGATATCCTTATCCGTGACATCCCACAGCGTCGCACAAACCGCCATACACGGACTCACCTCCTCCTCCCCTCTATCCATCGCCTCTCCATCCACCATCGCCCCCGCCTCCCTCTCCATATCCCTCCGCCTCCCCTCCCCATCACTCCACCCCGCCACCAAATACGCCAACACACTCCCCTGCGGCTCGAACTCGCCATGCTCCGTCACCGCCCCGCTGCTGCACCCCATCAGCCACACCGTGCTCGCGCACCTCGCCAGCCGCTTCACCGTGCGGCTCCGGATGTACTGCGCGCCGCTGCCGTGGCCGAAGTAGAGGAAGGTGGAGGAGTGCGAGAGGAGCGCTTCGAAGTCGGCTTCGGAGGGGGCGCGGCCGGTGAGGTTTGGGGTCGGGCAGCTGGAGTGGGGGGGGAGAGAGCGGAGGGCGGGCGCGAGGACGGTTTCGGTGTGGGTGAGGTCGTTGGAGGGGTTGAGGATGTAGCTGGTGAGGGAGCGGGAGGAGTGGTAGCCTGCTTGGTGAGCAGGGTTGGCTGGGCTGTGGGGTTGGTGCGGGAGGTGGCGTTGACGGGTTTGCATTTGGTGATGTTGGATGAGGATGCGGTCTCTGAGGGCCTTCATGCTGGGGACGCGCGTGATGGCTTGTCCGTCTAGACAGGGGAGACTTTCCCAAGGGAAGGCGTGGAGCTGTTTTTCGAGGATTAAGATTGTATGTGTGGGCTTGGTTTCTGCCGGCTCTTGACTTGCGGATTCATGGTAAGCCTTTAACGCGTCAATGGTCTCGACAACAATGGCGTCGAAATCTATTTCATCGTAGGCATTGCGCTCGCCATTGAATTGTAGGATGTCCACGATGAAATACACCAAGTCCATCAAAGCCTCGTCAATATCCAGGGAATCAATGGTGGCGTTTCCAAGTCCAACGAAGAGTTCGAGTACCCTTGGATCGAAAGTGACACGCTGGCCCCCAATGTTTTTCTTGCCTTTGGCCTTCCCGATAGTACGGTTATTACCTTGACGAGATGGTAGATGCCGGTCCAGGATATTTTCAAAAGATTTTTGAAATTGAGTGAGGAGATGCGGATGCCTTCCATGCTGTGAGAAGATTCCTCGGAACCCACCAAGCCAGATATTCTCAATATTGACTAAGAGATCCCGTAGTCGCGCATCTAGCGCCTCGCGCTCTGCCCACCAAGCAGATCGAGCGCCCTTTACGTTCATGTCGCGAGTATCATGAGTGCTATTGTTCGAAAGGGAGATGATCTCGAGCAGCTCCTGCTTCCCTTGCTCGAATATAAAAGGCTCCTCATCGTCCATATCGTCGGCTTTCTGCCGTGATGTGGGAAGTCTCAGGATGAACGGGGTCTCGTGCGCATGATAGCGGGTCACACAAAACTCGTCCTGAGTTTCATTTAGAGATATGGAGACCGCTATCCATGACTCTGGAATCACATCTATATACTCCTGTTGGAACCGAGATGACGAAAGCAAGGCTGACACATCTGGGGATGCATTAGATTCGGGCCATGTGAGTAGATTTTGGCCTTTGTTCTGCCGTTTTTCAGTAGCGATAGAGTTGATGTCGCCTTGGAAGGCATGGTTCCTTGATAGTTCTGCTGAGAAATCAGCCAAAGTATGATGAATTAGGTTCTGCAATTGTACTTACCTAATGATTGTGCAGTAGCCAGTGGTTGGAACAAAGTATACGAATTTGGAATGTTGGCAGCGGACAGAAGTAACGTAACTTGTGAAACCATGTTGCATAGAGCGTGAATAATGGGAGTGCCTCCAACTTGCAACGCTTTCTCGTGGACATCAACGAGACAATCTCTTGCTTGTTGCAGAAGTGTGGCGAAATCCGCTTTGGGATGGCCGAGTTTTCGACCTCCCTTCCGCGGGGATAGGGACCTACTTTGTGTTCTCTTGCACGAAGAGGCATCGGGTATCTTCTCTGTTGAATCTGCATCTGCTGGAACGATCGCTGGAAAAGATATTGTGGACTCTGGGAGAACGTTGAAAACGAAGTCTGAATTTAACAGCTGCATAGCCTGAGCAAGGAGATTCTTGAAGCTCGCCATTTGGTGCGAAATGGTATCTTGACGACCTGTAAGCATTGTCCGTGCCTTTTGTAAGACCTCGCTGGCTTCTGCTATGCTTCCTTGACGCAACAACATGACTGCCTTCCCGGCTAAGAGAGTGGCAAGCAATCCGACTAGACGAGGGGCGTACACAAGATTCTCGGATTCGTCCCCTGATTGAGGAGATTTGGCTATGTGCGAGGACTGGATAAGAGTTTTTCTCTGAGATGTTCTGGCTCTGGAGGACTTCAAGGGCCGCTTCAGCGTCTCGCTATCATCCACCTGTACTCTAGGTAAGGTCTCTTCGAGATTACTCGCACAAGGCCGCAACCGATCTATGGTACCAACGCTCTGAGAAGAAATTAGGGCTTCCAAAGTCGCAATTGCACTCTCCATGCTTTGCCGTTCGGCTTCCTGGTTACCTCGTAGATGTTCCAGTTGCGCCATTGACCTGTGATACAAGCCGATCTCTTGGGTATCGCCTGGAACTGCTCGAGTATTCTCCACCTTATCGAGTAGCTGTTGAGCCTCTTTATCCCGATGGCTACGTATCCAGTATAGACTCGTGTGGGAATACACAAGCATTAGCAAGGCATCGGCTTGAACAGCGTTCGCGATCTTTTCGGCCTGTTCACTGTAATACACTGCTTCCTGGAACAAGCCCAGTTGACTGTAAACATGCGCCAGTTGCAGAAGGGACCGAATGAGGGACGAGACAAAAGGCCAGAAAGCAGGACCTCTCAGTTTTTCATGTGTCATTGACATGATACGAGGGTGTGAGCTGGAGTCAATTGCTATCCTGGCAACATCTTCCGTCAAAGCATCCACATCTGACTCTATGGTCTCAGACGTAGTCGCATCAGGCTTCGCAAAGTGCTTGTTCTCTATGATAGCCCAGGTCCGCTGATGAAGTCTTATGCTGCGTTTCGCTTGTGCTAGTGCCTCACCAGCGTCGCCTGATTCGAGCGCAAGTATCGACAATACACTCGAGGTGTCAGCAGTAAACTTGTTGTATCTAACACGGCCGGAGTTTGTTGCAGAAGGTCCAGCGAGTTTCTGGATCTCCGAGCTCTCAGTAGCTAACAGTGTAGCCTTCTTCAATGTCTGACGACTAGCATCGTTTAGTACAATATTTGCCGTTTGGGGATGTTCTGGGTACTTACCATTTGTCCACATCGCCAACGTCGAGCAAATATTCAGCATCAACAATTTGGAATTGCAAATTGACCTCCGATGAGCTTGAACATGAAGATAGCAGAGACCGAGCCTCTGCGATAAGAGATCCGGCCCTACCGCTGTATCCAAGCCGAAGATATTGTGAGGCAACTTGGGTTTTGTTCAAAATCAGGGCAGCGAGATCTGGACTGCTCCGAAGCTCCCCTATTCTTGATATCAGGTTCAGCACTGCAACGCGCTCGTTTCCTAGACCTTGCATGTCCAGAAAACTTGTAACTGCTTGCAGCTGCGATATGAAGTAATCGACTTCGTCGACGCGCTCCGTTAACTCCTCCCATGTTGACGAGGCATCTATAATGGATTGCCAGTCGAGCAAGTCAGACCTAATAGTTCCGAAACTAGGCAGGCCTTCATGGAAACATTTTGCGATGCTCCAGCTAGCTTGCAGGTGCTTTTGAAACTTTTGCAATCCAGCGTCAATACTAAGAGCTTGATTTTGACAAATAGTTTGATCTTCCATTGCGAATGAGAATATGTCCTTATTCAATATGTTTGGATGATCCGTAACTAGCTGGAGAACAGCCCGACTAATCCTAAGTCGGCGAAGGGGAAAATGTGAAGATGTATAGATCGCAAATAGATGGAGTGTGATGTCCTGCAATGTTCTGGCAATATGCGGATCGACGGGCCTCTGGGAACTGAGGCCTCTTGAGATGAGGTGAAGCTGCTGTTCTAGGAGAATGCCGCGTTCAACGGGTCTCAGAGTCGGATCATCAAAGAAGTTCTCGCGTCCTTGGCCTCCAGAGTTTCCGTTTTGAAGCCTTTTTATTAAAGCTGTCAGAAGTCGTCCGAGATGACGAATGCGATCACTGGAAGTCCAGACGGTCTGGAGTGCGTTGTGGTCAGCAAGCTTCGCTGCTTCTAGAGACGAGCCAGACTTGACGTGCACATTGATCGCATCCGTCAGGGCATCATGTGCTTCGTCGGATCTGCCAAGCATATCGAGAGAAGAGACAAATTTCTCGAATTTCGTATTCAGCATACCAGATTCTTGCTCTTGCTGGCTACGCGATCTCAGTATTTCGATTGAACGGCTGAGAGCCTGTACAGCTTCGTCGGAGATACTAGTCTTGGAAGTCTTGCTTCGATGTGAGTAAATTGCCAAGTACATATTGGAGACTCTGATCAAGTACTGGCCAAAGTCGAAGTCTCGAGGAGATTGAAGGCCTGTGTCTTTTACCCAAGATTCTGTAAGAGAGACGGATAAAGTGCAATCCTGCAGACTATCGTCTACATCGACCCAAGAGATATTATTCGTTGAAATTAGCGCTTTTAGGATCCCAAGCACAGAGTCAATCGTCCCTTTTGCAACCTGAACTGCCAATGATTGACAACGTGACGTGCTCAACGAAGGCTTTTCGCATTTCGCCTCACACGAGACTGCTTTCATGAAGCCTGTGAGGAACCGAAGAGACTTGAATACAAGAGTTCGAGATAGATCTGGCATTGCCACAGGCATTGAACTAAAGGATGAAGCTGGCTCGCGTGAGTAATTTACGAGGAACTTGACAGCAGCCCGTCGCAGTGCCATAACTTTAGCCAGCATCGTACTCATTTCAGTTATGTCATGGTAAGATGGGCTTGATATTAGAAAGTCCAGCCCGGCCTTGACAGCTTCTTCAGCACTGACTTCTCTGCCGGTCGATTCAGAATATCCGAAGTTAGCCAGGTTCTCCAGGACAAGTGTTGCAAGTCGTAGTCTTAGAGAGCTCTGCGCAAAGGCTTTCCCCGTCCTCTTACTCACTGCCCAAGCGGACTCAGCATGGCCCAGCGCTGCTCGAACATCCCCAGCATCCTGTGCAATCGTGCTCAGCGAGGATTCCACAGATGCCCAGAAATATAGATCCTTCAAGTTTCTCAGCCAGGTAACGCTTGCACCATCCAGCAGCTCCTGTAGTCGTGTAGACGACTCAATAGCTAAATCGTAAATCTGCTTTGTTGTTGAAGAGCTTCTGTTTGCAAACGTACTTAGATGCTTGACGTAAGGTTCCAAAACTTCACTTTCGATATCTGCCTGGTGGTTGACAAGACTCCACCATTGGATTCTGGCTTCGAGAGCAGCCTGTTGTAGTATGAACACACTCCGCGGATTAGGCTGAAAGTCTGCATTATGACGAGCAGAGTCCTCTGAGCTAAGGAAGGGTTGACAAAGCGAGAATAAGGTTTGACTGAGGGACTGTAACTGGCGAGCTGCCTTCTCTTTGGACTGACCTAACTTGACGGTGCACAGTATCAAAGACGAAGGACAACATATGGAGCTTGGGATCAGATACTCCGAAACAACGTCGAGCATAGCTGGTCTCTTTGCTGCTGCAATGGTCCGGAGTACTAGTAGTTGATAGCTGACAATAAGGGGTAATACTGGACTCTCATGCTTGATGTGGGTGAGGGAGAGTAAGCTCGCCAACGTCTCGCGCTCTTGACATGAGGGTAAATTGTTTCTGCGGTTCTCCATCCTCTCGACTGATTGGTTGTCTTGCGATTCTTCCCTCATGAGCCTCTCGAGGCGGCCTTTGAGGACGTATAGCTCTTTGATCGCCAAAGAATCGAGCCCTAGGTTGACGAGCTTTCCGGCAAGTGCTAGCATACCATTTTCTAATTGTAAAAATGGCAGTCTCTTCTCCGCAGGTCGATCTGCTTCAGCTAATCTCAGGTATGCAAATGCGGTTCTAGCACACTCTGCTGCAGCAACGATTCCGCCGGAAGAATCATGCTTGCTGACAGGAGCAGACAAGGCCTTCCGGCCAACGGAAGGGGACCTGCCATTGGTTTTGGCCACCTCATTGACTTCACGTGGTTGTAGCGGATCTCCAATGGAAGACGATGTGCGTGATGGGCGTCTGTGAGAGGGCTTCCGCTCGTAGTCATGCTCCTTTGAGACCTGCGCAAGAGCTTGCGTTTTGCTTGCCAGAGCCTGTGTCAAGCTTTTCAACGAGATATTCACCGTCTCTTGTGCCAGAACATTCTGCTCTCTTGCGCTGAGCGGCGATCCGGAATCATCCTCGTGAACCTTCACCAATTTCCCAGTCCCTGCTTTCGAGGTCGACTTGGTCCTCCTTTCTGTGGTGGCCGTTGTTCGCGCTTTAGGCCCAGACTTTGTAACCCTGCCATGCTTCTCTTGATTTACGAGACTGGTATCCTTTTTGCTCGATCGTCGCGTCTGTAGGAGATCTCGAAGAATTGATACCGTTTGTGAAGAACAGGATGCGGTTGACTTGAGCGCGTTCCGGACCGCATCCACTTGGCTTTGAGGTCCGTCCATTTGTCCAAAAACCACATCACCTTCCGCCACAGCTCCTCGAAGTAGACATTATCATTATCAACCGTGGCCAAAAAGCATTGTGTCACTGGAGTCGCTGTTGCAAGGCTGTTGTCCAATGGGGTAAAGCGACGCCGTTGACCTAGCAACAGCCCTACGGACAAGGAGCTACTTACATCCACCCCTCGATCTTAAGACTTCAACCAGTGGCTTTGACATACCGACATTATCCTAGCGCAAATCTACCTGGCTTGGAGAAGCAATCAAGAGCAAGGCAAGGCACTGCAATCCCTCCGAGTACATGTAGGAATGGCCAGTAGTGCTACTTCGTGCTGGAAATGCCAATCCGCAAGTTTCAATATTTTTCGCACGCGCAAAGGAGCCAAATCAATTCCACGAAGACATCCCTTTAGCACCACAAACCTACGTTTGCGCTCTAGCTCGGACCCGACATCAGCGTATTTTCCAATCTTTCAGCCCTCTTTCTGGCGCTCTATCCTTCCAAAACGCAGCCGTCTCGACGCGGGCGCTTCGAGTCCTCGCCAACATTGGCTCCAAAACCCTTCGACTCATGTAATCATACTCTCTCTCCTAGCTGGATCGCAAGCAATACAGATCATCGCACTGAAGCGGGAACATTTCAATTACACCCTCCGCGTTGATGCCCACATTGCGAAGCTCAAGGAGGTCATCGGGCGCGTACAGAAGGGCGAAGATGTGGATGTTAGGAAGGAGCTGGGGACAGGAGATGCGCGCAGAGAGAAGGAGTGGGAAGAAGTGATGAAAGAAGTCGCGAAGGAGGATGAGGTCTTTGCAAAGCGGAAGAGGAAGAGAGAGGAGAAGGCCAGGGCCGAAGCGCAAGTGGATCGTAGCGGGCAAGATCTAGCTGGCAATGGAGAATCAGCAACAAGAAATGAGAGTAAAGCTCGATATGAGGCAATGTCTGATGAAGTCACTTCATCACAGATTGCAGTTAATGGTAACAGCGCTGGCTCGCAGATCCGCTTTTATTAGAACGATCTCATGTTATCAGCGATGTCCGCCATATCTGCACACTGAAAATGTCCTTTTTGCTGTCATAGAACAATATCAATCTCATAGACTTCTGTCCTCATGCGTGGCGACTTCTTTGTCTAAGACATTCGAATTGACCTCGATTGCTTGTCTCAATGCTCTTACTCACAAGAAGGGATTGGAGAAACAGAAAAGGATACGAAAAGGATCGCCAATGTGGTCAGCTTCTCTCGTCTAGGCTTTCTATTTGTCAAGCAGGAATCGGAAATTCATGCCTTGAGGGAGCTGATGGATCGCCTTCTGTCTATCTGATATCAAGTATGGAGACTAGAAGCATGGGCGCACCACTCGGCGAACCTTCTGTTCGTGACGCAAGATCGATATACAATCGAGTTGATGCAGGTCAATTACCACATTGACCACTCGTAAAGCACTCGCCTGCATGCGGTACTCAGTTCGTACCCTATGCATATTCCATTTCTGGGCTGTCAACACCGACTAGCTGTCCAACGATTCTTTTGGGGGGTGGGCTGTAACTGTTGCTAAGCATTATTCAGCGAAGAGTTGTTCATCTGTGGATTTGGAGCGGCTAAAACTGCTCATCATTATTATGCATTGCCACGTTGTACGACACTCGGTTAGAAGGCTTATCTCACGAGCTCAAGGTCTTGCTCTGCATATCGGTCTTCCACAGCATGAGTTCCAGATCTTGGCATGGAACGGGGGACAGCAGGCTCAACCAATGGAAAAGGTCTGATGACTGGGTCCAATGAACATCTTCAGAATTACCAAATCTCGCTCGGATAAGGGTATCTCGTTCTGGCAGGTCACGTATTATTCGTCGCCGAGTTTCGTATTTATGAGTACCTCGCTTGGAATAACGGCATGCGAATTCCCGTCGACACAACTATACGTGACCTAGCATATACAGCGCCATCGACCGCTGCAAGCGAATAGGATCATCACAGCTCATCAAGTCCTGCATAAGATAACATCACTGCAATCTCAGCAAACGCGCTGAAACACGGTCTTCAACTTCTGAAACCTCTACCATAGTATCGCGTAAGGTGTATATTCCATTGCCCTCAGAAACACGAGATGGCCAGTGCCGAAGTCCCTCTACCTCTCTTCGATTGTCCAGAGCTTACTCGCGTTTCATACGTATTGACCTGCACCCATGGCTTTGCATCCCATTCCAAAATCCCATTCATCGACATAAGACTCCAGCATAACCCTAGCCCTGTACCTTCTGAAGCAACCGTCGCTGATGCCCCGAAATGAAATCGAATAAAAAACGCCCGAAACGTCCGGAGAAGAAGCGGACAAATAGAAAGGCAAAACAGCTTCTCAATTGGGCAGAGGCCGAGATTCGTTGTAAAGCAGGGATTCTGAATGAAATGCAGTCAAAGTACAAAGAAAATCATAGTAAGGACAGATATGGCATCAGCGCACTGACGTGTACGTGCTACAAGCTTGATAATGCAAAAATTTGAAAAAGTTCCATCGATTGCCCAAAACGCCTAGGATGCGCCCATGATGTGTAACCCAGCTCCAGATTCATGTAAGCGTGCATTGGATGGAAGAGGAGAGTCGTGATTCATTGCTTCGGAACCCAGAATAGTCGATCGCCATTTGGTTACTCGTTGCTGCTGAGCATGTCTGAAAGAGACAGTCGGAGACGCCGGTATCCAACCCAAGAACGGTGAGCGGTGTCCATATTCAACTCGATCGAGGTCAGCACCGGATTCGGCTTTACTTGGATTTCTGATCAAGTGCCCATCCTTCTTCTTCGGCCTCGAGTTCCGCCTTCCGGCCGCTGTGCCAGGACCTCGCGAAGCTGTGGATCGTCTTTGTCCTTATCAACATGGTGCACTCTTACATGTCTACGATAGCAGAATTAGCTTTTGCATCTTCATGCAGTAAAGTCAAGTTTTTAGAGCTTGGCGTTACCTTTGTAGATTATCAGGCCGTGGATATTTGTGCTCCCTGTCCGGACAGAAAGGACAAACATAACCAGGCGATTCGTGAACAAGACCATGGCGGATCATCTCATTCTTTCGTTTGAATCCCTTGCCCCCTTCCGAACGTGGGCAGCCCTTTACGGGACAATAATGCGGTCGATTCGATGAATGCACATTGGCATGTGAGCTAAGGCATAGCGTGTCAGCAATGACTGCGTCATTTGTGGCTTTGAAGCCAGATTGTCTCTAATGCAATGACAAGATTCGCCTGCAAATCCCTGGAGTGGAAAGCATGCCTAGTAAGTGGGAACAGCGACGCTGGACCCCAGACAAGAGAATATGCTCTCAAAATCACAGCAAATGGGAGTGAGCGAACGTACTTCAGCAAATATTGAGTTTGAAAAGGAGGAGCGTTGCAGCCCGGATATTCGCACCGGTAACCACCAACAGGTGGCGGTCCTTCCCGGGGGGCCTGAGGAGGCATCGGAGGCGGCAAAGTTAAATTTGGCCGAGGCGTGCTATCTATACTCATGCGATGCTCCGCCGGAGTATGTGCAGACGAACTGAACCCATCCCCTGAGCTGGGGTGGCTATCAGCTGTACTTGTGGAAGGTACAGATGATGGGTAAGAGCTGCCGCTCGTGTCTGTCGTCTGCGTTTGCTGTCTGTTATAGTAGTATGAACTCGAGCTCATCCCGATATTGTTCGCGGATGGAGGGGAGAATCGGAAAGAGGACTCGGCAGGAGAAGCCTCGCTCAGACTGTGAGCACTCGCTGGAGGAGATGTATGGCTACTTAGGGACGGGCCGAATGGCGGGGACCGTCTCTGAGTACTGGTTTGAAACATGCGCGAGATCTGATTTGGAGACTGAGCAATCGCGGATTGAGTACTTGCAGAGGAGATCGAAGTCGAAGGACGATGTGATATGCTGTTGTTGCGCGCTTCATGCTCTTGACTCGCAACATCTGCGATGTCACTAAGATGTTGAAACGAGGGCAACTTTTGTACGGTCTGTGGAGAAGCGAGTGGATTGGGTGGGGAACTTGGATCTTGCATTGCCGGTAGTGTTTGTCTAGGCGATATTTCAGAAGGTGAAATTGCGTGTTTTCGTAACCGTGGAGAATCGTTGATGGAGTCGGCTGGAGTGTATCCATCGGGCTGTTCAAGGCGCGACGGTCGTCGTGTCCCAGTCGTTGCGCCACCCATTCCTTCATTGTTCTGCCTGATGCTCTCGTCCAAGCTTGAGAAGCGACTTCGTGGCAAGTCGTTGTCCCTGGATGAAGGGCTTGTCATGGTCAGAGCAGAAAACTTGCTTCTTGAGCCTTCCAAGCTGCCTTTCCGCTCGTCCTCCGGGGAAGAAGTGGAAACGGCGCTATCCTTGCGACCCTCTGGGGCATCGCCCGTAGGAATGCCAAGCTGTATTGACTGCCGCTGGGCAGTGTTCGCAGCGGACGTAGCTTTGGCAGCAAGATTGACAAGCTCGTCGTTTGTTGTACTACTCCGGGCCAGCGGGTCAGGTCCCGTTGTTGCAAATAGGGAATTCGCCACTGGCCCTTCAACGTCCCCTTCCATGCCGTCCTCCGACTCGGCCTCTGATTGAGACGCCGAGTTGAGGGGTCGTTCACCAGCAGTCCGGGAGATATCTGGATGATTGGAGTTTCCGAGGAAGCTGATGAGGACAGCGTCGCCTTGGCTCGCGCGAGCCTTTTGGCGATTAGCGCGCTGTCGACGTTTGGAAGAGGTACTGACTTCTTCTGGAGATGCTGGCGCTACTATCTGTGGAAGAAATGGTGGTGGAGATGGCGATGGTTGTGCGTTGACATAGACTTGTTGTAAGCCTGGTGATCGTGAAAGAGCGTCGTCCTCGTCGTAGTAATCCGACGCAGCAGTCATCCGTCGACGGGTTAATAAGAGGGAAAGTTTGCCCACTGTCGGACGTTTCACGTATGTGCGTCCGGAGCCTCAAGGTGTGAGGGTTCGAGTAAAGTATAGCCCGTTCGATTTCGAAAGGATTGGTACCCGGATTGATGCGAGTCTATGCTTTCCCAGTCGGTGAATACTACGCTGAATGCGCGATGGCAAAATGTTGACCTGAAACACGACCTTCGGGTGGCAGTCTGCGGATCAGTAGGTCAATCCGGTCGAGGCCGATTTATCGACCTCTTGGCCAATGCAGATTGCTCGATTTCGCTGCCAGGATGCAATGATTTTCGCACACAGCCAAAGGATTGCGGTGGATCGTCGAACACAGCCGAGTTTGAAGAATAAAAAGCGGATTCAATCTGAAATTTTGTCGATGCTGCATGTTTTTGCCATCAGTATCAGACCGTGTCAGTTGCCTCGGAGGCAAGAACATGAAGTGCCAGGAAGCCATGAGTTGCTAGCCAACTTATTCACGATGGGGCATGAGAACGATATTTTTTTTCAAACGTAGACGCCCACGATAAGGAAGGCATAGGAGGGATGAACGAGCGTTAAATTGGACGAATAGGTGGGTCTCGCGAGCAAAAACGCAATAGAGGCAACGCTAAAGTATACAGAGATTGGTTTACGAACAGTGTGAATTCAATTGTGACAGTGTGAAGCGGCGATAAGCGCCGTGTTGGTGGCCAGGGGTTGGTCGTCTGGTTGGGGCGGCGCTGATTGAGCGCAGGTGCGCCGGCCGAGGGCGCACGAAGGAGGTACAAAAGCGAGAAACATATTCGTTCGCAAAGGATGAAGAGGGAAGCAGGAACGCGGCGGACACGGGGGGCGAACGCGTGGGAAAAAGTGTGAAACGTACCGATGTCTCTCCACAGAGCCTCTTTGGCGGCTCAAAATCAGGTACTCTTCGGGTGGAAGGACGGACCCCGGCCGTGGTTTGGGAACGCTGGCACGTGCGAAGCCGGGCTCAAGCGGTGCTAGCACACAGTGCTGCAAATCCGTCTTGATTCGATGAGGGGGGGGGTTGGTTGTTTGGGAGGCAAATGGACTTGGCTTGGGTGCGGTTGTTTCCAACTCTGCCTGTTGGCACGAGCAGTCGAGCCTGGGGCAGTCGAGCCTGGGGCAGTCGAGCCTGGCCTGGTAGTCGAGCGTAGGCGGTGGGGTCTGCAGCAAATAATACCACTGTGCCCTATCGGGCTTGCACAGCGAGGAAGGTATCTGCACTCCAGTCAGGCTTGCGACGACTCTGATCCGGCCCACGAGCCACAGGGTGGATGGGAGCAGCTGACGGAGCCTTCGTGCCTTCCCTCGGACGATCAGGCGTTTGAGACGCAGGCGCAGACGCAGACGCAGATTCGTCCACCACGGCGATCAACGACGGCGACGCACGACTCCAGGTGCCAGGACCCGGACAGCGATGCTGGTGCCGCAGTCATATTTGTGTCATCTCTGTCATTGCTGCTGGCGGCCAGTGGGGACGGGGTGGGCATAGCGCGCAGGTGGAGGCACGTCAGGTAGGCACGTCCACGACTTATGGCATTTATGGGAGTCGCGACTTTTCCCTATGCCCTATGGCGGAAGGGCGTCGGAGGCTGAGAGGCAGGCCTCATCATGGACCGCTGTCGCTCGAGCATGCTTCAGACTCGACTCAGTGTTCACGATGCTGCGGGCCCTGCAAGCCTGGTCGCTCTCGCGGCCGCCGCCGACGGGCTGACCGTGGAGACGAGTGTGCGGCTCTACCTAGCCCGGCGTCAATTGGGAATCGTGGCGCATAGGACAGCACCTAGCCGGCAGGGCTACCTGCTAACCTGCCTGAAGACGGCCGGAGGAACGTTATGCAAGCACGCAACTCCGCCGTCGTTGGGGGAATGCGCAAGAGCGCCACCGCAGCGCCGGTGCCCTCACCGTGCATGAAATCGCGATGATTGGCGATCACTGCGATGTCCACCGCACCGACCGCACTCTGAAACAGCCCTCCACTGTCATGGAAGGACCATGATGGGTCTACTCTGGGATTACCCCACCCGCTTCACATACACCGATCGAAAGCTTGACGGACTGCCGTCTCCCTGGCCATGTGTGCTCAGCTGACTGCTCCAGACCACTGCAGTGTGCGAACTAGGATCGTGGAAGAAGACACCCAGAAACCCCCTTTTCTTTCCTTCCCCCCCGGGCCAGGAAGCGGTGGCGGGTAGTAACGGATAGCCCGTTTCTCCATGTGTACCAAAGGATCAAACCCCGGGTCTACTTTTCCGAACCCATCCTACCCTCTCCCGATGCTATCCTCAAAGAAATGCCTCTCCCGGCTGCAGTGTCCGCCTTGGGGAACAAGTCGAATCTTCCCCAACTTCTCCCGCTCGGAAGCTCGCCCAATGGCTCTAGCCCGTAAGACGATCGATGAGGCTGTATTAGCCTGCACTGATTATCCACCAAGCTAAACCGGACCTCGCCCAACCGCACGTCAGACGGATGCATGGGAAAATATGCTGTATGCTGGTGCTATTAAGGCTCCCCAACCCCTTGTAGGGCGCGATCTACCTTTAGACTGGCCGAGTGACGGAGAAGTTGACCAAGCAGGACGTTTCGGCGCGGTCCGGTGGATACCACCTGTCCCGAACTGCGAGTACTCAGAGAGCTTACACCTGAAGCGTCATCTTGATATGAGATCCCAATCCTACGCACGTCCAGCTGAAGGCGGCTGGAACATTCTCAAGTCGCCTACGACGACCAAGGCGAGACAACCACATGGCATCCCGTCCTTTACACCGCCATCTCCCTCCACGCCGCCGTTAAGAAGGCCGGACTTAATAAAAAATAATCCTCCTGATTTCTAGTCGGCCAGATGTCTATCCGTCTAAAAGGTAAGAGAGTATTAGACCGCCAGAGTGAGAAAAAGCTGTGCCCCAGATGCCAGTAATAATGCAGGTAGAATCCGCAAAAAGGAAGAAATCAGCCCTGTACTTGAAATGGCACTTCTGCCCGTGCAAGCACTTTCAAGAGCACACCCCCTCATTTAGTAAGCTTTCCCTTTTAGCCTCCCAGCCACTTCGCTCGGTTTGAACGAAGACTTCCTTACCTCCCACACACATGGTAATGTTCCCCAACTGAGGCTCAAATCTCCAAATCGCGGCGATGCCGATCAACGCACCCTCATAAACCTCGCAAATCTCCGATTCTGCGTCGCCGCACCTGCACTTGCGCTCCCATCTTGATCGGCCATACAAGGGCCCCCCATCCCCATCCACATCCCCTCCGCACCTTCCTCCTCCCCTCGCTCTCCCTTTTCAGCCTCAAGCTGCTCTTGTTCTGAAGCCACTCAACCCCGGCACCCCGACCCAGCTGCCCGCCGCGGACGAGCCCTTAGGCCGACCAAACCCCTCGTCCAGATCGAGGATAATCTTCAACGCGTTACGACTCCTCAGATACGGCAGCGGGGCCTTAGCCTCGTGGAGACCCACACCAGGCTCCGCGTGGCCCGTCGGCCCTCTCACGGCTCCACCACCGACACCACCGACACCGCCCGCGGCGCCAGTCGCGCCCTCGTCGCTCTTCGCGCCGGGCATGGGCAGCAGCGACTGCAGGACCTCGTAGCCGGCGAGGGTGAAGCCGAACTGCGGGGAGGAGCGCAGGATGCGAGCGGGCCCGCCCTTGAAGAAGGCGCGGAAGCCCTCCTGCTGCCAGACGAGGCGGGCGCACTGGCGGAGCGAGGTGTAGGAAGCCTCGCCCTTGCGCGCCTCGACCTGGAGGCGCGTCTTGATGACGTCGCAGGGGGTGGTGAGGTAGGCGGCGGGCATGCCGGCGATGGCGCCGGCCGTCAGCAGCTGGAGGATGCCGAGCTTCTTGTTCGGGGACTCGCCGAAGAAGTCGCGCTTCAGGTGGTTGTAGGCGGGGAAGTAGATGGCGGAGAAGGGGACTGGCAACATACACAAACACACACGTTAGCACTCCGGGAATAAGAACAAGGGAGGCTTACTGAGGCACGGAGGCTGGATGATCGGGGGCAACGAAAGGATCGCTGGGAAGAAGGAGGTTCTGCATCGGACAGGGGGAAAGGATGCTTACCGTCGCGCAGGAGGCAG
This sequence comes from Viridothelium virens, assembly GCA_010094025.1. Lineage (NCBI taxonomy): Eukaryota > Fungi > Ascomycota > Dothideomycetes > Trypetheliales > Trypetheliaceae > Viridothelium > Viridothelium virens. Next base: position 99,681 of record ML991801.1, read on the forward strand.
GCGCTGGCGCCTTTGTAGAGGCCGACGAGCCCAAGGTTCTTGACGATCCACATGGCGCTGCGCTTAGGGACGTCCGAGGACTTTTTGGCAAGCTCCCCTTGTACCTGCAGGCGGATCTTGACAATCTCCAGCGGGTTGGTAAAAATCTACGATCCGGTAAGTCTGATGTGATTTGCTTCGATCAAGTGCGCCTCAACCTACCACTTGCGCACCACCTGCACATCCACCCGCGAGTAGCTCGTAAGGCCACCATATTTTGCCCGTCTTCGCCTCTGAGAATTTGCCCCGGATGAGGTCATTAACCGTCAGTTTGATGGCCTTCTCAGGCGCCACGCCCACAAGCTGAGGCAGAACACCGGAGTAGAAGCCCAAGATACCCTCGTTCCTGATTACCTTTCTCGCACAATCGATCGAGTTTTTGTACATCATTTCTCCAACTCGGGTTGACCTCTGGTTCTGCATACGTGTCTTGACTAGATCAATGGGATATACCATGAACGCGCCAAAGGCTCCAGCTATGCTGCCGAGTGCAAAGTGATGAGCAGACTCCAGCACATCGTGAAGGACGCTCTTCGATCTCGAGAATGCCTTAGCCGCAACGTCAGATGCGGCTCCAACAGCGTCTGAGCCAGCTTCGTAGGCAGTCTGCCATGACGCATCCAGGACTCTGGCGAAATCGGTCAAGCCGAGCCGACCTGAGGGCTCATCGAGGCTTGCGAAGTGAAACAGAATGTCAGCCTCCATCGGGGTGAATAGTGAAAACCGTGTTATCCGTGCCGCTTCGTTCAAGAAGTCTGTTCTTGTAATCTTGCCGTCTTCACTCTTGCTTGTGGCGTTCCTTATCACCAGCTCCACGAGATCCATCTCGCGGACCACGTTCTGAAAGGCTCGTACATTCGCGTACGAGATCTTGCTGCCTGTAGAGATGTTGCATAGCGATTGTAGGTTCTCGAGGAGGTGGTCTGAAAGTTTATGTCGAGCTGTCTCGACAATGATCCGCTGGAAGTCCTCCGGTTCTATGTAGCCATCGCCGTTCTTATCGAAGTATTGGAAAGCTTGTCGTATCCGTTCTCCTTGCAATCCACGTAGCATTTGTGAAAATTGAGGATAGGTCATCTCATGTCGGTGTTTCTTGCCTCCCACATAGAGCTTCGCCCAGTCTGAATTCCAATCGAATGGTATAGTATCAGTGCCCTTATTCTGCTGTAGTATCCTGTTGAAATCCTCGAAAGCGACGAGCCCGTCACCATCCTCATCGAAGAGTCGGAAAGCGATCTCGTACTCTGCGTCCGGTTTGGCAAGGAGGTTTTCGAAGGTATGCCAATCGTGCATGTTGAGCCGCCCAGACTTTCTCCGATCTGCAACGCGAAATAGCACTGCATACTGCTCTCGCTTGATTTTATGCTAGGGGGTTAACCGCGTCAGCAGCTGTTGATAGAAAATTCCCTGGCAGTTGGATGAAACGTCCAGAGCTCCTTCCTGAGTGATCACATACGTAGTCTTCGCTTTCGGGAGCAATCGCGTCTATGAATTCGCTCTCACTCAGATAAGCCTCCCCTGTCTCGTCGTCTCTCTTCGCATGCTTCAGGAAGGAAGCGCGACTTTGTTGCGAGAGCTGAGGCTCTTGAGTGGTGCCCAGCAGCGCTTCCGCTACCTGGGCTTTGACCGTAGCCATCGCGAGTGATTACTTTATCCAATCGACTGAGAGGTTGTCTCGATTAGAACGTTGACAATGGGCGAAAGGAAATGGATTTATTTTTGGACCCGTCCGCTCGGTGACCCTGGCTCCGTAAATTTCGGTCTGAGATTACCTGGGTAGGTACAGAACACGTTGGTGATATACGGGGAACTCAAAAACGAGTTGGTGGTGGCCAGTAGGTTGTGACTATTGGAAAGGTCCGAGATAGAACAGGAAACGAATGAGTCGTCCCCAGAAAAGGACTTGAGTGGAATTGAAGATTACTATGGTAGCTATCCGAACTTTTGATGCGCGGCTGTCAGGACTCCACCAATTTGGGACTCAATCTATCGCTTAGCTTGCCACTTAGGAGCTGGCGGTCGATCAAGTGTTAAACCCTTGCGAATCTCTGGCTCAACAGAAAACTTCTCTCACCGAAGTCCAGAAAATGACCGAAACGTACCTGCGATCTCCCATGCGACACATGCACAACACTCACGAGAGTCCAATGAAATCTCTGGCAAATTCTGCTCGTACATATCCCTGTTACTACCCGTACTACCGTACAAAAATGATACACGAAAGTCAACCGACAAATTCACACCATCCTTTTACCGTCTAATCCGTCTTGAAATCCAATCTACCAGACCATTGCCGCAATCTCAGCCCATAAACCTGCAAGAAAATGACAATCAAGAACACCGCCACACACACGCCCGCCTGTATCGAGAAGCTCTTCTCCGTCCCCATCGCATTCGCCCACCGCACCTGCAAATACGAAATGATGAAGCCGCCGGTGGTACGCCCAAAGTTGATCCACGCGTTCACTTCGCCACCCGCCTCGGGATAGCTATCCAGAACATACGACTGGATGCCCACGGTGGTGATCATGATGCCAAACACATACAAGCCCCAGGCGACGGCAGCAACCATGTAGTGCCAGGCGCGCTCGAGCGCGAAGCCGAGGACGACGAGCCCCGTGATGATGAACGGGGTGGAGAGCCAGATGACAAAGAGGCGGAATTCCGGCTGGAAGGTGCCGCGGTTGCGGCGAGTGAGCCAGCGGGCGGTGGAGTCGTGGAGCCAGTGGCCCGCGATCTCGCCGAGGATGGCGGCGACGATCGGGGTGAAGTAGAAGTAGCCGATCTGCTTGGGTCCGAAGCCGTACAGCGGCGTGACGAAGATGGAGAGCGTGGTGTTGATGCCGACGACCCAGGCGAAGGTGAAGAGGTAGTAGAAGACGGAGAGGAAGACGATCGGCTTCAGGATCACGCGGACGGGGCGCATCACCGCTTGGTAGAAGCTGCTGCGCTGGTGTCGGTCGCGCCATTGTTCGGTGCCGAGCAGGCGCTGGAGTTTGCTCTTGCGCGGCAGGTGCTGGCTTGGTGGGATGCGCCGGTTGTAGAAGGTTTCGTCGACGAAGAGGACGATTGCGATCAGGCAGAGTCCCGTCTCGATGGTGTACACGCCGAATGCCCATTGCCATTTCTGGGTGGAGATGATGAAGGCTGCGAAGAGGGGTCCGAAGTAGGGCGAGAGGATGATGAACGATGCCCAAATGTTGATTTTGCGAGCATGCTCGTGGAAGAAGAAGGTGTCCTTGATAAACATGAGACCACCGCCTTGAGCCACTGTCGAGAAGAACCCGTTGAGGATTCTAGCAGCCATGAAGGAGTCGAAACTTGCAGCGCCAGCACACCATCCTGCCGTCCAAAGAGCAAATACTACAAACCAGAACAGCACTGGTAGGCGTCCAAAGTAGGCCGATAGAATAACAGTGAAGATACCGCCGGCTCCCAGCATGAAGACATTGCCGGCTTGCGAATGGTTGACAGTGTCCTCGCTCAGACCCCAAATCGCAGACTGCGGTAAAAGAGTCACAGCTCCAGTCGCGCTGCCATAATCTGGCAGGAAAGCCGTTGCTGAGATGACGAACAAGATGATGTGCTTTTTGGTTTGGCTCCAATTCAGAGGATCATTTGGGTCGTCGCTAGGCTGCGGGATGAGAACGGTATGGCCATCAGGCGCAAGCTTGAGGTTCCGGTATCTTGGATCGTCCTTTTCAATGAGATTGAGGTCAACAATGTAACCTTCTTGTTCGCCAACTGCCTCGAGGTCCACCTGCCCATTCTGGTCCTCTACTACGGACGGGGACGTCTTTTGCTCAAGCTCGTCGGAATCCATGACAGTATGCAGTGCAAGCTTAAGGAACCTCCACAGGCTTCATTCAACTTTTATCGAGCTCTGCAAGGTCTTCCTAACAGAATAAGAGTAGGGATGAGAAGAAGTTCGAAGCGCAAACTCTGATCAATATGAAATGTATACAAAAATGCTCGTTCTCAGCTGAGCCTACTGCCGTAGGAATGGTGTATGGCAACAGAAACAAAACGAAACGTGACACACTCGTGCCGATAGTGCTGAGATGCGACTTGTAAGCACTACATAATCCTCTTCCCACCAGAAGCTACCTTCCTCGGCCCAGGCCTCCTTTATTTTTTGCCGTAGTCTTTGACCGGAAGGGTGATCATGCCAATCATTAATCTAGAACGATGCGGCACAGTACTAGCCCCGCGAATCGCATGTGGCGCCGGAGGCCTGTCCTTACGTTAGTCCGCTAGTCGCGCAAAGCCGCCTAAAGGTGTGAATGAGCTGACTACCGGCATGAGCCACCTAAGCGAACGAAGATTATAGTGTGACTGCTTTGACAAAAAGGATGTCAGCAAAATTGAAAGTTATGTTCGGCTAGTCGTCCAAGACCACCGGTAATTAGGATCTACGAACCTCAATGCAGAAATGTAACAGTGCCACCAGTGGCATGTGCCAACTGCATGAATATTGGTGGAAGATTACCTTGATTGGCTGGCCTCAACCCAGTCCAGGTAATTACGATATCATTTCAGTAGCGCCCAAATATGGACTAGGTTTGTCAAAAGTAACTCAAGCGCCGCCGCCTCCAAGTAGCGCTGTGTATGCCAATTCGGGAATAGCCATATCGTAGGGTTTAGTATTATGCTCTTGTATAGCCAAGGGCAGAGTATGAGCGCAAATCGGAGTAGTAAGTCTAATGCACTGATGACACCTTCGAAGCCAAAGGCGAACCTTTGAGCCAGAAAGAGTGCCGTGGTTTTGTGACGATATCTCGATGAGTCTTCTTGATGTTTGCGCACATGCCAGTCAAGTTCTGAGTATGGCCTGGATCGAATGTCTTGCTTTGAAACAGAATGGGTATGTTCCTGTCTGTCAGGGTAACCAGGTCCTGTAGGCGAACAGCGAAGCCTTTTTAGCATGGCCCAGCGAAGTCTTTCGAGGACATTTTCATTCTTTGGAAGATGATGTACTAGATCGGACCCGGCCTGCTTGCCTTTTTTGAAGAGCGCAGGCAAGAGTTCGGGTCTGGAGATCCACAAGGTCCTATTAAGTTCATCGGTGCAAAGGCACTCCCGGTCGAAGGCCTCAGAAGTATGTGAGTAATGTACGAAACGACTATAAAAGGCCGGTGTGAGCACATGAAGCTCAATATTGGAGAGGTGGGTATCCGTATGGCGCTCCGTAGTCTTGAATGAACGCCTGAGACCCATGCCCGAAGGGGGTTGGTAAACTAGACATAGAGGCTGATTGGCATGCTTCACGAGGTGTTCAAGGTATCGTTCAAAGTATGTCGCCAAAAGCCTTCGACTCGTCAGCAAATGAGGCACTTCAGAATGGTTCAATCATACCGTTCAGTGCCAGTCGGCGTCCGACCGATACTGTTCTTATCAATCTCGGGCCGGAACCAGACAGGAAGACTCCTTTTGAAGTAAAGTATCCACGCTTCTTTGAGAATGCGAGGAAATGTAACAAAGCCGACCCACCACCATCGGATAAGGAAGGGATAAATATCGAGTCGTCCCCTGGCTTGGGGGTCAACAGGATCTCCATCAGCAAAAATACGAGCTACAAGCTTGGGATGGTTCTCGGCGGACTTCAGGACTACAGTATTGTCGACGAGCCATTTTGAATGCTCGTGTCTGCTGAGGGGATCGTAGGCAATCAGAGAGTATGACCCCGTTCTGTCGTTAAACGGAGAGACATGAAAATCTTTAGACCAAGCGTTTGAGAAGACAGCGGGTTGTGAGTTGGCATTTCCGAGATTTGGTAGAGACTCATGATCCATTGCAAGAAGCTCAGTAGCATCATTGGATCCATGCTTGATAGTACTGTCGGGACCGTCTGTTGGCTTTAAGAAATACATTCGTCGCTCGTCAAACGTGTTATTGACTTCAAGGATCATAGCTTTCAAGTGCCTCAATTCAGAATACAAATACCAAAAAGAGACTGGATTGAAGGAGTAGCCCAGAAATTTGGGAGCTGTAACAAGATAGACGTGAGGAAAGTCACCTGGATTTTCACCCTACTTACGATCAGTGGCGCTGGAGTAGGATAATCCGAAGGGTACTCGGCGTACCTGGGATTGCAGATATGAAGCTAGCTTTGCCTTCAAGTCAAGGTCAGTGCCATCGCGGTCCAAGTAATCTGCTCCTGAGATGTGAAACCAGCCGCTTCGTCTATGCTCAGGAGGCAGTATCTGAGTATCGACTGATAAAGCATTCCCAATCAAGCCTCGCCATCCCACCGGTATTCCCACGAGAAGATATGAGTACGAGAATGAGTGTTTTTTGGGAAAGAGGCGAGTATGTGTAGTCCTGCAGGGAAGCAACATAGGCTTCAGAAATTCGTCATCGAATGGCTCAATTTCAGGAATTATGTTCGGATCGGATTTGCTCTGATGTTGTTCATAGGCCACACCAATACCAGCTGAGGCCGCACAGATTCCTAGCAGAGCAAGTACCTGCCAAGTGATTGGATCTGAGCACCATGTCGCGGTACAAAACGAGCTGAGATGTGGTCTTTTCCACGCAAAGTTCCATAGTTCAATGAGGAGTACAGTCCAGAGGTCCCCTTTCGATGTTGGATCGGCCCGTAACGTCCGATACAGCCAGAGTGCGAGCCAGCTTGTCCATGCAGATAGAGTTACCACGCTCCAGGATGCTGGGGCTTGCGTTAACCCCACACTTTCGAGTACCACTAGGAGGATCAGTGCAATGGCTGAGCCTCTGCTCTCGTTCCAGCGGGAATTGAGGCCGCTGACACCGCCTGCACCAACTGCCAACATTGAGACTCGTACAATGAAGAGTTTGTTGAGGAGAAGGTCTACTGACGTTGGACGAAGCAGGTTCGGAAGCTGCGGTAGGATATCCCACTTTTGCCAGTCCACCCACCTGCAGCGTCTCTTATGGATTGCCTAGGTATCTTACACACTGATGACATGCATTAGAATCAAGAATCAAGAATCAAATCACAGAGTGAGATAAGCTGCTATATTTCCTATCAGCCTTGCGCTATTCACAGGGCGAAATGAGCGAGGTGATCGCGATCTCCTTACTCGGTGCACACTAACAAGACTGGCCAATAATAGGCTAGAACTCCACCTGAGGCTACAAATGTAAAGTAGGGAGTACCAAATATTTACTAAGTGAAGCTAAAGCTGCAAAGCGCTGATCACCTCTGATCCTATCGCCATAGCCTTCATGTTTACATCTTAATCTCAGATGGGATGCTAACCTCCAAGATGTCGACACCTTTTACTATGTCACTCTTGCTGGGCATTTTCCCTCTTCTCATCAGCTCCGCAGCCTGTGCCATGTACGGATCTTTCATCATGCTTGCTACCGCGACCACAGTCTCTCCCTTCGTGTAGAATGCGACCCAGCTAGGCTTCTCTGGTTCCCCAGATAGGATAACATCATCGTACCCTCCAACGGTGTGGCCACAATACCGCAACTGCGAGCCCAGTGCAGACCAGAAGATAGGAATGAAAGGCTTGGGCCTAGCAGCGTTCGGCTTAGCAATAGAATTAGCTACACTACGGCCCTGATTCTGTGCGACGTTCCAATGCTCGATGCGGACAGGAGTACCGTTCCCATTTGGCCCATGGTATGGATATGTTGCAATGTCGCCAATGGCGAAGACGTCCTTGTGCCCTGGGACCGCGAAGCTCTCGTCGACCCCAACACTGCCATCCTTCTCTAGTGGGATGCCTGAATCTTTCAAGAACTCGGTAGCTGGACCAACACCAACACCCTCGATCACGATGTCTGCCTCGAGAGTCGTGCCATCTTTGAGGTGGACTGCCCCTACCTTCGAAGGGTCGGACTTTGATGGTGTCGCCTTGTCTACGGACGCCTCCATATGGAACTTCACGCCACTCTTCTCAATCAAACCTCGGAAGATCTTCCCAACCTTTTCTCCCATGATGCGATCCATTGGCTGCTTCTCCATTCCGACGACTGTGACATCGTTCTTCTTTTGCACCAAGGCATTGGCAACCTCCATGCCTATGAAGGAACTGCCAATCACAACGATCTTCTTCCCGTTGTCGCCCACGGCATCTACTATACCCTGTACATCCGGCACGGACCGTAATAGGAAGACATTTTTCAGCTCCCCCAGTTTTAAGCCAGGTAAGGGCAGCGATTTGGGGGCACCTCCGCTTGCAAGGACCAGCTTTGTGTAATCGTAAGTCTTGCCGGACTCGACAGAGACTTTTTTGCTTGCGAAGTCAACCTTTGTAACTTCATCTTCGAAGATATCGATCGACGCGTCTTTATAGAAATCTGGCGAACGCCACGCAACTTTGGAGACATCGGCGAGCAAGGCTTTAGAAAGTTTCGTTCGGTCGATTGGTCTATAGCCCTCTTTGGAGATGACGGTGATGTGCCCAGTGTATTTACCTCCTCGAAGTCCTTCGATTGCACCAATTGTGCCAGAGCCCCTGAAAATTTAATGAGTATACCAATTCGGCAATTCCGTCGGTCAGGACCGAGGTAGACGTACCCGCCGATGACAAGGACCTTCTCTTGCCCCTGCGCCTGACATTTGAGATTCAGTGATCTCCGGCTCGACGTGATGCCTTCTTTATCGCCTTTAATGTATACCCCGCCATTTTTCTGGATGATCTCGAATTTGGCTAGGGGATCGAGTGCTGGGGCATCCTCAACATCGCCGCTCGCTACGTTAAAACAAGCTGCCTGGACCTGAGCAAATTACGCGAAATGACCGGAGATGATGCTTCATACCTCCATGCCATGCACAAGTCAACCTTCCTTCCCCTGTCACAACACCGAGCTTCAGCGGGGCACCGTAGTGAGTGCACTTGGGACTCAGGGCGTGAACTTCGTCTTTGACTTTGACGAGAAGCACTTTGCCTTCCTCGATGCCTTCAACATCTGCCTCGAGCTTTTGCCCATTCTTTAGATCGATCGTGGTCAGATCTTTGAGCTTGAATTCCTGGGCCATCTTGCGAACGTCCCCGGTAAAGCTAGCTCGATGGATTAGATCGGGTCTGATTCGATGCAACTGAGATCGCTGGGTCAAAGGTCGAATGCGGATAGAAAGCATATAAAGTGAATAAGGCTATGCTCACGCAAGCTGGGGGCGCGAGATAGGCTCCAGAGTCAGAAGGGCAGTGTCGTGACGGCACGAATGCAGTGGAACGAATGGGAATGAGTGTATGGGTCTACGGATGTCATCATCACTGAGTGGTTCATTGTTATCGATAAGAGCTCCGTCTGCGTAATGGACGGCGGCTGATTGGGCTGATGAAGGGACGAACAACACGCTAATCACCACTCCACAAACTTGCAGATACGCCCCCTGGTATATCTAACTCTAACGGCCGGCCTACCCTCTTCGCTCCAGTTTACTGAAAGGTCCCCGGCTATTCGGCAGGACACAGTAGGAGTTTCACGCCACCACCACCATGGCTTACCCTAATAATTCAACTCTCCTACCATCGTGTTGCTCATTTTGGCCCTCTCCTCATCGCCGCCCTGCCGGATGTCGGCTACCACAGGCGCTTGGGATAGCTTCTAAGCTTTTTGCCATGGAAATCGATCATTTCCGGACAAAACGGGCAGTCCATGGTCCGGGGGCACCACCGAGCCGCTGTGGCATTTCACCGGTAACAGTTAGGTACAGTCCTGATTCGGCAGGCTTTGGTGTCCTCTGGTCTTGTAGCTTAGTGAGGCATCGCGGCAGCTATCAACTTCTGCCCCGCGAGCACACAATCCACTTGCTCTCCGCTAAAATTACATGGGGAAGGTTTTGCCACTTGGTATGATGCTTTCCTTCTTGTTTATCTCTGACTACTGCTGTCTTCTCCGGTCCTTATCTTTTAGAATTGATTCCCAGTCTTCAAATTCTACACAGTATCATTATATACAAGGGCTTTCCATATTTGACTCGTACAAGATCAGCAAATCTCGTATGCCAGGTATAATAGCTGGCACATCCATCCCATTCTGCCAAGAGTACCTATTATCCATTACTTTTTACCACCAATCCAGAATCTTTTGCCCCAGAAGATCTGGCTGCTAGCTATCAACCTCGAAACGCACTGAAATTCTGCACTCTCATGAAACGTTGCCATCCGTCATCACTATGTCTCTCCCGGGTTTGAGAGAGGAAATAGAAAAAGACAGCGCAGATGACATATCTGGTGATCAAAATGAGAGATCCCACTCTGAATCCCAACAATCGTCATGCGGAACGGAAGTAGCCTCTGTCCGCTCAATTGAATATGAAAAGGAAAACAATCTTACATCAAAGACATCTTACAACAAAGGTGCTCCTTTGGACAAAGTCAGATCTAGAGTATCTATTGGGCCCGCGGAGGGACAGGACCCGGCGTTTGAAGTTGATTGGGATGGTCCAGATGACCCAGAAAATCCATTGAACTGGTCCCTTGGATATAAGTCTATGGTTGTGGCCATGATGTCGTATTGCACTCTAGTCACCGTTCTTTACTCAACCTCCTACACTTCAGGCATACCAGGTGTAATGGAAAGCTTTGGCATATCAGAGACAGTTGCCCTTATGGGTCTCACGACTTTCCTGCTGGGATTAGCAGCAGGCTCTCTCATCGCAGCTCCCATGAGTGAAATGGTTGGCCGAAGACCGGTCTATCTTGCCTCGTTGGCCTTGCACGTCATCTTCATTTTACCAGCTGCTCTTGCTGACCGTTTCGAGGGAATTCTCGTTCCACGCTTCTTCGGTGCTGTGGCGGCTGCAGCGCTGGTGAGCAATGCTCCAGGCACAATCAACGACATAGCCAGCGAGAAGTACCGCGCATTCGTATTCTCCATTTGGGGAATCGGGCCAATGAATGGACCCGTGGTCGGTCCCTTAATCGGCGGCTGGATTTTCCAGTACGCCGGCTGGAGATGGCTCAACTGGGTCGTCATGATCGCCGGCGGAGTCGGCTTCTGCTTCCTGCTATTCGTGAAAGAAACCTACGCCCCTACGATCCTACGCCGACGAGCCCGCCTCCGACGACAAGAAACCCAGGACCCCCGCTGGTGGAGCCGATACGACGAGAAGAAATCGGCGCTGCAACTTCTCAAAGTCAACCTCAGCCGGCCCTTCGTGATGGCCGTCACCGAACCCATCTGCATCTTCTGGGACATCTACATCGCCATCGTCTACGCCATCCTGTACCTGTGCTTCTTCGCCTACCCGCTCCTCTTCTCCTCCTACCGCGCCTGGTCGCCGGGCCTCACCGGCCTCTCCTTCTGCGGCATCGGCCTCGGCTCCCTCCTGCTCATCGCCTCTGAGCCCCTCCTCCGCCGCTTCGTCATCGACCGTCACAAGCCCGACCCGGACACCGGACGCCCGCCCCCTGAAGCCCAAGTCGCCATCATCTGTGGTGCTGCCCTGCTTATTCCACTCGGCGAGCTCTGGTTTGCCTGGACCTGCACTCCGCCGACCCATTGGATCTGGCCCTTGCTGGCGGGCCTGCCGTTTGCTTTTGGCAATACGGCGCTTTTCATCTATGGGAATAACTACATGCTGCAGTCGTATGGCGTCTACGCTGCGTCTGCGCTTGCAGGCAATGCGGTGTTGCGCAGCGTTGCGGGTGCGACGCTGCCGTTGGCGGGCCCGGCGTTGTATGGGAAGTTGGGGCCGCATTGGGCGGGGACTTTGCTTGGGTTGTTGGAGTTGGCGTGTGTACCGATTCCATTTGTGTTTTATCGGTATGGAGCGAGGATTCGGATGCGGAGTGGATTGATTCGGAGGATGCAGGAGGAACGGTCGAGACTGGAGGGAAGGAGGGAAAGTGTGGTAATGCATAGGCTAGAGGCAGAGGTAAAGGCAGAGCCTGCTTCCCAGACAGGTGCTGCGGTTGGGCAGATTGAGGTTGAGCCTGAGAGGAAGGAAGAAATAGTTGGGTCTGGGGACTTGGAGAAAGGTCTGGTTAGGGAGATTATGGCATGAACGACTGTTGAATCCCGAGCGTATGTGGATGTGAAAAATGCGTAATTGCATAGCGTGGGAAATAAGACAAAATCGTTGCAACTGGTATATAGATAGCATGAGACGTAACGAATGCCTAATGCTTTGTTTGACACCGAACGCCCAATATGTGCATAATTAGGGTCGAAGCCTGTAATGTTCCCATGCTCCCTTACAATGCAGTTTGCCGCACCAATGCAATTTAATGCGTATGTACGCCTTATCCACACACTCATTCATCCATTTATACATCCCCTCTCTTTCTCCTTCTCAAAACCACCCCTCCTCTGAACCCCTCTCCACCAGCTTTCCCAGCACCAAAACCGCTTCCACCACCAACCCGTTCGAACTCCCATTGATCTTTCCCCTCACCCACGTCAGTACTCCAACCACCCCTCTCCCTTTCACCACGTCCTCCCATTTCCCTGCCTCCACTTTCGCGAGAGTCGCATGCACCGGTATCTGCGCCGACTCGCTACCCATGGCAGGCGTCCCATGCCCCAACCCCTTCTCTCCCTGCTGCTGCTCCTGCCCCAACGGCAGCGGATGCACGAACGCATAGGTCCTCGCCCACAGCACGAGCGCAGCAAGGTAGACAGCCCACTGCTCCACCAGCGTCGCCGGCCGGGCCTCAGCAGGCGGACGATTGAGCTCAAGCCGCAGAATGCGGAGCGCGGTGTTGAGAGCGGTAGCGGAGTTTTGGGAGAGGGATGTGGTGTTGTTGGTGATAGTGCCGTGCTCGCCTTCGTCCGCGGCGGCCCAGACGCGGAGGCTGGCGCGCAGGGACTCGTATTCGGCGAGGGAGGGCAGCTTCTCGCCCATGACCCAGGTTTCGCCGGCGATGGCGAGCAGCGCGCGGAGAGGCGTGCAGTGCGCAAGGAGGGTGGCGAGGTAGAGGAGTTGGGTAGAGGGGTTTGGGGCGAGACGGGTGGGGTCGAGGAGGCGGGGGTCGCTTTCTTTAGCGGCGGCGGCGATGAGGAGGGCGGAGCGGACGGGGTCGAAGGGTTCGATGGTGTGAGAGGAGGGAGCGGCGGTGCGGTTGAGGATTTCAGAGACGTAAGAGAATTCCGCGCAGTCTTGCCGCCATTGGGCTACGTCTTCGGTGGTCGAACCGTCCCAGCATTCCGACGATGGAAGGAAAGGAAGATTGAGGCCGGATATTTGCTCCTGTTCGAGCGATTGGGGGAATAGACTGCCTTTCTGGGAATGCAAGAGATAGCATAATGTCAGTAGGCGTCGTTTCTGCATAAACTTGAGAAGCTCGTTGTGCTGCATCCATTCATTAGGCAATGAGATCTCGTCTGTTTGCGTTTGAAGACCGATGATATATTCCAAGGGCAACGAGGAAAATAGTGTGTCGTCGTGGTAGAGCTGCAGCACGTTAGATAAGGGATTGAAGACAATCGATGGAAGGCCTGAAAGCTTACGGTGCGATATAGATCTTTGAAACGAGTTGAAAGCCCGGGTGGCGTCCTCCGATTCATGTATTGCGTATACAACTCTACTAGAAACACCGCTTGCATGTCATGGAGTCTCTTGGATTCATAGCCGTCTGACACCCGCTACAGAAGTCGTTAGATTCCGTCTGGGTTGATTGTAATCCAACGACTTACTTTTGCTAGAACCTTTAAGCATTGTTCATGCAGTTTCCGAGAATACTGTTTTTCGTTCCAATCTAATGAAAATTGAGATCCGATTGCAAGTATCGCAGCCTTCAGGATTGGGGGTACCGAGGAGAGCACGAAGGACGGTCGATGCAATATAGGGTATTGTGGATGTGAAAGTTCCCAATATTGATTGAGATACTGAGTAATAACCATGTCATCCTCTTGCTGAAAACCGAGCTCGGCTCCTTCCGACATGTCTCGTTGAAGATAGGTGAAGGCGGCAAGGTTGGCAAGGTTACCCCAATCGACGTGCGGGACCTGGAACGGGTAGGAGGCTAACGTGGGTGTACGGGATATAGATGCAGACCTGGACTCGTTGGTGGAAGAAGCGGGATATATGTTGTATTCACGACCTGGCTGCTCGGTATGCCATTCCGTCCAGTACGGGCCGATGATGGAAGGCGCTGGGGAAAGTTGGGATTTTGTAGTTGCGGCCTGCTGGGGCAGATACTGCTCGATCAGCGACGTGTTTGAAAAGGATCGCTGTCGTTCAAGCAGCTGAGCGTGAGGCTGACCAGCAAAAGGGAGAGTTATATTTCCGTAGTTTGGCGACGCATACCCACTGGAAGACGAGTAGGGAGGCGATGCCATCCAATGACTTTGACCAAACCCTCCAGAAAAATAATCCCAATTTCCTTCTACTGGTACTACTGGAAGGTCTGAACGAGTCTGATACCTATGTTGGAGGTCTGTAGGCTTCGGGTCGCTGTGCACGCTTTTGTTAGTTGGCTCCAACCACGCAGTAACGACGGGTGGTTTCAGCAAAGTGAGATCGATGTACGCATCATCCTCGTATACAGTATTGATATAAGCATGACAGCGTGCATAACGTTGTAAGCTGACTAAAGAGGATGAAGGAATTCACAATGCCGGTGGTTTCAACGTGGGGTAAGTGAGATATGCGTACCTTGAGGAAGGAACATAAGCTGATCTGGATTCTACTGTCGAAGGATATGTCGAGTTCGTAGATACGGCGACATTACTCGGGGACCCAGTGGCACCGGGCACTGACAGATTATCATACCGAATTGGTGCTGATGCTTCGGGGCTGCTCTGACTTCGGGGTGAATCCCGTGAACTTTGGCCAACTTGGGTCTCAAGACTGGATTCATGTTAGCCGGGTGGCAAGAAAGCTTGTCATGAGCGCGAACTGACTGTCTCTCCCGGTGCCTCAGAAGGAGGTCTTCCCGGTGGAATGTCTTGTTGCAGCCGACAACGTCACAGCGAAGACTGCCGGTGCTATGGTTGAGCTGATGCCGCCTATTGTGCTTTAGCGAAGCTCAGGTCAACAAGTGCAAAGTACTTTGTTTACCTCAAATGCTCTGCGCGAGTGTATCTCTATTAGGAATAAGCGAGTGTTCCACAGAGGTTCGTGTAGAGATCCCAAAGGATTGAGGACAGTGAAGAGTGGGGGCTTCATACCTTTCCGCATGTCTCGCAGTCGTGCACCCTCATACCTTTCTTTGCTTTACTTATGCGCCCGGTCTTGGTGAGTTTGACGCGCTCATTGGAAGGCTCAGAGGAGCCAGCAGCACGCTGCATGGTGGATGTTTCCTCTTGGGGGCCTTCCAAGTGGGGGCTAATATTCCGTGACCGAGATGCGGAACCAGGCAACGCAGTGGATTCAGCAACAAGAGGCGAAGCGGACGATTGAGAGAAAAAGTGAGCTTGAAGCTGAGTTTGTGTAACCACGGCAGATCCTGGGGGGTTCCGCGGATGGTCCGAAGTCTTTATGAAGCGATTGTTCGAAGCATGGTCCATGATCGACTTATCATTGAAGTAGCGGATGAATAGGGAATATTTGGCAATCAGGAGGATTTCCGGTCTGTCAACGCCTAGGCTAGAACATGAAGAGGTGCTAAGCTTCCACGAGACGTTGAAATGCCTTGATCGTCCAACAGCTATTAATCACGAAGGCGAAAGAAGCAGTCAAGCTAGATTGGCAGCCACGGGCCAGGCTAGTTTCAGCCGAATCGAGGGCAACCGGTGTGTATAGTTATCAACAAAGACGACCGGTATACACTCTGAAGCACCCGACTGCAGCCCAACCAGAGAGAAGTTCAAATGGAAGACAAGGCTGGCTCGTACAGAGCAGACCTGAAGGTCAGAGGAGGCATGCTTCTTAGCTAGTTCATACTCCAACGACTGCGAATTCCCCCGGATACCGGTAGGTCAAGATGAGGAAAAGAAATGTCTCCGATAGAAGGTCATTGAAGGCACGCTGAGACAACAGCTCGGATTAGAGACCGGTGCTAGAGCTCCTTAGAGCGATAGATAGTTGCAGACGAACGAGAAAGTCCTGTGGAACGAACGACAACACACGTTTGGTAGAGCCGCCGGTCAGAGGGTTGTGCCTCTCAGCTGTTGCAGCTACTCCGTAGATGGGAGCGAATGGCGCCAGAGAGAGCCTCCCGGCCAGGGTGAAAATAGGCATAGGCACAGAAGCAGCTCAGACTCGAGGCCTAGGGGACTGTGAATGGCATGCCAGAAAGGCTCTGTGCTCTAGCTACTTGTGGCAGAGCTGAAGAGCTGAACGGGGTTTGTGCCATCATCGCCCTAGCCGGATGCCTGGGCGTGTCAAGAGGTGGGTCAGCCACCAACGAGATCCGGGACAGAGTAAGAATAGCGCGAAAGAGCCTTGTTCATCAAGCGAGGGCTGTTGGCTGATGACTGTCTCTCGAGCGTGCGCCGAGAAAGGTAGGCAACAGCGTCCGACCATATTGCGATCTGCCAAGAGCCGACGACAGACAACAGACCAACGGTGAGCGGATAGATACAGTACCTTACGAAGGAGTAAAGGCATTTAGGCTCTGCTGTCGCTGTCAGCCTCCACATCCACCAAAGGGTGAAAGCGTGCTGAGCCACCAGCAGCGGCGGCGGCGGGATTCGGTAGGGAATCGTGGCCGACGATCCGCTTGACACCGTGCCCCGCTATTTCAACGCCTGTCACGCGAGCCCCACGTTTTGTATCTCTGGAGCAGCACCTTGTCACCTTGTCACACCGTGGTGAGAATCTCTTCACTCCGCAGACGCAGTTGGGATCCGCTCTTGCGCTCTTGGGGAACCGCAGCCAGTAGAAATCTGCGTGGAGCACCAAAGAGATATGTCTGTGTCCCTAGTTACATGTACCATGAGTCCTAACGATATCACGATATGCCCCAGCCTGGGATTGTCCTTACCGGGTATCACATATATGCCTCACAGCGTTAGAGAAATACAGCTAACAAAAGGTCACTATTTCAGAATCTGTGCGTCTCGGACAAACTTGCATCACCGGAAGATGTAGTGTCTCAATGGAGGATCTTCTGGTTTATTAGGATTTCGAATTTCAAGTTTACGCTATCTCCTGCTATCTTCGAAAATCTCAATGAACCTCACGGTCAGATCAGCTACCTTCCCGGCAGAGCATGTGCATATCTGCAACACAATGAACCCCGCACTGAATCGATTGGAGCTGAAAGCCCCTGAGACGGTTAACTGGACGGTGTGGACCATGCCCCAGTAAGCGGGATGCGAGCAACCCAATCATTTCCGCAGTACCCTGCCCTAAAACACCAGTAAAAATATTAATACAGCTATTCAAGTCGGAAATGCATGTCGCCTACTTCAAAGAACCATGCAATTCTCAAGCAGCAATGATAATTTGAGTCATACTGACGCTTTAAGCTCATTTTTCACCGGTTCTCTCTCCCATCATGCCTACTCAAAACGTGGTGTTTCCGGAGCCTTTTCTACGAGCGTTTTCCAGTGCTGTCGAAATTTCCTTTCATCTCACTGTTGACAAACTGGAAGACTCACCGGCTCACACACTGAGGGTGAGAAATGTCAGCATCAGCTACTGTATCAGGCTTATAGAAATGCACTGTAGATGACCTCAGGATCGGTAGGTTTTGATTGCGCGCGCACGTCGGCTCCAGACCAGATTTTAGAATGATCCTCCGCAATTTTAACTGTCGTATTCGGTTATAGTAAGTTACATTCGCAAGGCATCAAGCTCGCGTATCTCGTGATCCTAGCAAACTTCAGCGCCTTAGACAATTTTTAACGTCTTAATCCTCTGAGGCAATGGAACTAGATGAGTCTGGTCTGCTAGGGGTAGCCCTGTCCATCGATCCATCGAGGTCCTTTCTCCCTGGAAGCACGCGAGCACACCAGCAGCACCAACATCGTGCAGAGCCGTCACGTTCCCGACGAAGATGATCCGAATGCTCTCGCTCATCCTCATACTCTTTAACGACGGCTCCCAAACGAACACGTTTCTTGACCTTTTTCTTGACAGCACCCCCGATCCCCTCGATTTCTTGGAAAAGGTAGCTGGCGCCCCTCCACTCTCTCCCCTCAAGTCCAGCCTGTTTAGCCTCGCATTCGAGCGCAGCGAGTTCATCTGCGTCACATTCAATCTCTTGCACGACGTCGCGGACAGCAAAGCACTGTTCGCCGAGACCACATTCGACCCCTTCATTCCCTTCTCCAATCCCCGTTCCAAGACCGCCGAGATAATTGGAATACCGCGTCCTCCACAACCATCCACGCGTATACGCCAAATCGTCAGCTCGGAGAGATTGTCCGCAAGTATTGCATAGCCAGACGCCCGCATCTACGCAGGTGCACGGTCCACGGGCATAGGCAGACTCCGTGAACGTTGCTGGCCTATTGCCTGACCAAGAGTCTCGAAGCCTTGTATGGTACCACAATGGTACGCGAGTGCAGGTTTTGCACAGCCGTCGAAGCCGACCGTTGAACGTATTACGGGGTGGAAGCTTCATGATACAGTTTCTGCATACTACTTTGCCGCATTTTCGACATTCGCCCACCATGTCCCTTGCGCAGTGTCCAACTTTTCCACTGGTAATACGACCAGCCTGCCCCGTCTGCCATGTCTGATGTGATTCTCTCAGTCGTTCAGCCAAGCGTGATCCAATCTGAACGTCCTCGTTGGCACAGTGTAGGGTCTGTTTGACAAGCTGTGATCGAAACTGTAAGAGGTTGGCACGGAACTGACGACATGTAAGGGAGAGGTTGTGGAGCGTGTTGAGGTCTAGGTGCCTTGCGAGTTGGCTGGCTATACTGTTTCGAGTCAATGCTCATGTTCCCCTAAATAAGCAGTTGGGACGAACGGATAGCAACCCAGGCTAGCTGAGAAGCCATTAATGTTTGGATTCGGTCTTGCATCTTTGGGCTCGTCGGCACGAGTGACCTGCTCTCGCGATGATATCCAATGCCGGGGATCTGAGTAGGGATCCACAGCTTCATCGCCAAGGTCAACAAGCACCACCATACTCGAGAGACCGGGTGCAATTTGTCAGCTTCATCGAAGCAGCCTTCTCGCCGTGATGCTTGTAATAGTGTAACAGGATTAATGTGGCGAAGCTGTAAATGACCAAGGGTGGAGAGGACGACTGCAGCGAGCCAATCGGGGATTCCCGTCGGAGGCTTGCTGACCCGCACCTCCAAGACGAATGACACCGAGGAGACGGCACGGCGGATTACAGGGCAAACCCACTAAATCTACTCCGTAGAGTTCCTTTGTTGCGAACCACTCGAAACAAGCCATGTAGAGACACAGCATCCTACCCTCCTAGTTGACTCCTCTAATCTACATCATCACACATGGATGGTCCGAAACTCCTCCCGAAGCCATAGGATTGGTATGCATAGGAGCTACGGCCCGTAGGAAGACCACGACCACGCACTTGAGCAGGGCGATTCATAACTTCCGATATACGAGTTCAGAAGCCCAGCTAAAGCTTGGAACTTACGACTGTCCCTCCATCTAATGTCAAGACTGCGCCGTTTACGTACGCCCCGGCTCTGCTTGCTAGGAATAAAGTGGCGCCTGCCACATCCTGCGGGGATCCGATGCGACCTAGGGGAATGCCACTCTCAATCGCATCTCTGAATTGACTGAGCGTTGCGGCCATCATCTTACTTTCGAAAGGACCGCAAGCCAAAGCATTTGATCTAAAGCTAGGAGTTAGTTCGTTACCCCTTCCATCAAGATTTTTTTGAACTTTACGTGATGTTTTTCCTGCCAAGATGGTTCGCCAGCACTTTCGTGAGATGATGAACTCCAGCTTTTGAAGAGGAATACGCAAACGTTTCAAGTTCTGGCACTCGTATGCCGTCTACGCTCCCAATGTTAATGACCCTACTCGGGTCTTCTGCTGACGCAGCCGCTTCAAGATATTTAGTCATGAGCTGAGTGACCGTGAACACCCGCTGCAGATTCAAGGTCAGAACTCTGGTCCATGCCGATTCTGGATATTCGTCGTAAGGTGCCCCCCAATTCGAACCGCTGTTGCTCACTAGGACGTGCAATTCTGCGGCATAGTCAGCAGCCACCTCAAGTCTCATGATTCGCTACGCTTACTAGATTCTCTCTTTCCGAACTCTTCCGCAAGCTTTTTAACATCTGCCTCCTTGTAGAAATCGGCAGGAATTGCGATGGCTTTGCCTCTCCCCAAACTGTTCAGCTCTGTGCATGCCTGGTCGCAGGATCTTGCATCTCGTGATGAGATATATACTGTAGCTCCATTTGTGACAAATCCCTCTGAGATCATACGTCCGATGCCCTTCGCTCCTCCAGTGACTAAAACGATTTTGCCCTATGGAGCGTATGAGTCAGTTTTCTTACTTAGAATAAAAGGCAGAGGCTTCTCCAGATAGCCATCTGGGGAAAATTTAAAAAGGGTTCAATAAATAGAAGATGCATTGAATCTTCGTTTACCTTCACATTGAAAAGATTTGAGACGTCCATATCCAGTGATTCAATATGAGTCTTTTGAGAGGCTAATGATGATTCTTGGAAATCGAATCAAAATAGAACTTTGAAGGAAATCGGATTCTTCATGAACGAAGATTCGTCTTTGGAGGACGTCGATACAAAAAAGTGACCAGCAATGTTTTTCTTACAGCAAATGAGACCTGACAGCTCAATGAAAGAATGTTACGATTCAGGAAGAGCTCTTCAGACGGGAACGAGCCCCTCGGTTCACCATGATGTTAAGCCCGTTGAGCCGAGGCAACCTAGCTAAATAAGCGCGCGCCTAAGGTAAGGCGGGCTTTTCCACATGTCTGGACTGCCAGGTACCTACCTAGTATATTGTGGTCACATCCGGTTCGTGCATTGCCTCCCCATCCGTCCCAAGGATGTTCTGATATCGGAGACTTTCTGTCAAAAATTCGGGGAAGCGTGACTTCATTATCCACTCCGATGGCCTCGCTGATTAGCCATTGACTTTATCCTAACAAACACAAGTCAGAAACATTTACAGCCCAGACCGATGGATTATATGCTGTGAGTCTGCTCGAAGATATCGCCTAGATCTGCGTAATGGAGGAGCTCCACGCACGACATCGAAAAGAACAGAGAGACCTACAATCCAAGATCACCCAGAAAAAGAAGTCCGCAACCAAGAAGACAAGGAAAGGGGTCAACGACGAATGCGCTTCTCTGGAACAAGAGCTCAAAGAGAGGCAAGCTGCAGAAATTGGCGCAATTGACACCGAAAATGGTGTGGTAGAAACGGTGAACAACAGCTCGCTGGGCGAAGAGGAACAGGTGACGGCTGCAGACGGTGTTATTCACGATGACTCCACGGTGAAGGCAGAATATACGCAGATCACACCAATCCCCTCTGCCGATCCAACTCAGCCTAACAGTGATTATTCTCGAAAGCCTAACAGACAAAAAGCTAGGCTTGCGAGGAGGGCTGCCGAACAAGAAGCCCTGGCCGACCAAGCCGCAAAAGAGGCTGCAAGCATGCCAGATGAACGTGAAAGAGAAAGACTGCAGATGCTGAGCTTTTTCGAGCAACGTGGGCTGAAGGAACACGAGATCAGAGCAGATGGTCATTGTCTATACTCAGCGATCGCTGATCAGATCAACCAGCTCGGTCTTAGCCTATCGCCAAGTGAGCCTACAAATGAGGAGTCAAACACCACATCAGACGATGTCCCTAGTTATCTTCAGGTTCGCCACGCTGCAGCCAACTACATTATTGCTAACCCGGATGATTTCGCCGCTTTTCTTGAAGAACCTCTTGATGAGTACATCCATAAAGTGCGAGATACAGGGGAATGGGGCGGGCAACTGGAGTTGATGGCTCTAGCAAACGCTTATGGGATAGAAATCAATGTTCTGCAAGGCAACGGCAGGGTCGAGAAAATAACATCACAGTCGAAACCTGGAAACCCACCAGTCTGGCTTGCATATTACCGACACGGATTTGGCTTAGGCGAGCATTATAATTCTCTACGGAAAGAACCTTGAGAGATGCGTGAAAGATGCATATGAACGTTTATATTGGCATAAGCTATTTGTGGCGCCAAATACTAACATGATCAGTGCCTTCACCGATTTTGTGGGTGCGTTCGGCCTTCCAGTGAGCGACCCTGAGTAAGGCTCTTTCATTTGTATCGGAAGAAGCCTGCTCAATGACATATCCATTCTCATCGTAAGGAATGGTCTCTCCAGGTCTGCTCAGATGCTGCAAGTAGACGGCTGATCGCAAGGCAAAAGGGGGACCGCCAGTTGAGGGCTCTTTAGCTGTCGGAAATTCGAGACAAATAAGGACCGCGGGCGGAGGAGCAAGCAGTTGTGACATACGGAAAGCCCAATTGGGGCGAAGCGTTGGAGATAGAGCACAAAGGAACTGGGTCGCTGTTAGCTGCCGCGTTGCAGATTGTTATCTGCAGGTGTATGCTAACCGTGTAATCGTATATAAGGTCAAAATTGAGCGTCTTGCCATCCGAATCCCTGGACCAATCGTCCTTGAAGAAGTCTCCGCAAATCCAATGGATCTGGCCTTGGCCAACTTCCTTACTCCACACAGGATATTGATCGCCCGATCTTGCTGCAAACTCTTTACAGGCCTTTAGTGCGTTTTCGGAGCATTCTAGACCGTACGCATCGTATCCACAGCTAGCAAAAAGCAAGACGTCGTAACCTCTCCCACATCCGGGGACAAGAGCTCGCTTCCTGCGTCGTGTGCCATTTTCAACCACAAAAGGATTCTCGATGAGTTCTTTGCGTCCCTTTAAAGTATCGATGAGGGCCGGGCTAGGTTGTTCCCTGTCGAACGGGAGATAGCCGGTCTGCCATAGGTCATCCCAGCCTTGCACATATGTATTATCTGCATCTGAGAACTTCTGAAAATGCCTACGCAGCCGCTCGCGATCAGTGGGAGGATTGACCTCCCTGCTTGCATCAACCATGGCTGCCTTTACTCAGGTCTACTTGCATCCCATAGTGCCATGTATGCTCAAAGAAGAATCACATAGGCGACTTCCGCAGCCATGACCATGGGACTTCTGACCAGAAACAGCAACCGGAGCACCTCAAATGCTGTGGCGGTAAACAAGGGCGAAGATAAGATATGTACCGTATCGACTGTGGATCGCCCTCGCCTACTGTTATGCACGATGATCGCCGCTCAGACCAAGCACTCCACCCCCCATCATTGTCTGGTACCGTCAGGTACTTCCGGTGCAGTACGTGGGAATATTACGGTGATTACGTGACTCAGCCAAACCCATCTTGTTCAATGCACGAAGGAAGCCAATTGGATTACTCCAACTGTGTCAGCGGCTCAAAAATTTCCGCCACGCCTTTCGGAATTGGGAAACGGCACGCCTGGATTTTAGACATGTTTGCTCGAGCTCGAGAGGCTTTCTGATGTCAATTCTCCACATGGAACGAAGACGTCAGTGTTTACGGAAAGACGACATCGGTACTCAGGTGACAAGCTACGGGATCTAGCGGCAGTACTCCGAGTGATCTCTTGCAGGTTTGCGGGAAATCGGCACGCTTCGTCCATCCACGTCCAATACCGTGACTATCTAGCGGGGCAATACGCCTGCGGAGATGGGGACACCGAGCAACATTGATCATGAAATGAGAAGTTCCATGGTCTCGATACCGGCAATTGTACCGGCCTCAGGTCTGAGTTGTTCGATTTTCTTACCTCCCGTCATGTTCTTTGCCCAGCTTCTCTCATCGTTCAACTCAATTTGCGTATGGAATATTCTAATCTCTTCATCTCTTTTCTTTTCGAAGATCCCTGCCCATTAGCCCGGCAGAAATCTCCACGAATTCCAGGGACGGGAGGTGTGATTAGAGATCCCCGGCGCTTTGATCATTTTCAATCGCTCTGCAAGAACCGCAGAGGTGCCCTAAAACATGGCCGAGAAAGATATCGAAAAGGGCGATATCGAGAATGTGGCAGAGCCAAGTCGCGAATCTTCGATATCCACATTTGTCAACTCTCCGAAGACTCGCGACCAAGATGATGTCGACACGAAGCCGGAAATCTCCCAAACAACGGACAAAACAGCATTAACTAATGAAAAGCAAGCCGCAGCTTCAGTGAAATCCTCGGAAGGCCAATCTGCCAAACCGGTCTTACGAAGTGAAAGACGAGGACTCCTAGCACATTTCGCCTTGTTGCCAGAGGTCGACGAGCCTAAACAGTACAGTCGACGGACAAAGTGGCTCATCACGTTTATCGTGGCGTTTGCTGGCGCAGCAGCTCCAGCAGGTTCTGGGATCTTACTCCGTAAGTCGGAAAAATGCCAATGCCCAGATTGTAGTAATGCGAAACTAATGGTGGTTCAGCTGCACTCCAAGATATTGCGGGGGATCTTCATACGACACCAACGATCACTAACCTATCTGTTGCGCTATACATGCTCTCTCTAGCAATCTGGCCGCTGTGGTGGTCTTCCTTTAGCGAAACTCTTGGCCGGCGATCGATATATCTTGTTTCGTTTGCCCTCTACATACTGTGGTGTGTGCTCTCCGCAGTCTCCAACTCCATTGGGATGTTCATTGTAATGAGAATGCTTAATGGCGGTGCATCGGGAAGCGTTCAAGCCGTTGGTGCAGGCACAATTGCAGACATCTGGGAGGTCAGGGAACGGGGACGAGCTATGGGTATATTCTACCTTGGCCCGCTTTGTGGACCCTTGCTTTCACCAATCATAGGTGGTGCGCTCAACGAGCGGTGGGGATGGCGTTCTACCCAGTGGTTCTGTGTTATTTATGGCGGTATCGTCTGGTTAGCAGTCCTCTTTGGTCTCCCGGAAACGTTACAAAACCGAAAACCCATAACCCAAGCTGGCACCGACCGGCCATCTTTGCAACGTACAACGACGCGAGAAAGCGTACAAATCAAGACCAAAAAGTGGCTCGTGATCTTGCGTAGATTCTTCGTGGATCCATTGCGAATCATACTTACCCTACGCTTTGGTGCCGTTGCGCTGACTGTGTGGTTGGCTTCCACAACCTTCTTTTGCCTATATTTCTTGAACATTAGCGTCCAACAAGTCTTTGCCGCGCCTCCTTACAACCTTTCTTCAATTATCGTGGGGTTGCTCTACATCCCAAATTCTCTTGGTTACATAACTGCCTCCGTCTTTGGTGGGAGATGGGTCGACCGTATCATGCGTGATAAGGCAGAACGGGCACAGAGGAAAGATAAAAATGGTAAATTGATTTTTCTTCCCGAAGATCGAATGGGGAAGAATGCGTGGGTGGCTGCCGTGCTGTTCCCAGTTTCCATGGTCTGGTATGGGTGGACTGCCCAGAAAGGGGTGATGTGGATTGTTCCCGTAAGTCAATTTCCTGGGCTCCCACCAATCATCAGTCACAGCAGCTGAAAAGTGATTGTAGATGATTTCCAATTTCTTCTTTGGAGTGTCTTCGATGATCACATTCGGAATGGCGACCACCATGTTGACGGAATTCATGCCGAAAAAGGCGTCTCATGGAATCGCAGCTAACAATTTCATTCGAAACATTTTTGCGACGGTCTCTGGTATTGTGGCAGAACCGATGATTCGCGCTATTGGGAATGGCTGGTGCTTTACTATTTGGGCGATTATCGTCGCCATCAGCGGACCGATGGTGATAATACTCATGAAGCGATACGGAACGCACTGGAGAAGAAAATTGGATCGGGAACTTAACCAGGATGAGCAATGAATCATGAGACATGACTACCATATACAAAAGACGTTGGGGTCAATAGAGTAGAGATGTGTAAGCTTTAAAGCAACTCCATTAATATTCTAATGTCATTGTTCGGTCCAGGATAGGAAACCATATTTTTTTGCCGTGCAACTCGCTCTGAATGTTGATCTCAAGAGACCCCTGAGCCAATGCGGTCTTATTCGCATCTGGAATAACCTTTTGGGATATCATGGCCAGTAAAGTGGAACGATCCTACCAAATAAAGTTAAGGTTCCGAAGGCCACGAGCGCTTCCGAAGGCAAAATGGATCTCGGCCTTGGTCCTGATCATCGAAGAAACGGGAGCCGACATTTTCTAGTTAGCGTCTCGAGCTTGAGGCGCCCGGCTTACCCTTTTCATCTTCCACGTACGCCGCATGCCAAGATCGCTCTCCGGCTAGATCCTCATCTCTCTGGATCGATTTTCTGACACAAAGTCCTGATGGTTGACCGCTGCAGATGCAAGGGCCAGACTCTCACCCAATGGCTTCTCGGCCCCACCGCACGTTCGCACTCTTTTCACCTTCTGAGGTACATAGAAGCCTGAGCTTGACTGAACCAACAAGCCTCTGGCCGCTTGACTTTGCGCCTCGGTGCCCGCCAACCTGTAGATAAGTCTAATCTAGGTGTCGCTGACTAGCTGTTTTTAGAGCATCTAAGGTGGGTGGGTGGTAGCGCATCTGTCACGCTGCACAGTGATTTCATTGCCGTTACATTCCTCATCCTCGCTCACGACTGTGACTCGGTTCGCTTGAAAAAACCATCACATCTGTCGAAGTCGCGACTCCCTGGTGCTTCATGCTTACCTTAATCGTTCGGCCTGCAGGCTTCCGCAACAGTAACCTCGCCGCTCAAATCTGCTATTGCGATCCATTATAGCGCCACTACTTTGGCTGATCTGTTCATGGCAAGCGACCTGGAGTCTGCTCTACCTCACATTCCCTACAACTCTCAATCTTCACTATCATTCCAGGATGTTCAGAATAGGCAACCCTCAACCACCTCGACCCTTGTCCCAACAATGACCAGGTCACTCAGCGTTACTAAATCTCGCTCGCTTGTCAAAGCAGAGTCGGATACTGGTACCAATATCTCCATGGCAGCAAAGAACATCACTCCTCCTCCGACGCCACCCCTACGGCGGAGTTCGGAATTACGATCTAATGATGCTGACTTACTGTTGTCACTATCGCTAAACAGAGGCTCACACCGGTCTACAGAAATCTCGCCTAGAAGTCCTCCAGTCTCTTCTGTGAAGGTCTTCGATACCAGCTCAAATACCTACAATCTTGAGAATGCCCAAGTTGCAGGAGCTGGTCTGTGGAGCACTGTCTACCTTACTGAATCTTATCCGAGCGTGGGCAATCCTATCGCCGAGCTGACACCACCAAGCACTCCCCAAAGACTATCGCTCGACTCCGTGGTAGCAAAGCCCAGAGCCATCGCTGTTAAGGTACCTGCACGCGGCGATGCCCAGAGTGTACTCACAGCCGAGGCCCACATTTTATCTTATATTGCGGCAGATCCATGGAGCCAAGCACATGTCGTACAGTTCCACGGCCTAGATGAGCGTAACGGGGCAATAATCATGGATGCAATTCCTCAGACTCTGGACACATTCATCGAAAAGCTGGAAAAGCCCAACGAAGACGTCCGCAAGGCGCGCATGGCACACCTTTTTCCTTGTGTCGCAAGACGCCTTGTGGAAGGTCTGGCCTGGCTCCATTTGAAAGGCGTCGTTCACGGAGACATCAAACCATCAAATATCCTAGTCGGCCAACGATCATCCCAATCGTCAACCGATATTGTGGAAATGATCGCAGATGATCCAGATGCAAAGAATATTGCTCCCCTTTACTGTGACTTCTCCGCTTCTCTTCGCACTTCTGGAGGAAACGATGCCGTCAACTCATCTTCAGCTCCGTCCAAAGTGGCAGGCGCCGGCACCTGGGAATATCTCGCGCCCGAACTCGTGACGTTGGGATCGCCTGATCCTACACACGCTTCGGATGTTTACGCTCTTGGGATCACGCTTCTCACCTTTTTGATGGGCGTCTCTCCGTTCGCGTCCATGCGCGCTAATCGCTTCATGCTACGGCATGCAATCAAGTCTGGGGAGCCATTGAGATTTGCACATGACGGTGAGCTCAACAAGGTGAGGCGTTTGGAAGGATGGGAGGGCTGGGTGCGATCTGCTCTAGCTAAGAAGCCGGAAGCACGGCCGACTGCGAAAGAATGGCTTGCGCAGCTTCCGGAGTAGCTGTGGAGGTATCCGGGATTCTTCTTCTGTATCATTATATTTTTCCACGGCATGTTTGGGGGTTTCTTCTTCTGTTAAGACGGTCAAGACTTTCAGCGTTGGCGCTTTGCAAGGGCATTTTTCCTAGGTAGTAGGTACCTTGGGTGATGGTAACGAATCTTCTTGGTTTCAAGACAGTTTCAGGTCAGTGGAGGACTTCAAACTTGTGAGAGGGTTTCACGTCTTTATCTCTCCCTGCCTTGAACGCTGCACTATCATGGTCGCGTTTCGCATTCCTTTCATGTATCTCTAGTCCATGTAACTGTTCCCCACTCGATAGACGTCGACAACGCAATTTTAGAATTTCGTAATCTATTTTGGAAGGTGGCTCGGTGCAAGGGATAAACACGCTCAGTTCCCTAAAATGCAGGTTGAGCCTGAAGGGTTGCTTAGCCGGTGCTTGCGTGGTTGCCCAGCAAAGCGACAGGGTTGGCTCGGCAAACAAGACGTCAAGCTCCCATGACCTCATGCCAGGTACTGCTGGTACCCTTTAACCCGAGCAAGCAACTCGTTCAATATTGTCACAACACTCTTTTCATATGACAATCTCCGCAAGCCTCATCTGTCCTTATCGTTCATAGTGCGAGTCTCTTCATCCTCTTGCTTGCCATTCTCCTAATTCTCGGAATTCTCTCATGAACGTCGAGTATTTTTCGCATTGCTTAGATTACCCCACCTTTGCATAGCCGCGGCATTTTCCCCTTCTCCCATCATGTCGCTTCAACGAGGTACAACTGCTGCGAGGATCACTAGCAGACGAAGCATCTGCTCCCCGGCCATTCCCGTCTGCTCTCGAGCCTTTACCCAATCACCCTTCAAACCTCAATTCGGCTCCCTGTCCTTACTTCCACATTCATCGACTCGACTAGGCGCATCCCGGGCCATGGCGACGTCTTCCGGGATCAAGAAGATCAAGGTGCAGAATCCGGTGGTGGAGCTAGACGGCGATGAGATGACACGTATAATATGGAAGGATATTAAGGAGAAGTTCATTTTCCCTTACCTCGACATCGACCTCAAGTATTACGACCTCGGCCTCGAATACCGCGACCAGACATCAGACAAAGTCACCCATGATGCCGCGGAGGCAATCAAGAAGTATTCGGTTGGCGTCAAATGTGCCACCATCACCCCTGACGAGGCACGCGTGAAGGAGTTCAATTTGAAGCGGATGTGGCTGAGTCCGAATGGGACGATACGGAACATCTTGGGAGGGACGGTGTTTAGGGAGCCAATCGTGATACCAAGGATCCCAAGGCTGGTGCCGGGATGGAAGAAGCCCATAATCATTGGTCGTCATGCTTTTGGTGACCAGTACCGAGCTCAGGATCTGGTGGTCCCGGGCAAGGGCACCCTCGAAATGGTGTACACACCCGAGGGAGGGCAACCACAGCGAATTAAGGTATTTGACTTTCAAGATGGAGGTGTGGCTCAGACACAGTACAACACGGATGAGAGCATCAGCGGGTTCGCACATGCGAGCTTCAAGGTGGCATTAGGGAAGAAGGTGCCAATGTACATGAGTACGAAGAATACAATTTTGAAGAAATATGATGGGAGGTTCAAGGACATTTTCCAGGACATCTATGAGAAAGACTACAGAAAGGACTTCGAAGCTGCTAAAATCTGGTACGAGCACCGCCTGATTGACGACATGGTCGCCCAGATGATTAAGTCTGAGGGCGGCATGTTGATCGCCATGAAGAGTAAGTCCACCTCGAACTCCATACCATGTTTTCCTCTCCCTTTTCTCCTCAAGCCCGACATGTCATTCTCGTGCTGACGTGTTGCTCTCTCCCTCTTTTAGACTACGATGGCGACGTCCAATCCGACATCGTCGCTCAAGGATTCGGTTCTCTTGGCCTCATGAGCTCCGTCCTCACAACCCCGGACGGCCTGACCTTCGAGTCTGAAGCCGCCCACGGCACCGTAACGCGCCACTATCGTGAGCACCAGAAGGGGCGTCCTACCTCGACGAACCCGATCGCCTCCATCTTCGCGTGGACCAGGGGGTTGGCAAAGCGCGGCGAACTCGACGGCAACTACGAACTCCAAGCGTTCGCACAGAGTCTGGAGGAGGCCTGTGTATGGGTGGTGCAGGAAAGGGGTGTCATGACCAAGGATCTGGCGATTAGCTGTGGGATGAAAGATTCAGGTTGGGTGTCGACAACGGAGTATTTGGATGCGGTGGAGGCGAGGATGAGAAGTGTGTTGAGGGAGAAGCTGTAACTTGGATAAGAGATGTTGCATATGGTCTGTAGATAACGAAGACGTAATCCAGCTTTTCTCTCTGCTTCAAAGACAGCGTCAATGACAGCGTTGAGTTCTATGTAGATAATGTAGATATTTCAAAACACGCTATTCTATGTCTATCAATCCTCACTCCTCCATCCAACCTCCCTCAGCACCTCCCAAAACTCAACCTACCAACCAAAACCCCCACCCCCATTCACCCCACCACCTCGCTCCCCTCCCCCACCTCCTCCCCCCTCACAAACACCACCACCACCCCTCCCGTCGCCAAATCCCACGCCCGATGCCCAAACACCCTCAGCATCGCGCGGACCGCGCCATTATGCGCCGTCACCGACACCCAGGCACAGCTCCTCGCATCGCCCCTCCAGATCCCGTCCAGCGCCTGACGAAGCCGCGGCACCATCTCGGCGTCGGTCTCGCGCACGTCCGACCGCCACAGCGGGTCCGTCTCTGCGAAGTCAGGGTCGAAGCGGGCGGCGGGGAAGGCGGCGCGGAGAGTGGAGGCCGGGGAGCGGGCGTCGCAGGTGTGGATGCCGTTTTGTTCGCGGAGGAGCTGTGGGGCGGGGGATGGAGGATCAGTAGGGTGAGAGTGAGAGAGAGAGAGAGTGTGTGTGTGTGTGTGTGTGGGAGAATTTGATTTGTGGAGGAGCGGGGATTTGAGGAGAGCGAGGAGAGGGGAGAGACTGATAGGGGAGTTGGGGATGGAGATGTACGGACCTCTTTGACGCGCGGGACGAAGGCATGCTGTAGTGGGAGTTCGGGATCTTTGAAGGTTGTTTCGGCAGTTTGGAGGCAGCGATAGAGAGGAGAGGTGTAGAAGATTTCAGGGGATGGTGTTTTCTCAACGGTGAGTTGGTGCATCCACGTCTTGTTGGCGATTTTGGCCTGCTGGATGCCGAGATCTGTTAAGTGGGCGTCAAAAAAGCTGAGGCCATCTGCGCTATCGAGTTTGGACCAGCAATCCTAAGCCAGGAAGAATATCAGCACTTTGATGCATATCTCCGATATCCTGCCATACGTGAGAGCAGGTTCATGGTTTAGTGGAGCTGCGCCAAGGGAGTCATATCGCGAGACATACATCCCAGGCTGCAGTACCATATTTCTCCTCACCAACATTATGATCTCCCTGGCCATGTCGTGCCAAGAAGAAGACTCTATAATGAACTGTTGAAGGTGACTTTCTATTAAGATCATCGAGGTAGTAAGCGAACCGCTGCCAGGAGGTGGAGTTCAGGGGGCATTGCTCGTCTGTCTCGTAATTACGTTCGATCAGACCGAAGTTAGAATTTGTCTTAGATGGAGATAAGCATCTCGTGAGGTAAACAAACGAGACGGGACCAGAGACAGCGGCTTACGTAGTCAAACTCAGCTGTATTGGTGGAGGACTCAGATTGTAGGAAAAAACCATTAATCGTCGAATACTCGATAGAAGAATGATCCGTCATCCTGATTTGCAAAGAAAAGGAAAACTTATTCAATACTCTAGAGTAGCTTTGAAGTCCGACTCCAATTATGATCAAATAAACGCGCCATCAAAAAAGGGAACCAAAAGCAGCCATGGAAGTCTGTTGACTGGAATGTCGTAAGCTAAGGTCCAGCAATTTCTGGGAACATCTCACGCTGATCCAGTCATAAAGTAAGGACAACGATGTATCGATGGAAATTGCACCTGATCGCGCCATTCTACCCTAAAATCGAGTTGGGTTAGCGTACGTCACCCAACTTCATCTCAGCAGTAGCCCCTCTGAGTTCGCTCTATTCATTACGTTTCTACTATTACCTTCGGACAACTACTCGCGAGGCTGTTGAGGGAATCCAACATTATATACAGTGGGCTTTGAGAACCTGGAACTAGGGCGTCATCGCTAGAGTCACTGATGTCTAATGAGATGACGCCGTGACCTGGACGACAGGTATCAACACCGTTAAATTTTCAAGCATGCACAGCCGGAAGCCTCTCCGGATTTCGGTGGCGCCGCCATTAGGAAGCAGATCCATGTATGCCGTGGACGCACCTGTCTTTAATGCCAAATAGCCGGAAAATTCATTAGCGACCACTTGCGCATCTCCTTAGGCTTTGACCTGTGATCAGTTTGAAGTTTCAAGCAAGCTGCTTGCCTGCAAGTCTTCCTTGAACGCGATAGCGCTAGTGCCTGTTGTCCAGATGAGGCTCACCAAATCTGCCTGCCGTAACGTTGGCTACTCCGAAAGCCAAGTCGTGGCACATTCTCGGGCGTTAGCAAAGTGGACCAGTGAAAACTTCCCACCACAGGTGCCATTCTAAACATTGAATACACTAATGGTGTCCATGGATGAGCGTGAGTATCTTTCTCTTAGCCTCTCACTTACATCATCTTGCTTTCCGCTCCGTTAATACATCTGTAATGGTTCTTCTCTGCTTTGCTCGGAGCTCCTTAGTGGGCATAAGCTTCTTATTGCTCTTTTACTTTTCATTACAGATGTCCAGACTCCGGAGCCAGCACAAGTACTTGGCCTCAAATGGAGAGACCAGTTTGCAATATAAACGATCGAGAGAGTATACTGGTTTTGTGGCTACCCCATACAGAGGGATCGACTCAACACATCCTCTTACCACGTCAAGAACTACAGCGCAAGCCGTCTTTACGCCTATACATGTGCCGTTCCATAACCATACGTCTTACATTAACGACACGGCTGCAAGTAGGAATGGGACAGAGTTCTTGGTTTCGCATACAAATTCCCCGTCCCGCAATAATTCATCTCGCGCAAACGATCTGGCCACGACTAGGAACAGCATTCAAAAGATACCATCCAAACTTTACTCTCCATCAGAGTTCTTCAAACTCGACACTGGTGGACGATGTTGGCAGTATGATTACAACGATGACCTAATATCATTATCTGAAGACGGCGGAGAAGACACAGACAGCCCAGCTCTCCGAAGGCGATTTAGTCACGTTAAAGGTTTTGAGATGTCGAAGCAAGCTCTTCGAAAGAGGCGTGGGGGTTACGAAGTAGTAAGTGAGCTTGGGAACCTGACCAAATGCAAGTTGACGACCTTGGCTCCAAGACGTCGACCCGCAAGGATAACGCTTCCCCCGGCTCCGTCCGCAAACGAATTAGAGCGTTGGAAGGGCGCTTCGTGGTGGTACGTGCCTACGACTACATCAAGCTTTCCTGGTCAATGTCCATCCGTGGTAGTCACGAAGTTTCGAAACGCCGCTGCGTTGACAAAAGTTCCTGTGATAAAGGATGTGGCCTCAAGTGAGCCACCCCAATATTACAAGTTGGGCGGTAGTAGAAAACCAATCGTCAACGTAGATCACGTCTATGAGACCAAATTCCTTAGGCATTTCTTGAGCGAGATGATTGATTCCGGCCAGATGTCTTGTTCCGAGCTTAACGCCTTTTTCATGGCTAGCGACCCTCTGAACAAAGGTGCTGCTCGGCTTCAAACACTCTGGGACCAGCTCCAATCCGAAAGTCATCCAGAATTTGCTGGCATGGACGAAGTTTTGAATTCCCTTAAGGGGATTGCTTTAGGGTCAGGGCGTTACGGGGTTCGTGAGCAGGATGACACCAAGCTACAGTTTCTGAACATGCTTGCCGCCGCTGTCGATGTGACTAACAGGCCGGATGTGGCGAAGCTTTTTAGGAAAACTAATCAAAGGGTATATGAAGCATTCTTAGGTATCGATGAGCTTGTCGCTCATGATAGGAGCTGCGGAAAGTCTCCTCCAACACCTCGAGATGGTCAGGGCTGGGCGAATGCCTACTCAAGCTACATGAGCTCAATATTAGAGAGTAGAAACGCCGCAGTGAGCCAAACGATCAGCAAAATGGCCAACAACGTGGATTCTTACTTCTCAGAAACAACAGATAATATGGGCAAACTAAATTCCATTGGCAGAGGTAAGAAATAGATATTTCTTTGTTAAGGGGTTGCCTCGTTGGTTTATCAGGCTCCAAAAGAGGCAGCGCTTCAACTGTTTCAGCAGCTCTAACTTGTCACTCAGGCCTTCGGGCATTTAAAAGAGGATACCCAGCGTCCAGCTGGACCTTCAACTCGGCCTTACTGCTGAATCCACAAAACACCGCAACGCATAGAATTGATAAAGGCGCCAAACCCGCTTGTGCGGTCACTTTGACAACAGCTACACAGACGAGCCCAACGCCAGACCTCACACTGTCGATAACTCCTACCTCACCTACGCCACCACCTTCAACGCCGCCCTCTCCAGCATCTCGAACTCCGCCGTTACCGACCAATGCCATTGTCGTTTGATATGATTACAATGACGATCTTGACGGAGATGACGGCGAGGTGATCAATGGGCCTGACGGGTTGAAGACTACGGGTTCACACGATGTCTTATCTTACACACAAGGTGCTATATCGCCCCAGCTATACGCAGATGGAGGCCCATATTCACAGCAGGTAGCAAAAACGGCCATAATCAGGCCTATGGCAAGGTCGACATTGATCCCTTAAATGTCGCTAGCAGTGCAGACTGCTTCGACATTCAGGATGACTTCAACATCTACCGGGAGCTTTAACCTGTGGTTGAGGAGTAAAGGTATCGTGTCACCCATACGCCATATCCCAAGCGCAATGCGCGGACCCTACGGGTCAAAGAAGTGACCTCGCTTCCTGCACGTGGTAATATCCGTGCCAGAGACTCCGCCAACCATGATGTTACCCAGCTTTCCGACATCGTACCTGTATCGTATGAGATCCGTGGTGACGGGATGAAAGTACGAGTAGAGTAAGCTCTGATGAACCGAGCCGAATTGGTACAATCCAGCCAAGCGATGGAGGCAAGGTCGATATTCCGAGGAAGAAGCAATCTATCTTGGTCACTGTTACAATTTCGTCTCTGCATTAATAGTCCAAGCTATAGCGCCGTAATGTGTTCGTAGATAACATGGCTCATATCTTTGCTGCCTGTTCACGCTCCACTTCGTAGGTAAAATCAAAATAGGGCTTGTCGAAATGATGCACTCGAATATATCCGTCCTCTCCACCACTGCAATATCCCGTCCCATGTGGATGCACGGCGACGTAGTTAAGGGGACCAAAGTGCCCCCGCACACGTCCTATCTCCTCCTCAAAAATCTTATGGAAAAATCTTGCTTCGAATTTCCCTTGTCTGGCGCTGGTCCTTGTGACATCCGCGGCGGCCTGCCCGCCGCCCAGAATGACATAGTCCTTTTTGGGAGTCATGCAAGCAGAGTTCAAGGGTGTGTCGGTAGGGTAAGTCTTGAGAACCTCAAGATCGTGGGCTGTGATAAGCTGCATGGTGTTAGTTGACTAACTCCATTTCGGGCGAGCTAGCATACCTTCGCCGTCTTGTCTTTCGACGATGTGATGAAGTATGTCCTATCTTGCGACCATTGAAGATCTGTTATCGGTTCATTCTCATGGACTGTAGCACCGAGTTCTTCAAGACCATCCTGAGATCGTGTGAGCTGGGATTTCTCTATCGTTGATGTAGACTTATCTTACCTTCATACTCCACTGGGTGACAGTGCCATCCTCGTGACCAGATATGATGAACTTCGATAGATAGCTGAATCCAGCGACTGTTGCTTTGCTCTCTTGACAGACAATTCTTAGGCTATGCTCGTCTGGCTGTTTCGCATCGACATCGACGGTGATGTCGTACACTACGATCGAGCTGACCGCGCCTTGCCGCTTCTCCGTAACTCCCAACAGTCTCGTGCCATCTTCATTGAACTCTACTCGTTTGATACTTGAATGGAATTCCCACGTCTTCAGAAGTTTTCCAGTCTTGACATCCCAAAGCCTCATGGTATCGTCGGCTCCACCTGAGGCAAGCAGGGTTGTGGTGGGGTCAACATCCACGCTCCAGAGGGCACCTTGGTGTCCATGATATGTCCCTAGGCGCTCTCCGTTGGCAGAGAACCAAGCGCAGATGACATGGTCCTTTGAGACTGAAAATATTATGTCGCCATCTTTGTTGTATTTAACTTGGGTCAGGGATCGTTCCTTTGATCATCATCAGTGGCATATCCAGACATGATTCAGAAGGGCAGCTCACATGGCCCGATATCAGGATAGGTCTCATGGCGCGCGTGTGAAGACCAAATCTTCGTCAAGTTCTCCAAAAGTATAGACTGCAGGGTGGGTCTGGAACAATATTGTTCCGGCTTAGAGTCACACTTTTCGCCTGCGTGTCTGCAGGTGGACTCTGCTAAAAATACCCCGCTATAGAGAGGATCAAAGGCTCGGTAAATATCTGCCCGATCCGCGGGAACTGTACGTCATTGTTGATTCATTACGGTCGCGTAGGAGTACCACTTGCTTTGCTGTCTTCGATCATCTTTCATACAAAATTGCCATCGACGTATCGACCACAACAGCGTCCAACTGAAATTGATTCTACTTACTGCTAACGGTACTGCGTACGATAAGACTTGCCTTCAATCAAACCTCGCCAATTCTTCACGGTCATGGTGCGACACCTATCTGAAATTTTAACGTCTCTTCAGGTTACGGCGCGGGGAATGGTCAAAGTCCGCGGATATGCCGGTAACGTTCTTCTCTGCCAATGACACCTATAGTTCGTCGAGCATTTCCTCAGCACTAGCTGCATCTACTACGATTCTAATCACTCAACCAATCTCGCATTCCTATCGCGTTCATGGGACTCCCGATGGATAATGTTCACACGCCCACTGTGGGTTCTGGCGCAACTACGAACGGAACTGTTCAAAATGGTGGGCAGGAGCGGGCATCGCTCACTGAGCTCATGGCAAAGAAGGATAGCATCGAATCCGAGCTCTCTGCACTTGGCTCTGTCTTGGATTCTGTCAGTCATATCATATGCGTCTGCTAGAGACACTGTACTTACCGACGGCATATAGCACGGCGTGAATATGAATACTGGCCTCACAACCTTCGACGGCTTCCCACGAGCCGACATTGACGTCGCTCAAATCCGAACCACCCGCGCACGCATCATCAGGCTACGAAACGATTACAAGACAGTCATGGCTATGATAGAGGACGGCTTGCATACTCATCATGAGCAGCTGCAAGAGAGAAGTAGTTCTACCGCATCTACATCGAGGCCCGCTGCTGCATCCGGAAGCTCTCAAGTCTCGGACTCTAATCAAGCTGTCGAAGTGTCAT
The DNA here is from genome assembly GCA_010094025.1 of Viridothelium virens. Classification (NCBI taxonomy): domain Eukaryota; kingdom Fungi; phylum Ascomycota; class Dothideomycetes; order Trypetheliales; family Trypetheliaceae; genus Viridothelium; species Viridothelium virens. Next base: position 137,057 of record ML991801.1, read on the forward strand.
TCGCAAAAGTCAACAGCATCGCATCCGGGAGTCCAGCTGAGACTGCGGGCTTGAAAGTCGGGGACCGTGTCACAGTCTTTGGAGCAGCGAATTGGATGAATCACGAGAAGTTGAGTAAGGTAGCTCAGGTCGTCTCCGAAAATGAAGGCGTAAGTCACATAGTCATGGCGGTTGGTACCATGCTGATTATGGACTTCCAGAGGCAAGTCCTGGTAAAAGTTTTACGTGCCGAATCTGCGGAACCCATATCGATGCATTTAATACCACGACGGGATTGGGGTGGTCGAGGAATGCTTGGGTGTCACTTGCTGCCCATATGACTAAATCAAATTGGTGAAGTTTGCTAGCACATTTGGCCCGCATTACATGACTAAACGTCAAAGAAGTCGCCATAGGAGATATCGCCATCCGCAAGAGAGAGAGCATTCAGCGTTCTCTACTAACACTGGCAGTCACGCATATTTGACCCTGCTCAAGGTGCGACAATGTTTCAAGCATGAAGATTACATAAGAGCGAAGCAACGATACCTTAAGGTATGCATCCTTAACAGGGCCGCATCCGAGAATGCTCCCTGCAGTACACGTGAGGCAGGTACAGAGAATTTGCGGCCTAAACACATCAGAATGCTATATCATGGCTCAAAGTCGATGTAGAAGTGTGTGAACTCATACGGAAGAGACTATGTATGCATATCATCGTCAAATTCAAAGCTTACAACAGAGCCGCCACGATTGTCGAAAGGCGTCGCTCGTCTAATAGCAAGCGGAGTTCCTTGATTGCATCCGAGATGTTCATTCAACTGGCGAATTCAAACCATCGAGGCTCAGGTCACCGCAAAACCCATTCTGGCACTATGTGCGCTTGGACAGCCAAAAGCGCCTTGAGAAAGCCATCTCAAATTGCCTTTGTCCTCTCTCATGACGTGCGATTTACCTCTTCTCATCAAACTTATCTGGTGACTCGCCCCTCTTGCTATCCTCATCCGCCTCTGCGCCCTCCGTCACTTCAGCCCTCCCATGCGCACTTGGCTTCCTTCTGCCCGTCACGTCCAAGAAGATCAATTTTAAAGTCCTGGACGACGTCCCTCTACCCTCCCATAACGGATACAGCCCAACACAAAACGCCGAGAAGAATAACCATATAATCCCCACCGTCACCCATCCGGTGAAAAATGACTTGCTGAACACATACCCGGACCCATACATTGGCATCGGCCAGAGTACCAGCAACGCAATCGTCAGGAACACCGTCAACCATCGCGCAATCTTTCCCGCCCGCTGGAGCTTGTGCTGCTCCTCGCGCTCCTCATGATCACTATGCCTTGACTCACCAGGGACAAGCTCCAAATCCATATGCGCTGCTGCCGCCAGATCCGAGTCATCCCCCTTCCTGATCATCTTCATACTCACCCAGTCGTACCGCTGCGGGCCCAAAGTATACGTCAGAACCGGGATGAATAGCAGCGGACTCAGCAGCGCGACCACGTTGCCGGCCAACATAGGATTATTAGCGCCTGTACTCGCGACATTCAGCGACCCACCTTCCTTCTTCGCCGTCACTAGCCACGCAATCAGACTACAGATCAGTCCGAGTACCGGGGTGAAAGTCGCAGCAGCCCAGTTCTGCGCAGGCCAGACGAGCGTGCACGCGGCGGGGAGCACAGCCGAGGAGATGATGACACCCATCATGAGGTAGAGATACCCCATCGAGATCCCGGCATAGTACAGCCCCGTACTGAAGGCCGCCATAACGATAGCATAAACGACGCAGGCGGTGTGCGACATGTAGATGAGCCGACGGCCGGACGCAGCTGGATAGATGTACGTCTGATAGATGTCGTAGGTCCAGATGGAGGAGACGGCGATGAGCTCGGCCGACATAGCACTGGTGACTGCCATGAAGATGAGAAGGAGAGTCGCAGCCGCGCCACCGGAGCCAAGAAGCGCGACGGCGGCATCTGGCAAAACCAGACCTGCAGTCACGTCATTGGGATCCATACGACTGGGAAAAGTCGGAAAGACGGGATTGGACTCGAGGGCGAGGGCGGAGAGACCCATGGTCGTCGCTGCGAGCCAGGGGATGGCGAACCAGCTGATACCACCCATGATATAGCCAGGCAAAGCCTAAACAGTCGATTCAAATCAGTAAGGACAGATGAAATCAAGATTTCATCTTACTCACATGAATAGGCGAGGCGGCGATCGCTTTGTTATAATAGCCGTTGTCGCAGAAAACAGTTCCGAAGTTGCCCACGATGTTGATGACGAAGAAGATGGCGCCTTCTTTTGATCTCATTGTCAGATAACTGCCTTCGGCGTTACCTGACACGGGATGATCTTTCGCGGCTTGAACCAAGAGATCATAAACTTTACCGGGACTCCCCACGATATTGTTCGTCGCGTAGGCCGTGAATGCAAAGATAAAGATGATGATCAATATCATGAGGGTGTGGACATAGTCGGTCAAGAAGGTGGCTTTGATTCCCCCGAAGATAGTGTAAAGGACGACTCCAATGGGTAGAAGAAAGCATGCAGCTACCGTGGGAACGCCAGTCAATGAAGTCACGACTGCAGAACCACCGGTGAGCAGCATGGCTGTGACTAGAATATTCGTTGCGAGTCCAAAAGTAATGAATACTCCATGGGTGATAGGTCCGTAACGAGCACGAATGACCTCCAAGAAGGTATGGGCATTCGGTGCTCGGCGCTTCAATTCAATGGCCAAAGTTGCAAAGAGGATGACCTGGACGGTAGCTCCAGAGGCATACCAAAATGGACCGCTCACTCCGTAACGATATGCGACGGCAGAAGATTGGAGAAGAGTTGCGGCCCAGGTCCAACTGGAGACGACGGCGCTGGCCACCAGACCAGATTTGACGGTTCGCCCAGCGGTGTTGAACATCTCAGAAGTCTGAAGCTCATTATTGTACCGCTTTAAGACAAAGGTTGTCAGGATCATCCCAAAGGCAAAAAGGAATCCAAGGCCAACAATGACACCATAACCGGTTGCCGTTGAAAGAGGTGGTGTTGTAGCCATCTTGATCTTGACCCAACAAACCACAGCTTTATTTCAACTTGTATTAGACGACGTAAATCGTCACACCTCGGGGTGTTCACAGATTGAAGAATAGTACCGTAAGTTCTACCAAGGAAATGGAGCGAAGTGGTCGACCCACGTGCTTAAAAAGATCTCGAATTTTTTTTTGGCCAGGGAGATCTTGCAGATTTAAGGAAAGAACCGAGGAAATGGTCTACCCACATCATGATCCATGCTACAGCGTCTATCTATCGTGCTTTAGCAAAGCTTTCTCGCAAGCAATCTGGGCAATTGACATGGGAGGGGGGGAAAAGTTGCACATCCTGGTCGTACTTGATAAGCTCGCCCCACGGGAGTTGACTGTCTAGATAAGCTCGTAACGACGCTAGATACACATGAATATTAGCCAATCAAATCAAGGACGATCTACCGTCTAGAACTCCTTATTAACGTGTGGCATGCATGTGGCTCTGTAACTCTTAGTCGGACTCTGCCGGTAGAGTAGTCTCGAATGTGGGCAAAGTACTCTACTCCGGAGGATCAAGTTCGATGCTCTCTAAGTCTGACTCGTTCAGGGAGATGATCGAAGGCTTGGCATACCATCCACCGTTGAAATTATTTACAGTTATCTGTAGGTGCCGATCACAGGTAGACACCAGATGCAAAAGTATGGATACAGTGGCTAGAGTCTCGACTGTAGCCCAGAATTACCCTCTCTCTTCTCACCTTCCCCTGTTGAATTATTAGTCCAAGAATTTCTAGAGAAGAAAAGAATTGACTTTCAATCTTTGACCCCTTCAATAAGTGTCTTGATGCCTTTCCCATCCCTCACATCTTGGAAGGCTAGTTCAGCAGAGTCGAAGGGCACTTTGCCGGAAATCAATTCCTTCACTGGAACGCTACCATTCGCGATCATGGTGACAGCAAGCTGGTAGTCTCCACTGGAATACCTGAAAATCTGTCAGCCGGAATAGCCCAACCTAAGGTAAGACTTATACCTGAATGACCCTTTTACATTCAACTCCTTCGCACACATGGCCCCTATGGACCAAGTAATCTCTGGCTTGTCCATCCCCGCCTGAACATACGTCCCTCCCACTCTCAACGCATGCAGCGCCGTCTGGATACACGGCTCTGCCCCCGTCGCATCAATTCCCACATCCGCTCCCACCCCAAGACCACAATCTCGGACCAACCTCGCCGCCGACTCACTCGCGCTCTCCTTCTGCGCCCGAAAAACATGCGTCGCCGCATACTTCTGCGCAAACTGCAACCTCTCCTCATTAATATCCACACTCACAATCTTACTCGCGCCAAACGCCCTCGCCACCGCACAGCACAACAAGCCCACCGGTCCCGCGCCCCACACCACAACCTGCTGGCCGGGCTTCACACTCGCCTGACGCACGACATGCACCGCGACACTCGTCGGCTCGACGAGCGCCCCTTCCTCCAGACTCATGCCCTGCGGCAGCTTATAGCAAAAGTCGTCGGGCAGCCGGTAGAACCTGGCGAGGGTGCCGTCGAAGGGCGGGGTCGCGGCGAACGCCATCTCGGGACACAGATTGTACTTACCGTCCTTGCAGCGCACGCAGCGCCGACACGGGATCCCGGGTTCGAGTGCGACGCAGTCGCCGACGGAGACGGAGGTCACGGCGGAGCCGGTGGCGGTGATGATGCCGGAGGATTCGTGGCCGAGGACCATGGGGGAGCGGACGATGAAGGCGCCGATGGAGCCGTGGGTCCAGTAGTGGACCTGGTGGAAGGGAGGAATGGAGTCAGAGGAGAAGGGGGATGGAGGAGTCTGGGGGTGGAGGATGGGCGGGTACTCACGTCGCTGCCGCAGATGCCGGTGTATTTCACGTTAACGATTACATCGTGGGGATCTTTGACTTCGGGGACGGGTCGGTCTTCGTATTTGACTTCACCTGGTTTTTGGAGGACGAACGAGAGATTCTTTGTCGTTCTTAGATTAGCTGGTGTAGGCCTCGCGATCTCCATTTTGCATTCGCGACACACCTGGCTGGACGCCATTACGAAGAGTCTGGCGTTCTTCGAATTGTGTGTCTATTAAGAGCCAATTCGCGGAGAATCAGAAACAAAGAGAAAAGTCAATGAGGCGTGGCTCCCGCAATGGCCAAGGATTTCTAACTTATCCATGCTTGAAGAGGGTCAGGCAAGAAAACAAACCTTACGAGCCTGTGACGTTGAAGGTGGGGTGGTGGGGTGGTGGGGCACACCATGTGAGAGCATTTATCCGGACAAACACCCTCCGAGGAAATCCTTGCAAAAAGAGGAACTTTGGCGACACTGTTGTTGGATATCTTGGCACGCTGAAAACTCGTACACCAACCGGATTACCCGTCTGGGGTGCTACTCTGATATCCCGTTTTCATCCTCGTCCTCATCCATACCCACATCTGCCTCACCCTCAACCCCCTCCTCAATCTCCATCTCCCCATCCTCTTCGTCCTCCTCATCATCATCTTCAAGGTCTCCCATCCTCCCCTCTTCCCTCTCCTCTATCCTCTTCTTCTCCTCCTCCTTCCTCCCCTCTTCAATCAACCTCCTCTTCTCCTCCCTCCCCTCTTCAATCAACCTCCTCTTCTCCTCCCTCCCCTCTTCAATCAACCTCCTCTTCTCCTCCCTCCCCTTCCTCTGCCCCACCACAAACGCCCCCAACGGCGTCTTCTCCCACTCTACCTCCTTCAAGAAAGCCTCCACCCCCGCCCGATTATCCGGCGCATACTCCACCTTCGCCCTCCTGTCCTCCACCCACCTCGCATTCGACTCGAGCTTCTGCACCACGAGCGCCAGCTGGGCATTGAGCCGGGGATTCGGCGGCTGCGGACGTGCGTCTCGGCCGCCGCCACCACTTGAACCCATCTCCTTGAGCCAGCGCTTCAGCATGACCGTGACCGGCAGCGCGAGCTCCGGGAACGCGATGTTCTTGGCGTAGAGGACGAAGAATTCGGTGAGGAGCTCGGCGAGCTGCTCGGCGACGCCGTCCTGATAGACGCGGGTGCGGAGGTACGGTTTCGCTGCTTTGATGGCGAGGCTGAAGTCGAGCGGTTTGAGCGTGGATTTTTGGGGTCGCTTTCGTAGCTCGGCGGAGGTGAGGACTTCGTAGAGGGCTGGGGCGAGCGGGATGTAGGTCGTGGTGGTGGAGGAGATGCGGAGGAGACTGCGGATGAGGTGGAAGCGGAGAGGGAAGTAGGTCGAGGTGGGAATGAGGCGCATTGCGCCGTGGGTGACCTGGACGAGAGGGTAGATGAGAGGTCGGAGCGGGCTCTCTTTGCCGACGGTAGCCTCTTGGAGACTGTCGCAGCTAAGGGAAATGACCCGAGACCAGAAGTCCAAAGAGTGAACGTACTGCCAGTTGTAGATCATCTTATAGGCCTCGTTGGAATTCTTGGTAATGCTTGAACGAAGGTGTATGCCAAGCTGTCGGATGAAGGAGTAGCCTGTGGTATATCCTATTGTAGGATCTAGGATCCAAAGTTCCGCGGCAGAGTTTTTCATCAGATTGACTCCTTGAATCGTGTGGACTGTCGTGTTCCTACTTCCTTTGACGAGCCCCTGATATGTGATCCTGAGAACATTCTCTTTGATGCCTGCGTCGCCAATGACCACAAGTCTCCTCATAACCAGAAAAGCAGCAATTCTCGATGCTTCTTTATTAGAGGCAGCTGACCAGATTTCGACAACAGTCTTAGTAAGATTTCGAAGAAGTTTCTTGAAGGAAATTAGATAAGGAAGTAATGACAGAATGGACGAAAGCGTTTGCCGAATGGTTCCTTCATCTGACAAGCTTTCCAGCAGATGCGTTACAGATATGGCGTGGGACTTCAAAAGAGGCGTAAGCGAGCGAAAGCTTTTCGATGATGTATCCAGGCGACTACATGTATGTTAGCACTGCTCTCCAGATGGAAAATCGAAGTCTCAATGCTTACATCTTGCCGCCTTTCACCTCTTTCAGAGGAATGTGGTGTTTGATTACTTCTGGAATTCCTGTGAGGGCAGACATGATAACTTCATGATACACTATTGAGTCCGTTAGTATACCTCGATCGAAAGTTGATGAGGGATTCAAACCTTCTGGATTAGATAGGTTGTATTTGTGTTTCGAAGTCGTTTCGCCGTTGCTGTGTGCAGCAGCACGGAAAGCCAAGACCAGCTCTTTTGCTGATCGGAGGGAGTTCTTTTCATTCATTGCCATTTGCCATTTTCTCACCAAGGATATAGTCAATTCGTTGTTGGGAGTGCCACCTCCCTTCTTCCCACGAAGTACTTGTGCTTCTTCCATAGCCTCGTCCTCACTGCCTGCTAACTCGTCAATCCCCAGTATGCCCTCCTCTCCTTCAAAATCGAGAAGCTCGGCGTCATTAGCTTTGAGATACTCGTAGAATTCGGGATCTTTCTTCGCGAGTTCCTCTAGCTGTTGCTTGTGGTCTTCCGTAGGTGCTTCCGGCTCTTCGTCGCTGGTAGGATTGTCGGATTCCTGGACTCCATTTTGATCCTTCGGAGTCCCGAGAGTCCTCTTCCGCTTTCCAATGACCGGTGCTACTGTCTTCTTGCCATCAGTCTTCGCTTCAGCCGAAATGTCAAACCCTCCAGAGAAGAAATCATCGACACTCATCTCCCCCAATTTATCTGCGGTTGATGGTGCACCGGTATTTGAGGAGCCGTTATCATTGTTCTTGGATGAACGACCCTCTTCATCTCTCCTGGCTTGTCTCTTGGCTTTGAGCTGGTGATTTTGCTTGACTTTCGCAAACTCTTTCCGGCGTTGGATCGTACCACTTAGATGTTTCTTTTCAAATTTCTTAGTTCTCTTGGACTTCGGCATAGTGCGAGCTTAAGGTTATTCCACCAGAGAATGCAGTCAACGAACAATGCGTTATTAAAAAGCTGAAGATAGTGTGGAATTCGACTGGAATTTTTCTTGGAAGTGCGGCTCAACGTTGATGCGGGATCTTGCGGAGTGGGCGGAGTTAAGGTACGCACGGGAAGATCGAATCGAAGGTTGACCTTCCAAATCAACTCTCTAGGTATACACTGCCTCGGACACCATGTACGCTCAGCGACAGCTATCTTATGCACCAACTCCTTACAGCTACACGCCGACCTCTACATTATCCGCGACGATCAATCTTGATGAAGTATTCCTCCTCTATTCTTCTAAAGACCCCTGTATCTAACCGTTAACGGTAGGAGCTCAAGCTGACCTCGACGAACGCCGAGAGAGATCTGTACGAATCCCTTGCCGAAGTCTACAGCATAATCACGACCCTCGAAGCTCTTGAAAAGGCGTTCCTGAAAGATTCGATCGGAGAAGTCGACTATACCGAGACATGTAGCAGACTCCTAAAACAGTATAAATCAAATCTTGCTGATGAGAACGTGGGCCGAGCATTTGGTGATCTAGAAACCTTCAAAAAAGAGTGGGATGTGAGACTGTCCTGTAGAAGAATTTTCTAATATACGGCATTTTAACAAACCACATAGCTAGAATGCCCGCGAGCAACGGAGCGCCTCCGTGTTGGATTACCCGCAACGGTCGAGCAGCCCACTCACCGGGCAGCGACTGCGACTACTGGGGCGGCTGCGAGCCTCATCGCTGCTGTGACGGAGAACTTCATCACTTTCTTGGATGCCATTAGAATTGGTATGGTCTCGAAGGATACATTACATCCACTACTGGTCGACACGATTACCGCAGTCAACAAAGTGACAGACAAGGAGTTTGAAAATAAGGGTAAGATTGTTAATTGGCTTATTACACTCAACCAAATGCGCGCGTCCGAGGAACTCAATCAAGACCAAGCGCGGGATATACAATTTGACGTGGAATCCGCCTACTACGGCTTCAAAGCTACCCTGGAATGACCGAAGCCTGGATCATCATGAGCGTTTCTAGAAGTCTCTTATAGGGGCTTATCTTATCTGGTTCCCATGGCCAGATGCTGCAATGCAACGAAAGGCTACTAGCTGGTAGACTAACTGCAAGCTTCGAGTACATAAAACGCGCCATCGGATTCTGCCAATCATTTCAAACGGTGAACACTATTGAAAAGACAAAATTATGAGGACCGAGGTTCTACTCGTGCCTTCACCAACGGAAACTTGTCCAGAGCAAGAAAGAGCTATTGTGCAAATTGCAGGGAATCATCGGACGGCCGAACAGAAAATGGGAAAAAGATAGAGAAACTTCAGGCCTTCGGATCACTTCTCCTTTCTACAAATACTTTCAAGCCACTTTGAACAACAAAAAAAGTGGAATGGTACTGTAGGGGCCGGTCCGGGTGAACTAGCTTGAAGTGGTACTCCCGCAAGAGCTGCGGCAAAAGTTTATTGATCTCGAGTAAGGCCAAGTTCCTACCAATGCATAGGTGGCTTCCTCCGCCAAACTGGATAACGTCGTCAGTCTTCTAACGAAAAGCATGGCAATATGTCTGACTGCTCACCTGGAAGAGATACCGCTCCATATCCTTTGCGTTATCCTCGAGCCACCTTTCTGGTCTATAAACATCCGCGTCTTGTCCAAAACGTGCCTTATCACGATGTAGAACCCAGCCGTTGACCGCACACGTGGTGCCTCCGGGATAGTTCGCCCCACCAATTTCCGTGCCTTGAGGAGGTGTGACTCGCTCGATATTCAGGCCAACGGCAGGTCGGATTCGCATTGCTTCCTTGAGACAAGCCTGAAAGTACGGGAGATCTTGAGCCTCTTGATACTGTACCATTGGTGAAAGCTTGCCGGCATTCTGAGCTTCATTAATTTCGGCTACGACACGGGTGTAGACAGATGGGTGGCTGAGTAGGAGATGAAAGAACGATTGCATTGTGGATGCTGTCGAATCGGAGCCGGCAAAGCTGCAGGTAGGTCAGCTTCGATTCAGTGAAAAGGACATCGCCGTGAAATTCTCGAGCTCGTGAATGGCTGAAGGAAACAACTTACATAGCTCCGTGAGCAACTGAAAAGACATCAGCTTTACTGAACTTGTCAGGTGATCCAGCATGTGCTTTTAGCAGTTGACCCATCAGATCCTGTTGATTGACTTCGAGATCCGCGCCCTCCTGCTCTCGTTTCCGAAGCTCCTCTCGTGCAAGTCGTGTTATCAAAGATGGTTTAGAGACACCCATGAACGGTACGTACGGCTTTAAGGGATTTAGGCGGAGGATATAGTGCAGCCATGGAACTTGTCCAATTAATCCATCATACCATTGCATGTCATCGATAAGCTTTATAGCACCTTCAACATCCATACCCTTCTCCAGAAAACCGAAACTACACGAGAAAGCCACTTCTCCCAGTACCTAACGCCCCAATTAGCGCAAAGCTCTAGGGAAAAAGCATAGCAATCCTCACATCAAAAGCAAACCAGTGTAGCCAATCTCCAAGGTCACATTCGGCCTGAGGGCTAGCTGTAAACCGGTCGATTTTCTGTAACAAAAGCCGCTCAGTCTCTTCAATGCTGGGTGTAAGCTTCTGCATTGACGATAAGCTATATGGCACCACTGCAAAGCGCTTCATTTGGGCATGCTTCCACTCCCGCACTTCGGTGAAGATGTCTGGATTCTCGGGAGGTGGAAAGACCCAGTAGAAGTCTGATTTACGGAACCCCTTTCCAGATGTGAAGATATCTTTGGCGGCGGCTGTGGACGCGAACGAAACTTCATTGGGGGCAGATCGAACGACGGGACCTAATGCCATTAGCCAAATAAATAGATGGAGGTACTGTTACCAACCGAATTTCCTATGTAGCTCAATGAAGTTTGTTTCGACATGGCCTCGATAGACATGCCAAACTCAAATTTGGTCAGCTGTTGTTGAAAAGCCGCCATCTCCGAGGTGCTTACATTTCCAGCCCCGAGTACAGGATGCAATGAATGGTCCTGGTATATGTCGTAGAGGTGAGGCATACCGACGATAGAGTCCGCGCACCACTATCAAACCAAGAACTACGTATACGAAGTACGCTTTGATGAAAAAAATGCCGCGCAAGACAATTGAGTTGGGGTGTGGATCCTCCATTGGGCTTTTAAGACTACTTCTACGTATAAAGCAACGCAGTCCACATGAAATGAGTATAATGAAAATGACATACGTATACCTCCGCTTGTGCAGTAAATGATAAAGCCTGCACTTACAATTATATGCCCGCGGGCCAGACTGGGAGCCTAAGCATTCGGTACCTATATATTACAGCACCTACTGACGTATACGGCTGGAAAAGGAGACGGTAGTTGGTAACTTGCAGCTGCTACGACCAGGCCAAGTCTAGGGTCACTAGACGCGTCTCTGTGGATCTCCCGCTCTGTGCTCATGGAGCATAGTAGCGAGGACAAAGTCGCATCCAAATCGGGGTCAAACTGGTGAGGAGACAGGATTAGCCGCAACAGAACAGGACCCAGGACCTAAATGCCGAGTGGGCAAACCACTTACTCTACGGCTGACCTAACTCTGGAATAGTTCCACACTAGTATACCCCTCCGCTGACAATGACACAAGCCCATATTGCAGATTAAGATGGCAAAGCGCACGCGGATTATGTAGGGTTTTCGTAAGCGTCTCGGCAGAAATCAGTTCCGTCATCGCGCTGCTTGTGCATGACTCCTCTAGAATCAGATCCCAGAGTTTCTTGACGACTGATGCACTCTTTGATGCTCCCGCATGGTGCCATCGCATCAGTGACAAAAAACGACCTTTGAATCGTTTTCATGACTTTCGCTAAAAGAACGGTCCCCGAAAGGTTACGTTTGAAGGTATCCTACATCATTGAAGACCGATGAGGTAGGTTCGCTAGGTCGTGAACATGCCTTGTGTAAACCGGACCTAAGTACTCAATCGAACAAATCCTACTGCTAGTAGTATAGGATACTCAACCTGAAATCCAATTTAGGGGGGAACGTCAAGTGCTTTAGCAGCCATGCACATAGCCTCACTCCTAAAATGGCCAACAATTCTAATTAGTCTAGTCATGACTGCTTCCGCTGACTCCACGGCAAACGCACTAATAAAAAGAAACGGAAAATAACTTGGCCGGGGACACGATTTATACTCTCCCAGACACAGCACTCTAGCATTCCTGTAGCTGCAATAAGGAATTACTGCCCAATCTTGTAGCCAACTCCGGGATCCTGCACACGAAACCCGTCACTCGAATCCAGCGTCGGAGAGTGGATATAATTGTCTGCTAGCTGCTTCCAGAAGTCACAGACAATGTTTGGTGTGATCAGATCCGGGACTATCTGGAAGGCGGTGCCTGACTGTCTTGGCAGGATACCATTATCTGTCGCCTGGACCACATTTGACACGTAAGTAGTGGTGGATGTCGTCGAGGTCATTGCAGTAATCCAATGAACGTCGTCTAGGATGCTACATTGGGAAGAATTGACAGCGTTGGGATCACCACTGACAGCGTGCGCGACCAGGTGCTGCTGATACTGGCACGCGAATTGAGATGTGGGCCCGAAAAAGTCATTTAGCCTGGAGATAAATGCCATAGTTGTGGAGTTCTGTTCAATATGAGCCTGTTCCAAGAGCTCTTCCATCCACGCCGTGAAGTTGACGTCTTGGTTCCAGAATGTAGGCAGCAGATCAGTACCATGTAGGGCAAGATTTAAGGATTCATAAGCAGCGTATTTCACCATGTATACCGGGGTCTTTCCCGAATTATACGCGTCAAAAAGCTGTCTGGTGTTGCAAGTGAAGGTAGAATCTTGCACAACAGCCTTATATCGAAGAGCGGGAGTAAGGGTAGAATACTGTGTCGCAATCTCCTGCCGAGCCATCGCCATTGTGCTTTGTGGCATGAACGCACTGATGTTGCCTGTGAATTCCATTTCACTCATGTTCGCGTAAACGAAGGTCTCCGCTTCATCGGACACGTGGGAGACGAAAATAGACTGGAGTTGGTGGTAGTTTCCTAGGGAATGATGGTTAGCTACATCTGCAGGTAAGTTGAGCTGTTTGTACACATGCCTTCAGCAAGACTGAGAACAGGTAGCTGCTCGATTAGTTGACCATCGACGGTAGGACCAAATGGAAAGCCTCTTGTCTCATTACGAAGGTTATCGAATATATATTGATTGGCCTCTAATATGTCGGGAGAATCGATGGGCTTTTCTCGTAGGCATGTCAGATTACTGCAGTCGGCACGGCCGGCAAAATTCTCAAATCTCATCTCCAGTACCCCAGTTTGGTCCCAAGACCATTCGAAAGCGGGACTTTGAAGCATAGCTTTGCCAAACAGAGGAGTGTCCCATCCCTTTGCAACGAGATGATGCATGATCGAGCCAGCACCTGCAGACTCTCCCCATAAGCTGACATTGGCGGGATTCCCACCCAGTTGAGATATGTACTTCTGGACCCATTCTAAGAGGAGTCTCTGATCATAAAGGCCGGCATTTGGCAGGCCACCTTGCTCCTGGAACTTACTGCCAGCCAGCCAGCCATATACACCTAGGCGATAGTTGCCAACAACAAAGATGACATCGCGTTGCATTGTCTGAGCTGCATCAATAAAGCCAACGCCCGAATAGAGGGGATTGTTGGGATCGCCAGCGCCTTTCGAGCCATCTACATATCCACCACCGTAGAGCCAGACAATAACTGGGACCGACGAGGTTGATATAGTCGAGGCAGGTAAGTAGACATCCAGAAATAAGCAGTCTTCAGTCTCAGTGATGTTATTGTCACCTGCCGCGGGTTGACCAAGATAAGGCTGTCCGGGATAAGTGGTACTGGCTGGCATCGTGACGCGCGGACAAGCGATGTCCCCAGTAGGGTCTGCACTAGTCCTAGACTCGGGAAGCTGGGGTGCAGCGAAACGCAGTGAACCTGTGGGTGCCTGACCAAAGCGAACATTCTGGAACTTCCAAATCTGTGCAAGGCGGTCAAGAATGCAATTTTGAAGTCCAAGCAACTCACAGTTGACTCGCTTGTCTTTGAGCGCGGAACAGTTGTAGCAGTATACGCGTTCCATGGCAACGAAAGGGTGCGTTCTGCTACGCTAGTAGCTACAGTGGGAGGGGCGGAAGTGCTTCTGAGAGAGTGTGTGCTGGACGGGCCTGCGTTGACGACTAAAGGAGGAAGACATAAAGCTATACCCCAGGTGATGAACGTGGACAAAATACCCATCTTTCTCAATAGCTGAGATGAAGGAAGAGTTGGTAGACAATGTCCATGGCCTGAACCCGAGTTTCCTTTTCAATCGCGTCGTCGTACTGAATGCATTTCTGCATTGTGTTAGCGATCAAGTTGACGCAATTGAGCGTCGTTGCGCTACCTTGTCGATCCAAATCATGCACAACAGGCAGAGTCACGCGACCGACCAGGCACACATATTCCTTTTCCACTTCCAGACCTGAGAGGTTAGCAAGCAGGTCTAACATGTAGTAGCACAACTATGCACCACACATGAGCTACAGATCAGCTGCTCTGAAATACTCCGAGCCCGCCTGAGTTATGCCTATACCCGTTTGAGTACTACCTAAGCGTCAAAGCACAGCCCAGGTACTACTTAAGCTAATTTGCAGTGGATGGTGCCAAGATAATTGGAAAAGGGGTGACACGTTTGTGGTACCCGCCGTAGCCTATTATTGGAGAGTTCTTCTCCACAGCAAAAATCGAATTCTTGTCCACGGATATGGGCAAGGATCGCCGATCAGTGAACATCGCCACATCCAATCCAGGCTCCTCTTCGATTGACTATTGAGTCGCATCATCAACAGTGCTAGGCGTCCAACTGCTAACGGAACTACGAATCAAGAAAATAGCATTTTTTTTCCGCAAAGAACATAGAAAAATACAGAAACGGAAAACAAGATGCAAGATGGTACGATAAGTGATAAGTGATAAAAAATGAGATGCAAAAGCTCACGCAGCAAAATATGCTATGGAAACCCCATTGTAAAACCTGCTTGGGGGGAGGGATGTTTAATTCCCCAAAATGCAATAGCATCGGGTCACCTTATGATGATATGAAGGATAATGAAGTAATTATACATGAATCATAACTCAGTTGATAGTGCAAAAAGCGGCGCTTCTTGCCCAAAATCATGTTGGATTATATGTGCCATCATCAATTTAGTAAGGTTAGAAGACTTTGCAAAGCTTGAGCAATTCAAAACGCGGTACCTCCGTAGCACGCAAACGATTCGAGCATAAGGCGGGAGGACAAGCGACGGAGACAGAGAGAGCGAGACAGAGGGGAGGCTTCCGGGCGTGACTTTGTGGACGTCAAAGGCAGCGCGCGACACGATGCCTGACGGGGGCAAGCGCCGGGGCCCGGGGTGCGAGGCTAGCTGGAAAGGGGGCGCACTGGGCCAGAGAGTACCTTTACCCACGGCAATCTCTCCCACAATTTTCCATGATCATTCTTGCAAACAATTCTTTGCTATGATCTCTCCCTTCGTGTTGTCTCCTCTGCGTGTATTAGAGACCTATGTCAGCTTTTAGCCCCGTGACATCAAGACATGCGACCAATCCGTTGACACCTCGTTCATACATCTGTCTACCACAACTCAATCCTGTGTCTGCGTTTGACTTGCCTTCTTTCTCCTCGCTTTGGAGCCAGATATGTCGCTCTGAGGTGATGCGCTGGACAAGGGATTGTACCAACAACTCTGAAACATTGGCACACCGAATTAACGGAGTTACTGCCAAGGCGCTCCAGTCAACGATGGAGACAAAGACAGAGGGCATTCGGGTCGCAGTTCTAGGCCTAGGTAGGGAAAGTTGGTAGTTTCATTCTCCATTTTCTTAATGAGGTTGGACATAGGCATAGCAGGCGTTGGGACTGTGAAGAATCTCCGTGAAGAAGGCTTCGACGCGATAGGCTTCGAACGGAGCGATTGGGTTGGTGGACTGTGGCAATGGTCAACGGATACCAGCCAGACCACGGTCCTCCAAAGTAAGCATGTACTCGATTTATATGGATCTGTACATCTAACATGTAGATGAAGGCACGAGAACGAACATCTCGAAGCAAAGAGTGAGTAGCGCTCGCACCGGGCTGTTCTTGCGCCGTCGTTGACGTATCTGTAGAGCTGTTACCAAGACTATCCTTTTCCAGAAAATGTTCCGAATTATCCATCTGGCGAGGACGTCGCCAAATACATCCAAAGCTACGCCGATCATTTTGGGGTGTCTGAACACTTTCGCCTTGGTGCGAGCATTGAACGCGTCGAGCGTTCTGGCGACGAGAAGCAGTGGCTCATCAGGTTCAACGATAAAAAGTCTGGCCCTCGAACAGAACTCTTTGACAAAGTGGTCGTGACTACTGGTGCCTATTGCCAAGCGTTTACGCCCAAGTACCCGGGCATAGGCGAGACGAAGATCCGGGTTCTTCATTCGCAGAACTTCAAGGAGTAGGTCTGACGTTACTACTGTAAAGCTAGACTGATGTCCGCAGGCCTAACGACTTTGCCGGAAAACGTGTAGTGGTTGTCGGCTTTAGCAACACTGCAGCGGATGCCGCAACCGACCTCAGCAAAGTGACAACCCAAACTTACATCTCACACCGGACGGGTGCTCGTATAGTAAGTACAGCCCGAATCATTTCTGCAAAATTGTTGTTAAAGAATCTAGATCACTCGGACGATGAACAAAGGCAAGCCGATGGATTGGAAGGCTAGCCGCCGTATCACGAGCCTCTCGCAAAAAGTGAACGCTCGCTTTCCAAACCTCGCTGCAAAGATGGGAAGTTGGTTTCTTGAACGAATGATGAAGAAACAATGGCCGTTTATTCAACCTGCCTGGAACCTTTCCCCAGCACCGCCTATCGCCAACAAGTCCCCATTGATAAACGACGAAATTATCTCCTGTCTGAGAGCTGGCACCGTCAAATCCGCGCGTGACATCCGGCGCTTCATCCCCGACAGCAAGTCTCTCGAGTTCACTGACGGCGTCACCCTCACCGATATTGATGGCGTCATCTTTTGCACAGGATACTACTTCGACTGGTCCATCTTCGCTTCCGAAGCCGATCCCACCGCCTTCGCCGCGACAGAGTGGGACGCGTCACCACATCAAAACGGCCTGCGCTTCCCGCGTCTGTACCAGGGTCTGCTCTCTTCTCGCTTCCCGGAGTCGCTGGCGTTCATCGGTCCCGTGCGCGGCTTCTCCGGCTCCGCGTTCGCCAACTACGACCTCTGGTCTCAGGCCGTGGCGCAGATATGGAAGGGTAATTATCCGCTTCCTTCGCGCGCCGAGATGAACGCGTGGTGTGACCGGAACTATAAGTCGAATCTGGCCCAGTTGCAGGACTGGCATCTTCAAAAGGTCGGCCTTATTCCACAGGAGCTGGAGCACTGGCTGAACGACGCGGCGGGGAATGGGGTGAATGAGATCCTGGGTAGCTCGTGGAGCTGGGCGGCGTGGAAGTTCTGGTGGAACAACCGCGCCCTGTATAAGTTGATCATGACAGGCATCGATACGCCGTTTCCATATCGTTTATTCGAGGGCAGGAGAAAGAAGTGGGATGGTGCAGCTGAAGCAATCTACAAGGTTAATGGAAAGAAATACGTCAAGTAAGACGAGACTCGAGAGGCGATCGATGCGATCTCACACGAGTTCTAAGGTAAGCTAGTACTCGATCAGCCGTTCCCGCATGCGAATACTGATGCGGGATGGGTGGATAAGTAAATGCCTGAGGCAAGAGCTGTACCGATATTCTCTGTGCCATCGACAAGGGCATGGCAGCAGTCGTGTGCCGGTATCACTTTTGATTGAGGGTTCTTGGTCTTGGGTAAACGAGCAGTGTGCGTTGCATGAGCCTCTATTTGTCGTCTAAGCGTGCCGTTCTCGCCCCGTAGTGCCATGATACAGATGCTAAACAATCCGATTGATTTGCATTAAGATCATCAACAAAATACAAGTGTACTAGCGGCTTCGTGTTGTCTTTTCAACTTTCGTAAGGTATACTTAGAGCTTGCTACCATGTGGAAGGCGATTCTTCTCACGTAAGTGTACTCAGTCTGAGCGTCTGTGCTGAAGGTCAATTTACAAAACTCAGTGCAGACGCCTTCTTACAAAGCGCACGGCAGACTCATTCTTTTCAGGCAGGAAGGAGTGGGCTTGTGCCTGGCAATTTATTGAAATTGTGATGTCTCGGTGGCTGATGTGAGATACATCAGTTTTCCTCCGGGTCTTAGAGTACTTTTCGCGGTATCTTATTCCTGGCCACCAATCGAAGACGTCGCTGTAAAATCTCGAATCCGTATTTGCTTGAACTACAACCAACTCTCCAAAAGCCAGACGACCAGTATCTTCGTGGATCCCGTGAAACAATACAGAAAATAAGGCGAACTGGGGGTAAGTCACAAGCAAATAGAGGCTTTTGCAAATATCAAACTCTTCAGGAAGCACTTTGACGGAAGGCAGATACGCAACATTGTCACAACAGCTATGGGATACGCTCGAGGTACTGGCGAGGAGAAGATGAATGTCGAACATATACGCCACGTTGTGAGTTTTGTGGACGACTCCGAGACTGATCTATCAGCCCAGATGCGGGACTGGGAAGTGTCTCAGGGAAAGATATCGTACAGGAACTCAGTCTGACGACAATGAGTCTTGTAGTGCCATGCTAGTAGAATGGAAAGCCAAAGATTCAACTCCTCGTTGTAACGGGGCCGAGCTTATTTTAATTTCTCATTCTCGGTCATGTGTTCTTCCTTCCTGTTCTTTACCTTTTCTCCAATGCCTTTCAACTTATCCTCTTCATCACTTCGTAGTCCAGCAGGGAAGAATTCACCAGCCAGTCGCTGGCCTGCGTTGGGAAGGCGCTCTTCTACCTTATAAAGTGTCTCAATGACCTTTCTGTGTCCAATGACTCCGTCGAATATGAGTGGAAGACCTAGGCTCTCGGGCTTACGGCTCCAGCCGGCAACAAAGATGTTTTGCAGCATTCCTATCGATCCAACTGCGATCAAAAACCAGGCGTGATCTGTCAGTGCCGAGCTCGTGATTAGTAGACAGACCCACAACACGGCCAAGCCCAGCATGGCGAATCGAGTGGTTACAGAAATGGCGGGAGAATCCAGGTTGTCGAATCCTGTGCACAAGTCTTCCAAATTCATCCCAACGCCATTACATTCGATGATCAAAGCATGCTGAGCCCCGTTACCACGCGTCATGATATAGTGCCTGGGTTTGTCCCCTTTTTCAAAAATTCGACATGCCCATTTCTCCCTTTTCCACTGCTTTTGGCACCCGGTCAAGAGACACAAGATTATAGCAGCAGCTGTGACCAGAAAGTATCCCCAGTCCCCATACACACCGAAGGGTATGGCAGCTACGCCAAGCTGAACAATACTTGTAACAACTCCAGACCAAAAGAGGATATCCATCCCTGGCTTTCCCACGCTTGATCTCTTCATTTCGTCGACTTTCCAAAAACTCACGACCAAGCCAGCAAGCTTCGGGCGTTCAACCTTCTTCGGCGCCATCCCAGAGCTTTTTGCCTTGGCTTGGTCTAAGTCCCACTTAAATTTGTTGTCGCGAAGTTCTGTGACCATTTTATGCACCTCAGGGCCGTCTTGTTTCATCCAGTACTCGAAATCTCGCATGACTCGGCCGAGAATCCACGACCCATTGCTGCGTGACTGTCCGCTACTCACGTTGATTACGGTGCATGGTGTGTCTGAGCCTGGCATCAATTTCATCTCGCCAACGGCAGAATTGACCGCGCTGGTAGCGTAGGATACCCAACCTGAAACTCAACTTAGTAAAGGTAGTTTATGACGATAATCGATTGAATGCTTGTGAGAAGAGGTAGACATACACCACCGGGAGAGCTGGTCCCATCCAGAAAAGGGCACCTTTCATGAGGTGCGCATAGACAAAAGGCAAGTAAAGAGCCACAAATATCCGCTAGGCACATGAAACAACTTACCAAAAGAGAATGCTACTGGCGTATACCAACCTCCTGCAAGTTGTGCAAGGGCCCGAGAGACAACATCACCACCAAGAAGAAGCAAGATAGTGAATGCGTAGTTGCTGGGGGCTGACCACTCATCAGAAAAAGAGCTCAAAGGTTCACTGAGATCAAAATCTGAGCTTTGGCGCGCGAAAAGATGCCCCATTAATGGAGCCATGTTGTTGCAAAATCCTACTACGTATAGGGGATTCAATGAGAAGGTAAAAGATCTACTTCTGCGGTGAAGGACGAAAGAATACTGCGATTTTTGTAGAGATAGAAAGATTAAGGAGATTGAGCACCGCCTACATTCACTTTGGATAAACAGCTTTTGACTGGTTGAATCACTCCCAGAGAAATAGTCGTAGCAGGTTGGCAAATGAAACGACTTTTCCAGGAAAGACAGCCGCGTTGCCGATCAAATCTTCCGGTGAACTAGGCTTTGACGCTTTTCCTTAAAGGCTAGGGAGTTGCTTTATTCGTTTGAGTGAAGAACATACTTGGAAGACAGTCCCCACGCATTTTTCTTTGGGTTATTGGTGGCGTTCTAGGGTTGAACAGAACATGTATACCGCCGATACGTATTAAGAGGCGATGTCTAAAGTTCATTCGAGAGTCTGAAAATTACAAATTGACTTGCATTGCAACTAAGACAGGGCTAACTATTGCCAGGGAAACGGGTCTGTCTCTTAGGAGCCTGGGTAAGCGACATTTCCGACGAAACCCTTGCGAAGAACTGTGAGCCGACGCTCCGGACCGCTGATCTTCCCGCAGCCATCAGCACTAAGTACTACTAAGTAAAGTATTAATTCGGGCGCATCCGACGGATTTCCATCCTGTCCTGTATCGTATCAGAGGATGCGTCAGTCTCAGCTGCTTGCGGATTCGCTGGGCTTTACGCTTGTCGTTTGCAGGTACCTGAACGCAGTTAGCTTGCTAAACAAAGTACGACTAAGGCATGCAACTCCGCTCATGGTGGAATTGAGACGCCTCTTCTTGCTTTCAATTGCCAAGTGGCTGGCTGAGATGGACTCCGTCCCTGCAATTGGAGACCTCTACGAACTGGTCCTCAACAGATGACTCGTTGCAATCCCGTTATGACTGAGGCATTGACGTTGTCAATGTGGTTAGTCCGAGGGAGAGAGAAAGCTTCGATGTTGGCAATGGCTGCGTGCTTCATGGCAGCGCATCCCACGCCCCTGGATTGACCACTCTATTGCTGCGAGTCACTGCATCTATCACAAATCTTCATCCAATGTTTAATTGCTGCATCAGACCCGGCGACGCCTTGATCCCTTAGCCTAAACGAGATTTGTCAATTCCTCAGCAATTCGGCATAATGAACTCCTTCTGGTCTGCCGGGGTAGCTAATCATACATGCTGCTTCGAGTCACCTTTATGCCCTACTGTGGGCCTCTACAAGTCATGTCTGAAACGTCTCCCGGATAAATACCTCCTCTATGCAGTCTATGCTGGTCTCCAGGCCCTTTTCTGCGCTCTCCTTAGACATCCACACGAAGAGCACCATCCGCATTTTGCCCCCGGCCAGCTCTAAATCATGGACCATCTCAAGCTGCCGGAAGGTGCAAAACCCTTCATTGTCGTAGCGTATGATGGGGAGGAGAAGGACTACTACGAGAAACTGAAGGGGAAGGACTTCTTTACATTCCCACAGAGCCAAGGCTGGACGGATGACGACGTCGACTGTCGCCCTAGACAAACTGGAGACCTGATGGGAGGAACTGTGGAGGGCGAAGAGAAGAAGACCCGTCAGCCTTGGGAGATTGAGAAGTTCTTTCAGACTTGGCTATTCTTCGGCCTCATCATTGAGGTATTTACTCTGGTTGGTATATCCATTACTACATCGGACTTTCTGGTCCCGTTCACTCAGAAGACACTTCTCAAACCTCAAGTATCTCACATAGTCAGTACGGAGATTTTGCCAGAAAAGATAAGGGAGTGGAGGGAAAGCTTTCGAACTTCCAGAAACAGTGAAAATTTTGACAAGATCATGCAACTGCTTGACTACGTCGGGAACGTGGTCGATAGTCACTGTTCCAACAGCAAAACTCACCGTTCTCCTGGCCAGTACGGCAAAGTGACGTGGCCTGTCAAAGACGAGATAACGACGTCCATCATCGCTGTTGCAGCGATGCTTCGCAAGGCTGCTCGTTCCATCTACAATCGGCCTAAGAATGGGGAGAGATGGCCCGTCACCAACTCCGAAATACTGCGTTTACGCATCCAGAGGAAATGGTGCCGGTCAGATGCAGCAATGATCATGGAAGACTTCGACGTTGACGGGCAATACTACATCGCCGCAGCCGAGAGCCAGCCACCTGAAAAGCTCGACACGCACTACGCATGCACCGATCAGTCGTGCGAGGCCAAGATCGCAGATGGTACCTATGTCATTCAACACGCGAGAGGGTGTGTCGGAGACGACTACGAGCCAATACCCAAATTCTTGGGTCATCTAGAGCCCACCTACGGTAAGAGTCCGGACACCGTAAGGCAAGCCATTATGGATATCTATGACGCTCAAGATCTGCCTTTCTTGAGATGGGACTTTGAGCAGCATGGACTCGTCACGTTTGGGCATAAAGAAGATCGCTATGCCGAGGGAGCTGACAAGATACCACCATATGTTGCCATATCCCATGTGTAAGTTCCATTCGCGAGCGAGTCGCATGTCGCTGCAGATCTGACAGATATCGGTAGATGGGCAAACGGCATGGGAAATCCCTTTGATAATTCCCTTCCATACTGCCAGCTTGAATGGATACAGAAGCTGGTAGATGACTTGTGTCTGAATCATGTTTCCAAGGCATCTGACCAGAAACCTGGGTTCTGGATGGATATACTGTGCTGTCTCGTTGGCAACGACAAGAAAAGCCAGGACTACAAGAAATCAAGTATTGCTTCGATGCGCAAGATCTATGCGGAAGCCGTCGCGGTGCTGATCATCGACCCATGGCTGATGGCAGTCCCATCGACCGCAGACATGAGCGAGGTATGCGTCAGAGTATATGCTGCGGCATGGTCTCGTCGTCTTTGGACGCATCAAGAAGGCTTCTTGGGAAAGGACGTCTACTATCAGTTTCAAGACAAGCCTGTCGCCTTTGGCGAGGTCAATAAACTGGCCGAAGAGTACCAGGAGCGATTAGCGAGGCAAGGCTATCCCATCACATTTCCTCTCGAGGCTTCAAGCAAGACAAGCTTTTACTATACCGGCATCAAGGATTTCATAAGAGGCATAAGTGACGGGCACTTCCAACGTGACCAAAGATGGATCGTCTACCAACATCTTGCCAAATCGCTCGGATACCGAGCAACTACGAAGGTTAGCGACGAACTCCTCTGCATTGCCTCCATCATTGGCTTGACTGTGAAAGACTATACGGGTATCGAGGAGAGCAATGAAGAGCGCTTGGCTGAGCTGCGAATGGAGGCCTTCCTCCACGAGATAGGTCGCTTCCGTCAGGGCATCATTTTCAACAGCTATCGTCGCCTGACAATCCCCGGCTTCCGGTGGGCTCCGCTGTCCCTGCTAGGTCATAGATCTTCCGGTCTGGGAGACCTCGACGGATCTCCAGACGCGGCAATCAAAGACTTCAGCGACCGTACAGTAAACGACAAGTATGTCGAGGTTTCAGCTCTGGGTGGCAAATTAAACACCAAAATCAATCTCACCAAGCACATGACCAAGACCCTCGGCCTGAACAACAAGAAACTTCTGGAGATGACTTTAGGTAACGGGAAGACGGTTCTCCTTCCAACCGTCGGTCTGCCAGTAGATTATCCAGGCTACACCATCAAGTTCCTCCCAAACGAGCATGGACTGACTGTCAATATGGCGGAAAGACGGTTTGGTCTCAAGTACTCTCCTGTTCGAAAGGTCGCCTCGTTCGTCAAACCTCCACCTATGCCCAAGGTCCCTTCGTTCGGTAAGGTCCCCACACTCGGCAAAAGCAGGTTAGGTGGATTTGGCAGTGCGCATCAGGCGGCGGCAGAGCAGGCGGCGCCGGCTGCGGAGGCAGCAACTGATACAGTGGCGGAGATCGTGTCGTACGAGTACGTGGTGCATGTTGCAGACAATGACGTTCAGTGGGATTACGATAGGAACTACACAATCATCTTGCAGAAGGACCTGGGTGATGGAAGTGGTACGGAATTTCTGGCCATGGTGGGATTGATGTCGGTCGGGCCCGGTGATCGATACTGGGTACAGTCTCTGTGTTCTGCGGTCATACGCGCTTGGGGGCCTGGTGATGATCCTAAGATTAAAGCTGGGATTGATATGATGGATGTGTCTGAAGCGAAGACGAACTGGGTTGTCACTTGAGACACTACACTGACTAGGAAATCTTAAGGTGTGTAAAGCAACTCCGGGGGAGAACAATGTCCCGATCTTAATGGTAGCTTGAATAGATTAACTCGGTATGATAATGTTCACCGCAAAAGGAGAGTACTCAACGAGCTAGGTTTTCGCGATCAGCATAGCATGATATGGGTGCCCAGAGTGGCATGTATCAATAGATAGAGGGTCGGGTCGGGTTTAAAACGAAGAGCTAAGAAGGTAACGCGATGTCAGAAAAACAAGATATCCATAGATTTCGGAACAAGTATGATAAGTAAATCACTAAATTTGAGCAGCAAAACGGGTTGACTGAAACATCTCAAGGTTGATCTCCAGCCCTCTTCCGGGGTCTTTCAATCGGGTTGAAGATGACCGAACTTGTTTCCTTCGACAAGACTTATACAATTATTACATCATTCATTGTTAAAGCCTTCAGACGTGAAGTCGTATCGGCCTTTATGGATTCGAATACACCGAGTCGATGATAGACTTCTCGCTGCCCAACTTCTTCGCGGTGGAGTAGTAAACCTGTGCATCTTTGGGTTTCCTGGACATCAGATAGAACATATGTGAAAATAGGCAATAAGAACATAGATACGGCCGGATCTGTTTGCTCAATCCGAACTTGCTCAGCGTTCTGGAACTTCCAATCGGACGATCCTAGCACTGTTCTCGCAGAAAAATAATCGAAGACTACCATGTCCCCTCCACTATTCCAATCGTTATCTAATTGTATGGAGTTGAAGTCGCCATTCGATCTGGAATCAGAACCGTCCAGTGAGTCAACGTCACCTTCTGAGGGATCCTCCGTAAAATTGAAAGGGCCATGAGGGCTTTCCACCATGAACTTATACTCCTCAAAATCTGGCAAAACGCGACCGAGTGGTCCCCGAAGTTTGATGTAGCCGCCACTGATCGATCCATAGCGATTATTGTCATAAAACTTGAGCTGAACATCGAGGAGTTGGCAGACGTCCTGGAAGTATAGATGTCTGTCCGACAGATTTTGAAACTCAATGGGCCCTTCAATGGATAGCCAAGACCAGGATGGAGCCCGATATTTATCTGGTCGGAAGTGGGAATCCGTCCCCGGCGTCACGTTCCACATAAGATGGCGTGGGAGCTGGGACATCCACATCCCTGCGATATACCTATCGCCTAGCCTTTCCTCCTTATCTTGTGCAATACCAGATAGAGCAATAGTGCGATCAGATAGTACAGTCAGATCACAACGTGAATACCTTTCCATCATTGTGTTCCAATTCCACTGCCTTTCAGACTTGTCATATCGTCCCACAGAGATTGGAGCAATAGTTCCTCGGTTAGACTGTGCTCGGACCGGAATGCCGTTGGGAAAGGTTTCGCAAGCTTGGTGTTCTAGACAGACCCACCAAAACTGGGACTTGCATACGCTCAGGACACGTGGAGCCAACATCGTCTCTTGCAGAACCCAAGCTCTTTTGTGAAGAGGGGAATCCTCCACTTGATGAAAGTAGAGGCCACCAGGCAGTAGATAGTATTCGCACGAGGGTAATTGTGCCCAGGACGCTTGTACGGATGGGAGTCTGATCAAGGCTGAATTACGCTCGGTAAAGCATGTATCTGAGTTGTCTGCCGCGGCAGCAGTAGCAATGCTGATCTCGCCGTAGCGAAAGATGTTAGCCATTTGTGCTGCCTCCCGTCTCCAATCAGCTTCATCGTCTTGGACGATGCAGAGAGAATCGATCCAGATGTATTGAAGTCCCAGCCGTCGAGCCAGCGTTATACCTTCCTTATAGCTTGTCGGGAGCGATCCAAATGCGATTCCCGACTGCAATTGATTGATATTTCCAGATAACAATTTCAGAGTCTTGGCTTTACCCCAGCAATGTGATAAAGTAGCGTAGGGTCTCGTGATGCGGGCTTCTTCAGGTAGCACCAAGAAAATCTGTCCTGTTGAGTCTATGGAATGTATGTCCAATAACCGAGTTGGGAGGAAGCGTCTCGTCGGTGTTAAACGACATCGGTCATGGCACTCCAAACACGTTTTAAACCATTGCCGCGTGATGGACAGAAAAAAATCGTCTTCATAGTCTGCCGGAACTATATCGTGATCTCCAATGTTATCACTAGCGTCTTAAATGGTGTTCCATTAGCTCAATTCATATTCCTTGAACCAAGAAATTGATCTCACCGGCCTGATCCAGGAGTAAAAAATACCAGAGGCCAGGATCTTCGTCGATTCCCACATTGGGGTCAATATCCTCGCCCAAATCATCCACTTCAATCTGAAGTTTTAACCAGGCTTCAGATTCATTGTTCAGGTGCGTAAGATACCATATAAGTTGGCAGTCTGTTGCAAGCTTACGTGACCCGCCATCGTTGAAGATGTTGGTGCAAATGAAGCAGCCTAGCTCGACTGCTCGCTGGAACGACTCCCGAGAGCGATGGTGGAGCTGTTCCTGCTTGAGGCGCTGAGGTCCACTGAAAATGGATCTACAAACAGAACACAACTTGGTACTCATTGCGAGATGTGTCAAAAAGTATCAAGATGACGTGATAGACAACATCGCCACGATCACGGTAGCTTGTTTGGAAATATCGGTGTATTAATTATTACCCCCCCAACCCTTCCACAAGAATCAGTATTAACTGGGTAAGTAACACATGAACGCATAACTGTCTTCTTCAATGGCACCTTTCTTGTCACGGACAAAAGAGCTCTACAAGCGTTTATATATCTTGTTTCAGTTGCAGCTAAATCACATCACTGGATTTACTGAGGGTCAAGGTACTGTAGCTCGTTACCACATCTGGTTAGTCTAGACAGAATCGGAGCGACGCGCTTCTCAAACGCGTCCGCGTCTCTTCGTTACAAACCAATACAGGTCACCCTAGCCAGTGCTCGTCAACATAGTAGCGAAGCCATCGGATCGAATAGCCAAGAAGAACGCATCATGCCGAAACAGGAAGATTGTCTACGTACGGGTTCACCGGCAAACCCGGGTCTGACAAAATCGCGGTTGGTTCTTCTGTCAATCTAGCGACTCATGCTCCGACAGCCGCAATAGCAGCAGGAATGACTGGACTAGCGAATATCATCAGATGATCAAAGTGTCCTGAACGAAATATTTGGTCGCACTGGGTCATCGAGCTTGCCTCTCATAATGCGTACCCCCAGTACCGTATAGCTATCGTGACTGACTCGTCACCAGCCCAAGTCTAATACAAAATATGAACGTGCTAATTAGGCAAGCAGTGAACGCATGGTGTCTAAAGTGCCACGGGCCAAATATACTCGATTTTTGAAATACACCGTATAGCATCAAAAATCGGCTGATTCCCTTGTTCCATTGAACATTCTAGAAATTGGAAACGAATTAACCCTGCCGGAGAGTCTCACTCACCGGAAGCACACCACTCAAGCATAACAGAGCAGAGAAGCAAATTATAAAGGCAGTTCAATATATATCTTTTGAGCTTCCATCTTCTCATATCACATGCCTTGTGTAGAGATGAATTACGCGCTGTCTAGGCAAAACTAACATATTTAATCATATTGGTAAGCAGCATACCCACACTGTGATGGGATGAAATTGCCGTGTTCATCAGTCGAAGGGTTTCTTGGACACGCCGGGACGCCAGAGCCGAGCCATACGGCGTCACTCAGAAGCGAGAAGCCGAGACAACTCGTGACGTTTGCAGCTGGGGTCTGCGCGTATGTTATGTTCAGGCCGCTGGGTTGCTGACAAGAGTAAAAGTACAACGTGTTGTTGAACAGCAACGCTGGGTTCGAGATTTGAAGTTGACTACCGTCAAAATGCTGGACGAGATTGAACAGGTCGGTGTAACTACCTGCCGGAGGCTCTTGGTATGGATGCGTATATCGGACTAGGCCTGTTCGGCTTGTTAACGACTTGAATCACGACGGGAGCTTTCCTCAGCCGTCATACCATTTTGCTCGACGTAGAGCTGTTGTCCACCAGGTACAGCTACGTTCATATAGACTTCGCCCATTGGTCCCCCTTGGTCGAGTGTGGTATTGAATTGAGTCAAAACATTTGTAGGGGTAGGCGTAGGGCATTGTCCAGCCACTTGTACTTTTGTGGGGCAAAGTGTTTGAGGATCATCTGCCTGCGGGTTTACTTGGATGACATGGTTGCGTGCTTGTGGGTATCCAATAACTGCTGGATGGTTGCCGAGTATCACCCCGTCAAAGACCTGAAAAATATTTGCAGTGAAGCCGTAGGCACTGTTGTTATTCGCGAGCACGACAGTAGCGAGGCCTGACAGTACCGCAAGTTCAAGAAACCTGGCGGGATACATGATGTCTGACCTCGCACTCCTTCGAGACGCCAGCTGCTTGGACAAACCCTACAATACCACTCCATTATTTTATATCATACGTTGATCGAGCCTGCTGGTGTTCTTCACATGAAGAAAGCAGAGCCTCGGTTGGTACTGCTAACGCCACAAAGGATTCTTTCTGCAGCTTAGAGAATCGATATACGAGTGCGTAATTTCCTGTCCTGGATAATTGTAGGGGTGTTGGAGAGGGGTGGTCCATATCCGCTTCCCTTTGACATCAGAAAACCTAATAATAGGTCCAAGCTAAGCAGGTCCCAAGCTAGGATGAAGCGCAAGTGAGTAACGGCGTCGGACTCACGCTGTCGCGAGGCCCGGGTGAAATTGGAGTGGACGTGATGCAGCCTTAAAAGCTTAACTGTACTTCGTACCTTGCTGCATTAAAGTGCCTGGCGTAGGGATCCGCGCCTGCATCAGATAGCTGTGTATACATTTTTTGCAACTTTGCGGAGATCAAATGCAAAGGTCAGGTTTCTGCGTTAAGAAGTCTTGGAGCTTGAGGCAGTTGGTAGGCCAAGTGCATGAGCTTAGAAGTGGTGGAGGCTTTTCCTGCCCGAAGCCCTTGCGCACACCGCCCTTTTCCCAATCTACCCAAGGTAGTTCATGGGTAAAAAAGAGGCAGTGACTTAGATTGTCAACACAGTCGCTTTCGGCTTCGACGTGTCTGTAGATGATCATGGAACAGGCTGAGACCTGGTGGTGATAGATGTTCTTCTCTTTCGCCTTTTAATGGCTCAAGTACAAATTTCCAATCGATATTTCCTTAATCAATCACCCACAAAATCGCTGTCGTATCATTTTTACACCATCAATCTCCGCTCATAGATCTTTCAGCGACGGAATAGCATTAATTCAAGACATTATGAACCTCATTCGCGAGACTCATGGCTATGTCCTTTCCGAAAACGAAGACGCGAGTCCTCTCCACGGTAAAGAAGCAAGCCCGAACAAGGCCATCTATCTCTGATCTTACCAATAATAGTCTTCGACCTCCCACAGCTGTACACCAAACCCTCAGCGTCTGCTCTCCTATCAGCTCTCGACATGCTCACCGTGGATGCCCCTTCATGGGACACAACCTCCAGCTCCCTCTCCGGCAGCAGCACTCCCCACAGCAGCAGCAGCAGCTCCTCCAACGGCGCAAGCCCCCACCCCTTATCCTCACATCCCCACCAACGACGAAAAGTCGACCCCCAAGGCCTAACCGACTACCTCACCCGCATCATCGCCAGCCCCCTCGCTTGGCTCCCCTCCGCCTCCGCCCGCGACGCCGTCTGGGAACGCGCCAGCACCTGCCTCAGCGCCCGCTCCGGCCGCACCGGCATGTCCGCACTGACCCGCAGTTTCCGGATCCCGCTTCCTGCGCGCAGTAGTCTCGTCAGCGAGAACGAGTCTGTCGGGAAGGCGTCAGCCGCAACAGCGAAAGCCGAAGCGGAAGCGGACGTGGAGCTGGGCGTGGAGGAGGCGCCGCCCCTGCTGCCACCACCGCTGTCACCGCCGCTGTCATCGCTGCCGTCGTCGCCGCAGCATGTCGACATCACCCTCCACGAACCGACGCTCACGGGCGACCGGCTGGGCTTCAAGACGTGGGCGAGCTCGTGGCTGCTAGCGCGACGGCTCGCGAGTCTGACGGTCGCCCACAGGCTGGACCGCGTTGTGCGGATGCCACCAAAGCGGTTCGCGGCGCTTGAGCTCGGAGCGGGGACGGGGCTGGTGGGGATCGCGGCGGCGGCGGGGTTGCGGACGGGCGTGGTGCTGACGGACACGGCGGAGATTGTGGATGGGAACCTTGGTGCGAATGTTGAGGCGAATCGGAGTGTGGTGGAGGAGGTAGTAGGGAGTCGGGCGGTGATGGAGACGGCGGTGTTGGATTGGAATGAGCCTGGGGAGGCACAGCTGCCTGAGGAGACGTTTGAGGTGGTATTGGCGGCGGATTGTGTGTATGAGAAAGAGCACCCGCGATTGTTGGCTGGGACGGTGAGTAGGTGGCTGAGTCGGACGGGAGGTGCGATTCTTGTTGTGGAGAATCCGGTGAGGGAGGGATTTAGGTGGGAGAGGGAGATGATAAGGAAGGAGATGGAGTCTATAGGGCTGGAGATTCGAGAGGAGGGAAACGAAACTGGAGTTGATGATTGGAGCGAGAGCAAAGGGGATGAACTAAAGGAGATTGAGTGCCGGTGGACGGTTTGGGGATGGAAGGATGAGATTTTGAGGGTTGGAGATGAGGGACGAAAAATATAGATAGATATGGATGTCCGCGAATAGAATATAGACAGATAAACGGCATACGATAGAGTGTGGGCTCGAATAGAGATACCTCTGGAAGTTATATCAACACGTTCAGTGGAAAGAGTTTTTACTTGCATTCGGTGCTGTTTAGCCTTTAGATTCATCTTTTGCAGTCGACGCCTCCGGTACGTCCACCATTGCACTATCTTCATCCTTCGGCTCTGTACCACGGTTTTCATCTCTTGTCCCCTGTTGGTCTGCCTGTTCACCAGATGCCTCATCACCTCCTGCAAGCTGGTCGTTCTTCTCTTCCACCTTTGGCCTTCCTACCGCAGCTTCCATATCCAGTCTACTTCCTGGCGCTTTGCCTTGTGGCCCCATATCCTCCATCCCGATTACCTCCGGACCTCTTGCATGCGGAGTTTCCTGCTCTTCTGTTGACTGCGGTACTTGTTCTTCTACTGCCTCTGGCGCGCCTTCCACTCCTGTTATTCCAAGACCACCACCTGGTGCTCCAGCAGCTCTTCTTCTTGCTTGTGATTCCGGCACAACACCTGCTTCCTGTTCTTGTCGCAGCAATTCTCCCTGTGTCACTGCACCCTGATTTCGTAGCTGGCCATCGGTTTGCGCAGTAGGTGAAAGAGTCGGCGTGTTGGGAGAGGTAGGAGAAGTGCTAGAGACTCCATTCAGCGTGACTGACACTGTTTCTATCCTGCCAGCACCGTTCGGACCATCAATTGTCTCTGTGAGTTCGGATTTGATCTCTCCACCACTGCCTCCGCCATTGCTGGGCCGTAGCCATGGTATTGGTGTGAGTAAAGCACCACCTAGACTTTCGTCGCTACCAAGCCCACCGCTGCCATTACTTGTGGCTGAGTTTTGAGAAGAGCCATTGTCTCCGTTCTGAAGAAAAGAAGAGCCACTGGCGGCAGGTATTGTTGCTTGTGGTAGGGGAAAGTGAGTTGTAGGAGATGACACCGAGACTACGCGATCTAGTGCATTGAGGTAAGGCCCTAGATAGCGGTAATGGGCGCGCGGATGGAGGACAAGTTCGGCGAGGCGTTGGACAGTATGCGGTGGTTGCTGGGCGAAGCTCGTGGTGAGAGATTTGGTTATGGAATTCAGAAGGGACAGTAGGGGAGGAGGGAGAGAGGCATAAGTTGTTGAAGATAGAGTAGGTTCAGAGTTTGAGGTAGGAGCGGATGTAGATGGAGGTGGATCATTCTCTTTGTTTGCGGTTTGAGACGATTGGCTTGATTGCTGGAATTCTTGTAAGATCTGGCTGCTAGGCTCATCCTCGATTCTCAGCTGAGGTGATGGGAAATCTGATTTAACAATCTAAAACAGAGGATTAACAGATCGTTTCAACATTCAATCAGCCGCTGTCCATACTGTTTCGAGGCGGCGCAAGATCATTTCTTGTACTCGCGGCCATTCCTCACTGTTATCGATTTAGCGATGTCTTGACTCGTCTGTTTTAGATAGGCTTTTGCGCGTACGGTGTGGATCCATCCCTGGCAGCGCTCTCCAATAGCTGCTCCGCTAAAGTAGATATTTAGCATGTGTAGACGCAAGAACCGAACTTCCCTCTCCCTCAGGACACTCACAGGACATCATGCTGCGAATTTGTTAGGTGATGTCAGACACGAAGGCTGTACACATACGCGCAGAGGGGCGTGAATTGGAGTAACCAACAGGTGATGAGATGGTCGATAGACGATAGGATTCTTTCCAGAAAACGGCTAGCTTACCACTCTGGTGACCCCAAGCGGCCTGTTCGCCTCAAATCCCAGGGTGCCAGGTTGGTAGAGGAGAAGTGGCGGGCGTCGATCTGAGGGGTGACATCAGACGGACGTCCTTTAACCTGCTTAGCTGGTGGGCGGCGCAGGTACGAAGTGTAGTGCCCCCAAATTTAGCCAGGTATCGCCAGTTATCCCCAGTTATCCGCAGATGGGTTGGCGCACAGCCCAGTGGCTTGTCTTCTCTGCGATAATCACGCAGTACTAGAATATGAGCCTTATGCTGCCATCTTGACACACATGCTCGAATGAATGCTTGAAAAAACCCTCGAAACGACGTGATACACGCATCCGTCCCCTATTCGACTGCACGTTGCCGCGTGGCTTTGCCTGTCGTGCCTGTCATCCCACCCACCCTCAGACGGAAGACGACACCTCCGCATTGCACGACCTCCAGTGTCCATCACCAACCTGGCCGACTTTGCCGCATACCAGCATACTCCCTCGTTTTCCATTCGTCTCTGCTGCTGCCAAACTGTCGCTGGCCTCTTTGACCGCTTCTGGCCTTTGACGCTCGCTTGGTCCCACCTTGGTCTCCTGGAGTAGACCGGCAGCAGCCCTCGTCTCAGGGTTTCAGTTTCAGCCTTTATCCTCATCAAAACGCCAAGCTTTCTCAACTCTACCCAAGCCCACAGCCACGGTCGGGAAGTTACCTCGCGGACTCGGATATCATCCCAAGGATTTCCTGGCCATCGACTCTCTCCCTCTGAAGTGAATAAACTTGACAGCCTTGCCACCAAGTGCGGAGGGGAAGGTCACACAATCCAATCCCGACAGAGGTCGCCTTTGAGCGACAGAAGCTCAGACCTCTTCATTCACAGTCACGAGGCCGCCAAGCAGCGGCCTGCAGTCATTCAAGATTTACAAGTACGAATCAAGAGCTTCCCTCCTCGGAGGGGGCTCTGCAGACCCATCTTATCAGGCCTACGCTGGTGGAGGTTATCATGACAGAGAAGGCTTTCCAACTGGTCCCTCTGTAAATACACACACAAGGAGATCGAAGATGTATATGCCAAACTCGCTCTGGACTTGGTCGTTCTTTGTGACCGCGGCTGTCCAGGCTATCATTACATTATTTCTCGAAAGGTAGGTCGAAAGGCTTCATCTTCGATGAACATACGAGAATTGATGAACTGACTAACTCTTTCTAGCTATGTTTTCGGCAAATTCCAAGCTGATCTTAAGAACGGCGCCGAAAGCAAGACGACCCAAGCGAAGACGATCGTGACCTACCTTTCCCTCTTTATCTTCGGTTTCCTGTACCAAATTGCCTTGGTATACGATGCCTTACGTTTACAAAACACCATTCAAGTCATTGGTCTATGCGCATACAACGTTGGTATGCTCATATATGCGGCCGTGCAGGTCGGACAGATCAATGATGCCGTCGCGGGGTTGGGGCGGATGAATGATGTGGATCCGGCTCTCTGGCACGACGTTCGGCCGTACTTGATCGCCGTACCGTGTGTCTTGGGTCTCGGGACAGTAGTCATGGCATTCCTAGCGTGGAAGCTTTATGATGAATTTGCGTGGAAGATATACAAACACATCAGTGCCGACTTGCGACTCAAGAGAAGATATCTAGTATACCAGGTTCGTTGGTCCTGTCGCCAGCGTGGCTGGCCCCGTGCTGACATCGTTAGATCTACATTGCCCTTTTGAAATTCGATTTTTTCTTTTTCCTAGGCTTCACAGTACAGTTTCTGGTAGTCGTACGGGGCACGACCAATGTGGAATTCTACCTTACCATCGTGGCCGTTCCTGTCACCATCGCCGTCCTCTTCATGGCTGCATACTGGGTCCGCAAGGAAAATCGAGTCGGCATGGTGATAATTATTGTGAGTTGTCGCCTCCTGCTTATTCTCCTCCCATTCTTTTCCGACCACTTCTCGTCCTTTACGCTAACCTATCGCCACCGAAAACAGATCCTCTACTTCGGCGCCCTCGCATACTTCCTCTTCAAGCTCTTCCGCATGTATGGCCACTCAGAGCGCGTGCAAGACTACCTCCCTACTCGTCGCTCTCTCACAGTCTTTGCTATCATCACTGTCCTTATGCTCGTCTCTACTATTGTCAACGCTGTCTGGTGCACCTACAATTTTAACAAAGGCCTCAAGCCGCATTTGGGGAGACACCAAACTCAGGGTAGTGAGGATAATAAGACATATCAGCAGGAATTTGGCATGCCGACTGTGAGTGGCAGTGGGCAGGGGCAAAGTCGAATGACTATTGACTGATTTGGACAATCCTGTGTGAATACTGGGAGAATTACGGAGTTTGGTTGGGAGAGTGGCATGCGCTGGCGCTCGGCAGGGAGAACCTGGGCGTTTTATAATGGATGGTTGATTCGATACGGTCGATTGCTGAGGAAGTCAGCTGTGTGGGAAGTAGCCTTTCCGTGCCGAACCCATGGCGAGAAAGAGAGATTGCTTTCAATGTTGTTCCATACCCGGCTGAACCTAGAGATTGAAGTATCGATCTGGGGACGCCACTTGCTGCGAATCTATGTACATCATTACTCTAACGTCTTACGAATCAACTATTCTTAGGTTTTGGCGGAAATGCATATATACAAGACCATATGATGTGCTGCTTGGCCCATTCTGGGTATCGTTAACCAGTGCCGGATCCAGGTATTGCCAACCAATCCCGAGCCCTATATACTCCTAATTGAGTAATTCTTGTTGTGCTTTGCATAGCTCTAGGGAAGTCTTTTCGTTACAGCGTCTCCGTCGAGCAACGTAGATCGTCCCTTGTCAAGTCTCATCACAACAGGCCGAATTGCTCGATCGTATCCCATACGGATTTGACACTGCTGATCCTTTCCGATGTTTTCAGATCTTCGCGAACACTGTAGGCACTACTCCACTCGTGTCCACCAACGTACTTTTATTCCTCACCCATGCCTCAATCCCCCTCCTGCCGTTCTCTACTCCAACTCCACTCTTCTTCCACCCGCCCACGCTCATCTCCGCAGGGCTCTCTCCCCACGTATTCACCCATGTAATGCCGGCCTCCAGCTTCGCTATCACCTTATGTGCCAAGTTCAAGTCTTTTGTGAAGACTCCAGCCGCGAGACCATAGGGAGTTGCGTTGGCACGGGAGATGACTTCGGAGACGTCTGTGTAGGGCAGGATGGTCATGACTGGACCAAAGATTTCATCGCGGGTAATCAGCATGGTGTCAGTGCAATCAGTGAAGATGGTCGGCCTCACCCAGTATCCTTGTCGGAGTTCCTGGGATGTCGAAGATGGTAATTGCGGCTGGCCCAAGCCGCCGTAGATGAGTTTGGCTTTGTCAACGTCGATGCCGTGCTTGATATAGCTGGTCACTTTGTCGTAGTGAACCTTTGAGACAAGTGGGCCGAAGTTGGTAGCAGGATCCATCAAGTCTCCCGGCCGTACAAACTCCATCTTCTCCAGCAACTGCTTCTCAAACGCTGGCAGCATATCCCTTGGCACAAACACTCTCGTCCCATTCGTACACACCTGCCCTGTCGAAAAGAAATTCGCCATCATCGCCCCATCCACCGCCGCCTCCACATCCGCATCCGGTAGCACCACGCACGGCGATTTCCCCCCTAATTCCATCGTCACATACTTCATCCCCCCCACCGCACTCCCCGCTACCTTCTGCCCCGTCGCCACCTGCCCCGTAAAGCTGACCTTCGCAATGTCATCATGCCTCGTCAGATACGCCCCGACCTCTCCGGCTCCTTGCACCACATTGAACACGCCAGGCGGCACCCCGGCCTCGGTATAGATCGCCGCCAGCGCCTCCGCATGGAGCGGCGTGAACTCCGACGGCTTATACACCATACAGTTACCGGCAGCAAGGCACGGTGCACTCTTCCACAGCGCGATCTGGATCGGATAATTCCACGCGCCGATGCCGGCGCAGACGCCTAGAGGCGCCTTCGTTGTGTAAACCCAGGCGTCTTCGCGGAGCGGCGTGGTCTCGCCGTTGAGGCCGCCGCTGGCAACGAGGTTGGCGAAGTACTCGAGGACGTCGGCGCCGGTAACCACGTCGACGGTGCTGGTTTCCGAGAAGGGTTTCCCTGTGTCGAGGGTTTCTTGCTGCGCGAGGGCGTCGTTGCGGTCGCGCAGGAGCTGCACGGCGCGCAGCAGGATGCGGGCGCGAGCGAGGGCGGGAGTGGAGGACCAGGAGGGGAAGGCGGCGTGCGCGGAGGAGATGGCGGCGTTGATGTCGTTTTCGGAGGCGGATTGCACGTTGGCGATGGGTTGGGCGGTGGAGGGGTCGATGGTTTGGAAGGTGGTGGAGGAGGTTGCGGGCTGGGGTTTGCCGTTGTAGTAAAGTGAAACTTCTCTGAGACTGGCCATGATTCTGAAAATAGAGCGGAGAGTCTACAATATAAAAAGATTGAACCGCGTTGATTTCGCTATTCAATTCATGAACAGCATAAAGCTGCCGCTTTTTTTCATGAGAGCTTTCAAGTGCGGACCAAAACAATACCTGCGGGGCAACTTTTTTCTTCACCGCCTAGTTCTGCCAGCTGGATTGATTCCTCCTGGAGAACACCGAGTGTTAATGAGTACTCCGTATATAGAACACCGTGAACACGATCACGCGTTGACACCCAGTCACCCGGTGACCTGAACCCCTAAAACGCGCCCCTGGTTCGATTCCTGATAGATGACTCGAATTCGAATAATAAAGGCACGGTCTCAACTCATCCTACCCAACTTCCTGATAGCCCAAAAAAATGTAGGATATCGCAAGGAGTGAAATAATAATAAGCAGTAAAGTAGGAGACCTAAGGGGCAAAACTGCAGACTGGGGAGCCCGCAGAAACACCGCCAGGGAACCCCAGGGCATTTTTTAGTAGTTGAGTCAGGACCCCAATCACAGGTTTGTATCACAGCCATTGCGCACTCAACCAATACACCATTTGCCCCCTGTTAAAAGTTAGAAATAAAAGAATAGAACATCTATACTCATATCTACCAGCATCGGAGTTGACCAATTGAGTGATGGCAAGCATGGCTGGGGCAAAGGGTGTCTAGAGGTAAAATTATTATGTTAGCTTCACAGATAAACTTACCAGACTAGGTGGCATTTCCCAGCATATCAGTCGACCATGCAATTCCCAGTCACTCTTCGAGGGTTCTTACATATGGCACTTTTCATAAAGACCACGCTTAGTGACTTACGCTTGTTATAGGTCGGGCGACACCGTACTCCTTACAGATTATATGATAAGGTCATGGTTCTATGCTCTATTTGATCTGTGACGAAAGCATGGAACGCTCAAGAACTGCAATAACACGTAGAAGGTGGAGCGCTTTTGAGATGCAGAAACAGCCTCCTTGTGCTCAAGACGGATCGATAGCGTACTTGCTATGCTTCCTAATCCTATGCCCATATTTATAAAATACGTAAGGGATCGGTACTAATACAGCACTGATACAGCCCAGCACAGTGAGCGTGTAGTGGACACCTAGGTTCTCGTACATCGGAATCCCGACGATGATCATCTAGATGTTCCTGGTAAGCCATATAACTCTTCTAGGGTGTCTCTTTGGCGAAAGGATAAAACTTACTCCTCCAGCAGCCATATATCGAATCAACGTCACGGAAGCCAGCGCTGAAGCCGCAAATGTCTCGTACGAGTCGATGACGTACTGGTAACTACTGATGAAAACACAGAGAATACCATAACCGAAGAGTACACTTGCCGCGAGAGGGCTCCATATCGAGATCGTGCTCTATACTTTGAATCAGAACTTGGATCAAGAAGGGGGCATTGTAGGAGGGCATCTGACATCGCTAGTCCAGCCCATCCAGAAGAGCGATATGGTGATGGCAGGTGCTCCAAGCATCGCGAACCAGAGTCGGAATTCCGGAGGCAGGCGGCTACCACCCTGTTCTTTGACCTTAGCCAAGTCGCGCTTTGCCCAGCGATAAATGAGCGGGACGAGTGCAGATGCGCCGAAAAGGCCAACAGCCTATGCCAGTCAATAAAGTTGCCAAGGAGAAGATGTCGGGAAACCACATACAATACCTGCGAAACAGAGTCCCGTGACACCTTGAGAGGTGTGGTGTATCTCCTCGAAAATGTACGTGTATCCGTCAAAGAAAGTAAACAGCACAATATACACCACGGTCAAATACAGCGCCACCAAAATCACGATCGGCTCCTGGAAAGTCAACAAAAACGGCCGATAAAGCGCGCGCCTCAACCTCGCCAGAAACCCTTCGTCCCTAATCTCCATCTCCGCCCTGTACCTCTCATCCCCAGTCACCCTCCTCAAATGCGCCGCCTTCCACTTCAACAACACGCCCGGATACGTTTCCGGCAGCAACAGACACACCAAGCCCAGCACCAACCCCGACATGATCAGCGTGACCCACTCGGTCCAGCGCCAGCTGACGAGCGAACTCTGCGCGATGAAGCCGCCGATGATGGGCCCCACGATGGGACCGGTGAAGGCGGCGTTGGCGAAGATGGGGAAGGCGTAGACGCGTTCCATGGGCGACCAGAGATCCGAGAGCGAGCCGCCAGCGCAGGTGAGCGGGGTGGAGCCGAAGAAGCCTGCGAGGAAACGGAAGGTTAGTTGGGGGCCGATGGAGGGCGCGAGGCCGGACGCCATGATGAAGAGCATATAGAGGGTGAGGGTGGAGATGTAGACGGGGTTGCGGCCGAGGGTTTCAGAGAGCTGGAGAAGAGAAGGAGGTTTGTTAGGAAATCTTTGGTTGTTTTTTTTGGTTGGGAGGGGGCCAATGGGTAGTTGGAAGGAGACCTACGGGACCGGCGAACAAGGCGCCTGCGCCAAATCCTATGAGGTACAGACCTGATGTGGAAGATGAGTCTTTGCGGGATGCCCTCTCGCAGCAGAGCGGAGAGACAGACCAGTTGCCATACTTTCCACCACCTCGCTCACACCAAATTCCTTCGCTGCTGGGTCTAGTATTGATGAGTCGATTGCGCTGGCAACTCCAACCACGAAGCCGATGCTAGCAACCATGAAGGTGACCACGAATCGCCTGGTGCGGCTCCAATTATGCGGATTCAATGGGTCCTGTTCACTTTCATAGCCTACCACAAAGACTTGACCGCTTCCTCCATCACGGGTGCTTCGATCTCGCACATGGACGCCCGTCAACGCAAGACCCATTGCGGTATGCTCACTATATTTCGAATGAGATGTCGCAATTCGATTGAGCTGGTCTCGAAGATCACCATCTGGATCGACTTCCTCTGGGTCTGGTATTGAGTCTTCTTTTTCTTCTGCTGGTTCATCCCTCAGAACGTTTTCTGGGGGAGAAGCTGAAGGCCGAGGTTCTGCCTTTTCGAGGTCTTTCTCCTCTTCCTGATCCTTGCGGCCGCGACTTGAGGAGGAGGAACTCCCGGATGTTTCTTGCTGCCGTCTTGGATTCTGGCTCACTTCATGATTTCCCCGAATCAATGCTGCAGCTTTAGTCTGATCGCGAGCATGCT
Source organism: Viridothelium virens (assembly GCA_010094025.1). Lineage (NCBI taxonomy): Eukaryota > Fungi > Ascomycota > Dothideomycetes > Trypetheliales > Trypetheliaceae > Viridothelium > Viridothelium virens. Next base: position 177,213 of record ML991801.1, read on the forward strand.
GAGTCTGGACTGCTGCGCCGAAGCGTCGGTACTGCAGAAACGACTGCATGTTGATTGTATGCGGGCCTGAGTCTCTGCCAGCTGTCTCTGGAGTAGGACCGCCAGGTACGGCAGTCGCCACGAAAGAATGCCATAGTGACTGCCGTCCTCCGAGAATCGGCTAAAGTAACAATCGAATTATTGTTGAATGACGTATTGATGTTCAAGTTGTTATCTGATAGTTAGCTAAAAGTCCACTAGTCAGTACAAGGGATGTCAATAATGCGTGAAGGCTCCGGAAAACGGCACAATTCCGCTGACGTCGCTACTAGGTAGCCAGGTACTTGTGGAGATCTCGTACAGGCGGCTCGTGGTGAGACGTACCCCTGTTCATTGTGTCAACGGCCAAACCTCGGCGCAATGATCATCAGGTACAAAGGTAAATCATGCCGAAAATCGAAGAACTGTTTCTTCCAGTCTTATTCGAACTGACATCGATTTTCTATTTGTTGAATACTTGATGTTCTCCACGAATGTGAGCAGTTTGAGCGTTCTCTCATGTATTTACAGAGCCGCAAAACCGAACGTACCTCGTCCAAGTACGACCGCCTGACTACAACGCCACTGTAGTATGCAAAGAGGTGCGATTGTCCGAAGCTCCACTCCAAGACCTACATGATGGGTCTTTCCATGAGCCCGCCATCCATTTCTCCCCAGCTCCTACTGAAAGACAAAGTCCACGTCCAATAGTCGAAATGCATCGATTGACTCCCGGGGAAACATGCATCACACGCTATCGAGATGGATCATCTCGCAATATATCTTCCCGAATGTTGATGAACGCCCCAGCACCACCACTGTTGCTCAGTTCGCTGACGAGTGCTTCGCTTTGCTTGTATACTCGCTCCAACGCGGCGGACGAGGATTTGCCTAGCGAAACAAGGATGGCGCTGTTGAGCTCTTCTGCCACTGGAACCCGACCGCTAACCTCCAATAACGAGGCGAGATTTGATTGCGTCGCGTCGGTGTAAGCAATCAGAGCAAATGTGTCTTGTAGTGCCTTCTGCACTTCTCTCCTGGGGTCACTGCTGAATTCAGAGTTGAGTTCTTGGCCATATTCAATGGTTTCTCGTGTCAGTGAAGAGTACTTGGCATTCGTGTCGGAACCTTCGGTGTCCATAGAATCCCAATTGTCGGTATCCCCACTGAAGTGACTGTCCACATCCATTTCCTGCGGTAGAGCGTTTTTTCCCTTCCTCGAGAAGCCATTTGGAGCAGGTTTCCTTGGAAAAGTACTAGCACTGGAAAGCATGCTGCACGTTCTAATCATTTCAATGAACTTTCGGCAGCGTAGCTTAAAGTAGATATTTTCATTGTCGCGGAGCACAGATGGATAATACGCACTGGTGAGCTTCAGAGCTTGGTCAATGTCTCCCTCTAGAATCGAGGCTCTGATCTCTACACCTTGTCAGTCCGTATCTTGGTAGAAGGAGAACAGATGTCTCACGTTGTCGGTGGATTGCATCAACGTCTTCCTCTGGATCGTTACCACGAACGCCTTGACTGATGTTCGTTTTGAGTAATCGTGATTCGTCTCTGACCTCTTCAGCGAATGCTTTGGCTGTCTCAACATAACCATCGTGAGCCAGGAACTGTGCGATTAGTTCCTGAATCAATGCTGACTCATCGAATGGGGAATGTAGTGTGGACGTATTTGCTTTGCTGATCTCTTCTCTAATAATAGCTTTCTCATCCTGGGGAGTAAAGGCTTAGCATCGCATCGTGGCTAACGTCCGAGTTGATCAAGTACGGCCACTTACTCTCATCATACCATCAATATCGAAGACAAATGGCTTGTCCCCAAAATTCACCTGCAGGTAGTCACCGGCCTTCTTCATTCCAACTGATGGATAGTAAGGCTTGTCGCGACCTATGTCATTGAATGCAGTGCCTGAATGATCATCAGTCACGGACAAGATAATTGACGGGGCTGCATACCAAGATTCACTCCATTCTTCGTGAAGAACGCTGAACCAGTGCGAAAGTTGACACCACAACCAATGACATCACCATTGGCAAATCTTGGTCCATAGTCTCTGCCGGATGGAGTGCAACGAAAAATGTAGCCGTCGTCGCTATGGTAGGCCCACGAATGTTCCTCCCATCCCGGTAACTTATTAAGAATGACCTTGCGAGCTGAGAAACCGATTCCAATGAGTCTAAGAAAAGTCAGAGGAATCATTCGAAGGGACTAGATGTTCAAGCCTACGCCTCTTTTCCTCTAGAGTGTATTGTCGTTTCGTAGTAATAGATCCCACACTCCCTCGGCATGGGATGATCTGCCCTTACAGCTGCAGCCTCGTCGGTGCCCTTGCTCGATCCCGTCAAACGGACGTGTAATCCGTCACCCGTAATTTCTAGCCCTGCCCACTTGTCGATATCGCTCCATCTGGAAGGGAGTTGTGATACGCTGTCGTCTACCGTAAACGGAGGCGCCCTTTCAATGACGTCCTGTGTTATTCCACGATGTGATGTATTCATCTTACTGAGGTTGCTGTTGCTAGGACTGGCAGAGAGAGAACCACCGTTACCTCCATTGCTTGACCGAGCTTCTCGTTGAGCAGCCGCTTTCGCTCTTTGTGATGCCTCCACTTGCTCTAAATACCGTGTGCCCCGCAGATATGAGGGCGCAAGAAGCGGAAAAGGAGATTCTTGATTCGACAAGCCCATTGTCCGGGATAAGGCGTCCAACGATCCCATCGTGTTGTGTGAAGAAATACCACCTCTTGATAAAGATCCTAATAGCCCCTGGCTCTCTAACTGTCGCGAATCTGTGTCAAAGCCTCGCGAGGGGTTTCGTGAGTGATTCCGAGAATTGGAGTGTTGAGGATGGCTTGGTGCACCAGGGGTTGCCGTCCAAGGCGATGTATTGGATCGAAGAGGTTGAGGAGAGTTGTTTACGTTTCCAGAAACGACTGAAGCGTACGAGGTCCTTCCTAGAGATCCACGACTATTACCAGGTGCATTTGGATGGCTTTGCGTAGGTGGACCACCGGAGGACCCATGAGGGAGCGAATTCGTCATGTCGCAAGCAACACTCACAAATCTTAAATTGGCGTCGCTGGTAAGATAGAATCCTCTTAGAGTACTGCTTTCACGACTCTCACGTCCGCAGCTTTGCCGGATGCAAGCGTGTTTAGTATGCCCTGGTAGCGAACGCGTTGAAGGCTCGGTAGTAAGGAGTAAACGGATCAAAGCGGCTATCAAACTCTAGCCAGCTCAGGGCGTTCCCCGCTGGTTTGCAGTCATTCCGGCATAATTTGACTGTATCATAGCCTCCAAGATGGAATCCTTGCTGATGCTGCAATCTTGTCAGCAATCGAATGTGGTGGCGATTCGAGTGTATAGGGCGTTCGGCATGTGGTTGTCTCAAGGTGGGTGGAGCTTGCGAGCTTGGTGGATGACATCCAAGCCCGACGGAGGGGTACTTCACTGCCGCGTCACAACATTGGCGAATGGGCTGTGCCAGGTCACGAACCTATCGCAGATTCGATTCTGATGAATGCAAATAACGAGGAGTATGACCTTTGCTGCTAGGTAACACAGAAATGTCCTGAAAGAATCTAATATTTATACAATCATCCCGAGGGTTCAAGCCAGATCGAGACATTCGCCGGTCACGCGAGTTGAACAGCTGCCCCAATACATGTACAAAGCTCCCATCCTCCTAAATCCTGTAGAGACAAGAGTACGCTCCGGTGCCTGAAATACCATTTGAATGCACAGAAAATCCTCCCAATGCAGAAGCGCTTCTCATGGCGACCACCATAACTCCATCGACCTATCCACTTCAGTACTTTTAGTGCTACCTGCAATGCTACTAGCACCTGTCAACTCCATTAAGTATCGCGGCCTTATCATTGCGGAAGAGATATAAATTGAGAATCGGTCCGACAGATGACATGTGCCAGATAGATTACGTCCTCAGGCTACTTCCATGGGAATGGGAGAGCTGGCCAGGTGATGTGAGCCGTCTGGTGCAGCATCGAGTCCCGTTGTGCCATTCTCACTTGCCATTGCACTGCTTTCGAATTTCGCTTTGACTTCACTGGAGTCGGCAGAATCACTCTTCGATTCGCTGCTGGGAAGAGCGGATACTCTTTGCGGCGCTCGCCATGTGCCCACATTCCAGAGTACACCCGTAAAGCTCTTCAACTGAAAGGGTTTGCGCTCCCATTTGCGGCATGGTTTGCCAGAACGGTCAAGGGCCCGTAGTTGAGCGTTGATGGCACCTTGATTGGCCTTGGGACCGAGCTTGTGAGGCGCTATAGGCGCGACGCTTGCAAACGGTCCTCCGTTTGGAGTAGCACCTCCGTGGTCGATTGTGCCGTCTGGTCTGATAGTCGTCGTTAGCAATCGCAGGGAATACAGGGTTAACGAGGCAGGAAGGATCGGGGAAGCTTTAGTAGAGAAATGACCAGAGAAATGGCTAGAGAAATATTCAGTGCCTTGCATTGTGCACTTACAGTCGAGGTTTCTTCTTAGGACCTGGCTTCCCCCTCGGCTTCGGTTGTCCATCTGCCATCATACCAGCGCCTCTCTTCGCTCCCGGTTTCGGTCCTGGAATACCCTTCTTCTTTGATCCGTTGGATGGGACAGTCAAACTATTCCCATCGGTCGCTGGTGTAGACGTAGTCGGGCCAGGTGTAGCATTGGATTCTGAGACTGCTTCGTTTGTAGGAGGGTCCGCAGCTGGAGGAGCGGCTTCTGCGGTCGAAGGGGTGGATGAGGTAGCACGTGAAGGTTTGCTATCCGCGGATCGGGGTGGTGGCTCGAATTGTGCTAAAAGCTTGCTGCTCAGACTGAGTTTGACGATTTTGCTCTTCTTTGAGCCCTTGGTAGAGGATTTTGTCACCGCCGGCGACGAAGAGACCCGAGTCGAGGTTGCCATTGCGATGGAGGGTGATGGCGGTAGGAAAGGGTGGCTCTTCCGATAATAGGTTAGTTAGAAACGGTGAGTAAGGATCTTCTAATAGGGAAGCAAGAAATCCAGGGAAGTGAAACGTTCATGTGATGACAGGCGAGGTAATCGACTCGACCTCAGCTCTGGAATGGACAGTGATGCGATAGAGGGAGGAGATGGGGAATGAGTTGTGGTGGTGGTGATGAATGATGGCGGAGCTGAATGGACAAAGGAGAATGGGCGGGCGATGGCGAGGGCATTCTGGTTGGGCTGTAAAGCCACCTGGGCCAGCGTTGCCTTTCGCTCCGCATGGTTCTCAACTTTCCAGCGTGGTTGTGCAGTACCCGCTCACGCCATGCCAGGAACAAGGAGGCGACCGCCAACCTTTTGTCCGCTCCTACCCGCGTCACCTCTCCCGATCCGCTTCCGCTCGATTCCACAAGCCTTTGCTGCCTTTTCACCGAGCCACACACTCAAAATCCAACCGGTGGATTCACAGAACACTTCACATCATCCCTTCTCCCTTGGTCATGACTATGTAGACTGAGACATGTTGATCTAGTAACACGGTAAGTCAATACGGCCAGAACGCTGTCCGCAGGGGCGAACGCGTTGCAGAATGATGCAAGGACTCTACCTACCGTCTTGTCCAACCTTCTCAAATGGTACATTCTTTTGGCTGCGTACTTTGGCGCTACTTGAAATCGTGCATTCATTCATATCTGTGTCAGCCGCCCTAGATTGACTCTTGTATATCAACCGTAGTCTAGTATCGTGTATGACGAGGTAGGCCCCATCTTGCTCAGTTAGATCTGCGGTTACAATGATGTTGTCGTCTCTATGTATCAATTGGCTATTTCTTTCCCTGACCATTCTGCCAGTCCAGATCCAAGTAGCAGGCCTACGGGGTAGCAGGATCATTCCCTGGAAGCGTGACGTCGATTCGACCCTAGATCCGTCGACTACACCTTCCTTGAAGGATACTGCAAATTCAATAATACGGGATGCCGAAAGCTTCAGTGCGCTACCGGCAGAAATATCAAACTTCATCGTATCAGTGGAGCAAATCCTGGCTAATCTTGATACCGAGCCACAAAGATGTCCCGCTCCACCCCCTCCAGGCTACAGCACTGTATCGTTTTCGCCCGTCCCATCAGTGCCTCTTTCGCCTATTCCTTCGACTATATCATCTCCTTCAACGAGGACGTCACCGCATTATTCTGATACAATACTGAGCACAAGCAGTTCGACATACCCATCCCGCATTACCCTCACAACTACTGTAGCAATCACGACTACAACGACTTACGCGTCAAGTAGTGATTCATACAAAAGCACCACTGCGACACCATCATCGGTTATTCCAATCCCTTCATCCGGTATCTCATCTAGTCCGATATCGAGCCAAAGTCCGCCAACCTCCTCTCTACCTTCCCCCTCTTTGCCATCTCCTTCATCAAATTCATCCTCTGGATACCATTTCAACGCTTCAGCCGCAGATAATGTCGCCGTCTACTACGGCCAAACCTCAAGCACCGCCGCCGGCGGTCTCCTAACTCTCTGTCAAGACCCCTCGGTCGATATAATCATCCTTGCCTTCGTCTACACCTTCTTCGGTCCCAACAACTACCCCTCCGCCTCCTTCGGCCCCGGCTGTTCCGGCTCCACCACCTCACAAGCCCAATCCGCACCCGGCCTCCCTTCTTGCCCACAACTCGCCACCGAAATTACCCAATGCCAAACCATCGGCAAACCCGTCCTCCTCAGCCTCGGCGGATACATCGCCACCACCGCCTTCTCCTCCTCTGCGCAAGCCACCCAGTTCGCCAACACAATCTGGGACCTCTTCGGCGGAGGCGGCAATAGCAGCAGTAGTAGCAGCAGTAGCAGTAGCACCAACAGCGACTCCACCGCGCTCCGCCCCTTCGGCTCCGTCGTCGTCGACGGCTTTGACATCGACAACGAAGACCACAGCACCGCGTACTACGACGACTTCAGCACCGCCCTGCACTCGCTAATCGCCAGCGACCGGAGCAAGAAATACTACGTGTCCGCCGCGCCGCAGTGCCCGCGCCCCGACGCGTCGATCCCGCTGGAGTTGATGCAGGCGGCGGATTTCGTGTGGGTCCAGTTCTACAACAATCCGCAGTGCAATCTCGGCTCCTCGGGCTTCCTCGACAGCTTCCAGGCCTGGAGTCGGGACCTGGCGGCGAATGCGAGCTCGGCGTCCTCCGGGCCGAGACTGTATATTGGGGGTGGGGCGTGGAGTGGGGCGGGCAGTGGGTATGTGGAAGGGAGCCAACTGGCGGGTATCGTACAAGGAGTGAATGGTTCGCATGTTGGTAATTTTGGCGGGATGATGTTTTGGGATGGGACGGAGGGCTTGGCGAATCAAGATGCGGGTGGGAAGGACTATTTGGACTATGCAAAGGAGGCTTTGGGTTAGTTTTACGGAGCCAGCTGGGATATCTAATGACATTATAGACCTAACCGCAGCATCTACCACTGGAATAGTCCGGTAGGTATTGAATTTTAGGCAGATATCACCATCCACCTGCAAATATTCAAGTGGTTCTATAAGGTTCACTACGCCCTCTCGAAATACTTGGTGGTTTTACAAGCGCATTTCAACTATGCCATCTAAGTGATATATGGTCTCTTCTGAAGTGCAGAATTTAAAGGCCCCAGGAGCGTGTCAAACGAGATTTTTCATCCTCAGATATTGTACTACAGTTTCACACCAATGAGGGATGCATCTCATACTTAATAGCTACAGAAGATTAAGTATTTTTGGGTATCACTAGTAACTTAAGATCAGGAGCAACCCTTCCGAGAAGGCATTGGGAACCTGGGCAATCGACAAACTCTAAGCAATGAGTCTCGGCTCAATAATGCTGTGAAGTTCAAGTTTAATGGTGCCTTCCTCAGTCACCTCATGCATTTGTGTAACAAATTCTTCAGCCATTTCTAACTCCAGTTCGTTTCCATGCGTCGTAAGATTCACAACCTTTGCCATGTGGTATTTGGTGCCGATCTCGGGACAGCCATCGACTAGCTCCATCAGATGGAAAGCGATGATCTGGCCTACGCCGATGTTATCGCGTGTCAAGGCTGGGAGGGAACCCATGTCAGTCGGGAAGTCGGGAAAAGCGGTATCGATGCGCCGAGTTTTTGTTGGGCGCTCTTCGATCTCCACTTCAATATCCTCTTCGTCATAAGGGAGCAGTGTTACATGGGAGTCGCCATGTTTTTGCAAGCGCTTGCGCTTTCCTACAACAGATGGCGGAGGTAAGGGGTGGTGGTAGGGAAAGCTTGGGACTCGAGGTGTATGGTTTGGTAAGACACATTCTCGGGCCATAAGATTGATCTTGGATTGCCAATAATCGGGATCTTGTGAGACTGGGGTTAGCTCAGAAGGTGACTGTGGTTGTCCGGAAGAACTTTCAGACTGCTCGCGAGGGCCAGGATGTCCTACAGGCTGAGGGTGAGCCTCTCGCGTTTGGTCTTCACCTCCGGAATTTGACACGGAGGGGCCGATGACCGTCGTCTTCTTAGTTTTGATGCCGAGCGAGCCGCAAATCAGGCGATTGGCTGCTGGCATATTAAGTCTAAAGGGACGGATGTGAGGCTTGTTGGATTGCTCAGAAACATATTCAGAAGGCATATTACCGGTGTTTGAAATGTCACCATTTCTGACTTCCGCACCTTTCACTTCGGGGTAACGCGGCAGACCGTTAATTTTCGGTTGTATGAGAGGCTGAGGGGAGCCATCAAGTACATGTGGCTGCTCAATCGGGGACGCATCCTCTGCACGTCTGACTGCATCGCCCGTAGTCCCTCGGTCGGTATCGGATGCTTCTCCTTCAGGATCATGCTGCCCGAGCGAGGGTAAGATGCGTTTCAGAGATTCAAGATTGGCATTGGGATGCAAAGCTCCTACCTGCTTGTATTTTATCAATGTCTTAGCCTTTTTCTTTCTCAAATTCCTTGCCTTCGTAGCATTTTTGCCCTGTCCCGGGGGGTTTCTGGTTTGAGTATGCTGCGCTGGTGCTGCCTGGTGCACAGATTGTGTTAAGCAGACCGAGTCATCCTTCATCAAGGTTCCTCCATTAACCTGCCCAACCAAATGAGTCTCAGCCTCGGAACTCTCTGTACTGGAGGAACCGTCCGTCGAAGTATCTGACGTCGTATCTGAGCTCGAGCTGATCTCGTCTGTATCTTTAATCTCGTCTTCTTCGTCATCGGAGTCTGTCTGTGAAGGGCTATAGTCCTCAGATGCTTCACTATCCGAAGTGACACCGGCGATTGCTTGCGTCTGGCCGTGATCTTCGCCCATGAAGTGGACTCGGCGCTCCTCGGTTGATCCATCTGTGAGCGCTAATGGATTATTATCCACTTCCCCTTCTTTGAAGGCGATCTGTCCTATCTCCTGAGGTGAATGCATTCCTTCCGTGGCTGAGCTGTTTATTACACCAGTCACAGTGTCCCCATCATCGTTGGTGGTTGTTGGTAAACATTCACGACGACTTGGTATGTGGATCTCAGGTCTCACGGGACGCTTCAGGTAAGGTCGACCAAACGGAATGCCATCATACAAATGTTTGCCATCAGCTGTGATTTGGTGACGACCGGAAAGGGTTCTAGCGCGGAGATCTTGCGTTTGGAGGGGTCGAATACTGGTCACAGAATTAGTAAATTCGTGCAAAAGGTGTCAAGGCAAGCATGCACCTACGTAAGACGGTCGTTATCCTTGAAGAGCTCTTGCACGCGCGAAAAATGTAGACACTCGTACCTCCCCAACTGGACAACGTAATCCTCTAAGCCCCAATGCTCCGACTCAAGTGGAACGACGTTATTGACATCCTCAATAAGTTGGGCAATAGTGGTCGGGCCTGTCCGATCATTTGGCAGGCTCCATAACAAATCTGCAGGTGGCAGCTCTTGCCGATGAATACTGAGTTGAACCCTCATGACTCTTGATGCTCAACGGAGCATCTCAAAAAGTAGTTTGATCATGAAGTTGGCTGCTAGAGAAAAAGGTAGCAGGAACGAAAAGTGAATAAAGTCGACGGAAAATAAGACCCGCGCGCTTACGCGAGCTATGGGAGACACGCGGTTGACAAAAAGATCCGCACACCGAAACTGGGGGGTGCCTCGCCAGAAAAGCAGCCACGCCTGTAGACTGCCTCTACAGGGAAAAAAATATTATTCGATGATCTCTTGAGTTTAAAAGGTGGTGACTACCTATGTAATAGCAGACAAGCCTAATGTACATATGTTATCTTTTCTGTCTACTGCGTATGAAGCACCCCCCAGTTTTGGTGTGCGGGTTTTTCTGACAACCGCGTGGGGAGACCCCACCACTGGACGTTGAGGAAGGTTGAGCCGGGGCGATCAGTACGACTTTAATGAAATTAAACAAACTCCATTAACAAGTGTCCCATCTTCACATTTCTGGATTTGAGAATGCTATCCAACTACTTTTCTGAAAGAGTCCGAAACGGAGGGATTCTTCTTCGCAGCAACTAAGTTGCAACTCTATAAAAAACGACTTGGGGTATCTCTATTCCTTCTAAATAAACAAGCGAATCTAATCTATACCTGTGAGTTTTAGCCGGATCTCCACACTGCAAGCCGACCAATTCATCATGAGACCAAGCGTCATACTCGACGTAGATGCAGATCGTGCTCCCTGACTTAACGCCACCTAAATAGGACGGTTTATCATTCTGTCTCTAGTCGTCCAACAATGTCCCGTGAATGCTCACGAAACCTCTCTCCTTGCCAGTGGTTCTCGCTGCCTCAATATTCTGAATTCTGAAATTCAGCCATTCTCTCACCTCCTCGCCAGCAGCATTGACAAAATGTCCCGTGCTCGTATGCAGTCGTCTCTGATGATGGCCATCACCATTGTTGGAAGACTGGGGATCTGCTTTCCATGTCCAATCTCGAGGGAGCCGTTTGCGAGGAATGCTTGCGTTAAAGAGATTCCAGCATATCAGACTCAAATGACTTTGGGCCTGTATGTTCACCCAGCCATTAATTGACGCTCCTTTACGCGGTCGGAAGATGACAAAATCTGCGGTAAGCCAGACAAAACTGCCTGCATATTCATCGGAAGACTTTGCTAGAATTGTTGTGGAAACAGAAGCCGAATGATTTAAGGTGTCCGATAATCTTGCATTTTCATATGACAATACGATGCCCCGGAAAGGTTGATAGTATGTCAACAACAGAGGAGACAAATACTCCGCGCAGGAGCCTTCCAACGCTCGAGAGTACGAGACGGGCGAGACAGGTAGCCATAAGGAATATGTTTCTAGAAAGAACAGAGGTTGCGAAAGAGGGTAAGAATGATTTGGATTTGCGGCCGCATTTCCAGTGCGTCGTTTTTTCTTCGGAGTGCTCCCGTCCTGATCCCCTTTGCGCTTCTTGTGGCTTTTCTTCCTATCAGCTTTGCTGCTTAAGGGATCATTCACAGCATGGCTCTCTGCCTCTGCGATTATTGACTTTTCGCTCGCCATAGCAGATATCAGTGGTGTTGCGGACTCTGTAGTTCGAAGAGGTTTGTTCGAAAGTGCACGTGCTCGGCTGAAGACAAAGCGTGGCGCGCTAAGACGCGCTAGTGAGCCGGAACTTTTCTTCTGTAATCGGTACTCTCACCACCGTGATTACACATCTTGCAGGATGGCAATGCCACAATTGGTACGTCAAGACTCTCAACTAAGCAGCCTGCTGAAAGAAGATGTTATGGCACACCGGGTCTTGTCACGGGTCTTGTCACTGGGGAGCCGGGAAGCCCAGCGTTGGCACGAGATGTAAAATTCTGCCCTGAAGGAAGAGGTGCCAACTGCCAAGCCTACTGCGGCTGGAACCACCATTGGAGAACCACGCTTTGCCGAGTACCAACTTCGATGGTCAAGTCTTCATTTTGACTAGAGGGTCGCTCTCAAGAGTGCACGGACTGACACCGCCATGACAAGAGAAAGTCTTCCCCGATCGAATTAGACTGGTGGGTTAGAGCTGCCTCACTGGGAGGATCGCATTGTTACCCTCCGTAGTAGATCATGCTCTTTCTCAGCTTTCTCACCTTGAGCGTAGCCTCGTCGGACTGAGCTGGACTGGAATCGGTTCCAAGACACGAAAGTAGGGCCAAAGGCTTTGCCGCCAGTGCTCCTCCTGAGAGTTAACCTACCGTTAGTGTTCTCCTACTGCCGGCCTGCGAACTCCGTCTTGGCTTCAGCCGCCTTCCTATGGGCTTGCCACCTTCATTCCGAACTTCAAGCAATGCCAATCAGGCAAGCGAAGAATTCGAATTCTAAAGGCGTTGATCGTAGGCCTGGACTTAGAACTAACTCAGCCACGGCAGTTCTGTGTGCCTGGGCACGGAAGAGTCCTCGAGAAAGCAGAGATTGCTGTTCGCTATAAGTATCATCATTTCACCATGTCTTTAACACGGCACGATTTCATTATCATCTTTAGTTTCTCGATCGTAACGTTGGCACTTTTGCCACTTGCATCTTTCGTCTTTCATTCTGACCTTTGTTTCCCATCATTGTAATCACCATGCTGGGTGTTCGATTTCTTTTCTATACTGCTCTCGTGCTCCCAGCACTGGCAGGTCCTGCCGCCCTCCCCTTTGAGGTCATTGCGGGAGAGAATGGGGAGCTATTAGCTCGTCAAGCCACCTCTACGGGTGCCGCCGCCACTTCAACGAGAGTTCCGGACTCAGCATGCACAAATGGACCTCTTACTAGAGCTTGTTGGCAAAGCGGCTTTAGCATTGCTACTGATTTTGACGCCAAATTACCGCCAGCAGGCAAGGTCGTTGAGGTAAGTTTCCAACCAAACTGAAGATGCATGCCACTAATCGGACAAAATAGTATAATCTTGAGGTCACAAACACTACCATGGAGATTGCAGGCGTTAGCCGGATGGTCCAGTTGGTTAATAATCAATATCCAGGCCCTACTTTGACTGCGAGTGAGTGCAACAGTCCGTCTGGCAGTTCTCCAACTAATTGTCTAGATTGGGGGGATACCTTCGTTATCAATGTCAAAAATAGTCTATCAGACAATGGGTAGGTCGATTTAATCGGCAGCATCCGCAAGCGCTAACAAGCTGCAGAACCAGTATACATTGGCATGGCTTGAGGCAGCTTAACTCTTGTCAGCAAGACGGCGCCAACGGCGTTACTGAATGTAGGGAACTATCTAGCCTGCCCCTTGATAAAGTCACAAAATTTTTAAATGAATCAGACTGACACCTCACTTAGGCCCCATTGCGCCTGGCCAAACGAAGCAATACCGTATCCAATGCACCCAGTTCGGAACAACATGGTATCATAGCCATCACTCTATACAGTACGGTGAAGGGGTGGTTGGAAACATTGTCATCAACGGCCCTGCAACCTCGAACTACGACGTTGACCTTGGTCCCATGGCCCTCACAGATTGGTTTTATGATACGGCCTTCGCGCTTAACTATAGGGTCATGCACACTGGCATCCAAGCTCCTATACCAGATAACGGCCTTATCAATGGGACAATGAAGAGCCCGGATGGCACGAAAGGATCGTACAACAAGGTCAAGGTCCAGAAAGGGAAGAAATATCGCATCCGCTTCGTAAATACCTCAGTCAATCAGCATCTCGTGGTCACTATTGACGGGCACAACATGACTGTCATAGCCTCCGACTTCGTTCCGATAAAGCCATTCACCTCCCAGTACCTAGCGTTGGCTACTGGTCAACGCTATGACGTTGTAGTTGACGCCAGTCAAGCTGCAGCCAATTACTGGATTCGTGCAGATACGGATACGGCCTGCAGTAAGAACGCAAATCAAGGGAATGTCAAAGCCATTCTATCGTACGAAGGCGCCAACGAAGCTGATCCAACGACAACGGGAATCACACCACCAATGGGTTGCGCCGATATGGCTGTGACGCCTTACGTATCCAATACTGTTCCTCAAGATCAATTCTCGTCTGCTCTCCAGTATTTATCAATGGATTTCAATGTCTCGCAAACGGTCAAAGGTCCGCTTGTGCAGTGGTTGATCAACGGCTCCGGAATTGATGTCGATTGGTCACGACCTACATTGCAGTATGTCATTGACAGTGACACAAATTATTCTGATGACATGAACGTCTTCGAAGTGGGAGAGACGAATAAATGGAGTTTCTGGATAATTCAGAGTGTGCAATCTGACCCAGTAGAGGTCCCTCATCCTATTCATCTGCACGGACATGATTTTTATATTCTTGGATCCGGGCCCGGAGTTTGGAATGGAGACTCATCTGGTCTCAAGTTCGTCAACCCGCCGCGTCGCGATACCGCGTTATTGCCCGGCAAGGGCTACCTAATCCTTGGTTTTCCGGCTGATAACCCAGGTGCCTGGCTAATGCACTGTCATATTGCCTGGCACGTAGGTCAAGGGTTCTCGTTGCAATTTTTAGAGAGAAAAGAGGATATATTAGGAACAATTGGGGACTTGAGCAGTTTCAATAGCGGTTGTGATAGCTGGAAAAAGTGGTGGAATGGACCACATCCTTACGACAAGGATGACTCAGGCCTTTAGAGGCCAGAATGTCCCGCGATTTAGAGGGTACCAAGTGGTCAATTCTTTCCCTTGTTCATATTTCTCTCTCCTTGGATTTCAAGCAATTGTGCTCCGAAGAGTCTTTCTAATATGTTGCGCATGTGTGGGATCTTCACGACATGGGAGTTTGGATTAGAGCTTAGATTTTTGGGGCAAGGCTGGCGAGATTCAATTATTTGCATATGTGGAGCATCAGGGCGAGCTCTGGGAATCTCAACTTGGTGGTATCTGAAATAATAGATGTTTTCTTTTTCGATCAATGCAAGACAAGTTTTGAAGAGTTCACAAATATTTTGTGCCTGAGATTGGATTGCAAAATAAACAGATTAGCAGCTGGTGTAAACAATTACAAGGTAATCCGTACCGAAGTGCCTGTCTATCAGTATTACCTTGATAATCTAATCTTGGTTATCGGTTTTAGAGTTCGAAGCTAGCCTGACGCGCGCTTATCGGTGACCGACGATTGTTTTTGTTTACCAATGACGTGCAGCCCAAACATCCTACCCATCCACCCACCCAACTTCGAACCTTCGCTTCCCAGATCCCTAATTTCCCAAGGAGCATTGGCCAAGATCTACTTTCACTTTTGACTGCGCTATCCATTCTTCAGAGCCGCAATGGCTCGTCCAACAACCAGGCGTTCCTCAGCGCGACTGAGGAAGCGTAGTACCACACCAAAGGTAAGAAGCGCAGTATCCCATTCGCATATATCAATGGTTTTCATACATCCAGAAACGAGCTGCACTCCTCTTCTTGATCAATATCTGTCTAGTCAGCGAAGCTGACAGCTAACAGGCCACTTCTCAGTTTCCTGGGGCTTTCCCAGAAGATGCTCACGCGTCAGAGAAAACCAACTTGGACTCTGTACCCGAAACCGAAGAATCAGGAGAGACTGTCGCTAAGCCTGCAAAGACAACTACTGTTCCTCTCAATGATGCTGTCGACGTTCAGGAAACACCTACTCAAAATACACCGATTCGACCAGAGCCCGAAGAAATGCACCCAGGTCACTACCAATCAACGACGGCTAAGCCGATGGAAGAGGCACGCTGGCTAGGTTTCATGGATAAGGGATCCCTGACAGAACCACCAAAAGGCAGCAGCAAGATTCCCATGCTACAGAATACACCTACGAAGGTTGGCAGAATCCCAGGAACTTTCAGTCCCCCGGGGTTCCAATTCACATTTCGGCATCCTTCATTGGAGTTGAGTCCAGGCGCTAAGAAGATGATGGCTGAAACGCGTGAGGAAGCTACCAAAATTCGTGCTCAAATGTCTACTGAGGGTTCGGCTCTACCCAGTGTCCAAGAAGAAATACAGCGCAAGATTGCCACGCCCAAAGGCAAAGCGGGACGATTTAGCGATGCACACATAGCAGAGTTCAGAAAGATGGACTCTATCGCGAATCATGCATCCTCTTTTCGTGCAGACCCAAATCGTTTCAAGCAAGGCGAGCCCTCCCTCAAGCGAACCAGTTCGAAGGCAGGCCTGGATGAGTCAGAATCGTCCACAATGAAGGAAATGAAACGCAACAAGTCCAAGAATGACAATGATGCGTCAGAAGAGGGAAAGTACAATACTAAGCCTACAGAATTCAAAGTCAAGACCAGCGGCCTCGAAGCAGCTAGTCCTTTGAAGCGCGTCAAAGCCCACCACGAAGAAGAGACCATCGCCCCATGTTCGGTCTCTCGTGACACTCATCGGCCGCCGCAGACCCTTCACGTTCATAGTCACGACTCTCATTTGCCTGCCGTTGCCACAACTCCCACGAAGTCTTCCCTGGCTCGATCAGATAGCGCCAAATCAGTCAAAAGCGGAATTCCCTCACTTGCCCGGTCTCCTTCAAAGCCTTCGACGACCGAGTGTTCCAGTGGCAAGTCCAACACGACTTCTTTTCTCGCAAGATCTGCTTCGAAGAAAAGCATTTCCGCTCACACAGAATCGCATGATGGAAATTCTGAGCTTCCTCTCCTTGCCCGCTCACCGTCCAAAAAACCCGTGGGACAACAGTTCTCTGACGAGGGGGAAAGTGGCTCTGCTACACCGTTACTCTCTCGGTCGCCTGCGAAGAAGCCCGTCAAGCATTCGACTACTGACGATGGAGAGGAATTACAGGAACCGTCCACTCCACTACTATCTCGATCTCCTTCTAAGAAGGCAGTACTACATCAGCAGGACCAATCTGACCAGTCCGGGCAGACGTCGAAAGTCCCGCTGCTCTCGCGTACCCCTGCCAAAATTGCTACTGTTGAAAACTCTCCGTTTATGCAACCGACAAAGCCGGGGCAGACACCCACTGTACCATCATCGTCTCTCCGCAATCGCTTTGCTGCCCTTCGAGGTGCCGGCTCAGCAATGAAATCTATCCTGCGCTCCCCACAGCGTCTATATTCTGATGATCCTTTCAAAATCGCCGCGGGTACGCACGTACCGGCAGCTACGCCGCCACGCAGCATCATCAAACCAACTGGACCGAAAGAGCCACCGACTGTACCTTCAGTCAAGAAGCACGTCGATTTTGACAACAGCCCTGCTGTTGAGAAGCGCGCGATTGGCTCTCCCTCTCCCATCAAGGCCCGTTCTAAGGTTTCAGAGAAGATGGACATTACCTGGCCATCTCTCCCAACAAGAGACCCGTTGCCGTCTGAAGCGCACTCGAGCATTCAGCCGGAATATCCGGACCTCCGGCCAGCTGGTGGATCGACTGTATCCGAAGAAGATACCCAGATGAGCTCTCCTGCTCCGACCGTTCCAGGGACTTTTACCTTCCGTGTCGGCGATCCCATCAATTTCGGTCCTCCTGCACCCAGTGCCAATCGAAAGACGGCTACACCACAGTCGCCCGCCCTCATGAAACCCACCATCCGCCATGTGCGCCCGAGCATCGCGCCTGCGCCGTCTCATAGCAAACCTACTAACGCGACAGATGCCAAGACCGGCGGTGCTGGTAAAAGCCAAGGCAGGAAGCGCAAAATTTCTTCGACCGAACAGGAAGACGAGGATAAGGAGAATACCACCGCTACTACTACTGTGACTACTCCTTCAGCTACACGATCTATCTTCGACATCCCCGTCTCTTCCGATTCACCTGAGACGCGACCTACCAAGAAAATCAGGCGCAGCGACAGCGACGGGAACGCAGAAAAGGGAATGCACAGGGGTGAGGTGAAGAAGGCGAAGACGCCCACCAGGCTTCCGAAGTTGGGTGGTGTAAGGGGCAGCGCGAAGGCAGGGAAGAGAACGTCTGCCGTTCTGAGTCAGGCAAGATTGAATCTGCTCGCTACGCCGAAGCGTAGGAGGGGCGAGTAAAGGCGTGAGACGGGCATAATTGCAGAAGACTGCGCGCTCAAGACGATGATTCAGGTTACGACTGGGCTGCAGTCTGTGATGCCTTGGGAGAATACGAGCTTGGTGGTATTCGAGGTACAGATTGGAGAATTACTCGAAGGGGGTGGTGTACTGGAGATAATTGAGTTGACGACCTGCAAGAAGGCAGTAGAAGTCGAGACAGGTATACAAGGTATCTCGGAAGATTCTTGTGTGTTGCTGAGATTTCAGAGAGCTTGTTCAGAGGCACTACTGCTTCGGATTGTTTCTTCCTTGTCCCCTTTTCTTTCTATGGCATTGTATGGACTTGGCAACAAACGGCACAAGAATGTGTATGTCAACGGCATTAGCATGAGAATCAATGAGACATGCGGACAATATTGCAATATTGACCCCGAGAAAATCTGAGGAAGGAGCCTCGTTGCGACATTGTCTTGAGACGGCCATAGCTTAATGGATCGTAATGCCGTCCGCAAGCTGATACTCCGTGAAAGTAAAAAATTATGAGCAGTACACTTTCATCGGCAGATGAGCATCGAGGTGACCTAAAAGGCATGACAGTCGAGAACAAAAAACAGAAAAGAAGGGAAACGGCAAAGTTAAAGCCAAATGGATCCGCAGAACAGAAAGCTCTTCTAGATGTCAATTTTGTCAGGAACCTAGAAATCGCGCCTCAAATGCCCGGTCCGTTAGGCGAAACGCATCTGATGAGTTCTTCAGAGAAACTCAGCTTTACGAAACTCGAGTTCGAAGTGATGCGTAGAGATATGTATCTTGACTTTGACTCAATCTTGTAAAAAGGCTCATGGCGGTAGGAATGTCGCTTGGAGTATTCCACACTCTGTGCGAGGGAATTGGCAGTTAGTTTTGTTATCTCATGAGCACAGCTGAGGCCTGTGATCATATAATAGAGCGGCTCGGAAGAGGTATAGCATTGAGGGGACGCTCTTCTGCCGCCTCCAGTCCCAAATTCACTATACCGAGCAATCGAATTCTGGGATACATCTATAGTATTGGTGATTGACACGACAGTAGATTAAAGCAACTTTTGGTAGGATTTCGGCAAGCCACTGTAAGATGAGCCGTGAAGGGGGACGCGAATACCCCCATCAGCCAACGGCTTTCTCGCGCAATGATGTTTGAGGAGGCGCTGCCTAATTGTGATAGTCTTGAACTTGATGGGAGGGTTGTCAAGTGAATGGTCTGTTACTGCTTGTTTGGGGCCTTCAACGAGCGAGAGCTCGCTCGCAATAGTTTAGCATCTTCGGTCAGCACACTGTGGATATATGTAGAGACTTTGATCTTTTGAGTTCTTTGAAATTTTTGATTAGAATTATACTTTTTCCCATTTCGTGAAAATACGGACAATTAATCCTCTGTATCCTGCTCTCTCCTATGATCTGGAAGTTCGTAAAGTCTCTCCTGTTCGCCCAGACTCTGCAGCTCCTGTGGCTTGTCTGCTGCAGATAACTCATACTGTGCAGGCGTCTCCGCTAGTTCTGCGCGATCATGGTATGTAGGGGGTTCGACCGGGACGAGTTCCCTTCCGGCTCGTTGCCTTCGGCGATAGAAGTAGCGCAGCAGGAAAGCAGCAGCTATTAGCGCCACGACAGGTATGACTACTCCAATCGCTATCTTTGCTCCAGTCGAAAGACCACCAGGAGATGGTAGTGGAGATTGTGTAGGGCCGGTTGTTGGGGATGTCTTGGCGGGTGACGCGGCGAGCGTCCGATCTGAGTCTTTGAAATTTATTTGTATGAGTGGAGCATAGAGCGACATAAAGTCGTCGGTCAATGTAGATGTTGACTCGGGATTATTGTTGTCATCGAAGACTGTTGATTTGGAGTAGGCGTATGGGATCGAGAAGGTTTCATCAGTCACGAATTGACCAACCGTGCACGTCACTCTGGGAAATGCAGTAGAAGATACTCGCTTGATACAGGTTTGCGCGGCGTGAACAGGGTTGATGCCGAAGCAGCTGTAGCCACTAGTATAGAAATTTCATATCAGTCTGCGCCTGCAATTGTATGTAATGGTATCCATACGTCGGACAGCACCCTACAGCAGTCTCACCAGCTGTCAGACTCCATTGGGGCGTGAAGCTCGTTCCTGAAATGACTGGTGAGGTCTGTCCATTGCTAGACAGTGCAGCTGTACATGCTGAGGTCCACCCGGCCGGGCACACAAGACCTGGAGAATAAAAACCCCAGCCCTCCAAGGGCGGCGTAGGGGTCGAGGCTGTGACTGTTGGCCAACAAGCCGCGTCGTCTTCTTGGGAGTCTGTATAGGTGTCGTCCGAGAAAGTCGAAACTGCGCAGCTTTGTGCCTGCCAGGCGTTACCTTGACCTTCGCCTTGCGCAGCGACAAGATTCGTGCAGGCCTCTGGAAATGTGTATGTAGTCGTGAGAGGCCCAAGGACGGTCCGCGTTGTTGACATTCCGATATTAGTAGCGTCGCGAAGATTTCTCGAGGACCACCGGCTTTGCAACTACTCTCATTCAAGGAGATTGCAACTCAGTATGAAGGAAGTGTAGAGGAAGGACATTGCAGAGAAAACGGAGATGAATCAAAGCGACCTTCAGCTTTGCGACAACCTTGCATACCTACTTATCGGATACAACCAGTTGGCGTGGGTGACCACTAGCCTGTTGGGGGCTCAATGGGCACCTGAGAGAGGCACGTTTGGTATGTAATTAACTGTAGACTTACAGGTGAGCTGATTTGTAGATACACCTGGCGTAGATCTTCTCATACGGCTAGAAAGTCTCCACTCAGCGTCTGTCTAGTGGTTCGGCTCACCTGGGCGTATAAAAGCAAATTTAGTGAAAGCCAAAGCTAACCTTGGCGAGCCGTCAGCTACAAAGATGGACCGAATGCGGCACGCAACGTGCAGACATTAGCGTCCGAAGCTTCTGGGGGCCAAGAAGGAGCGTGAGTTAGCATACATGCCCCAGGAGATTAGGATTCTCAGACCCTGAGGGTCGGATTTTGTGCCTGATGCATCCTCAAGCGAAACAACTAAGTACCCTGCCATGTTAGTCAGGGCAGAGAAGGCAGACTAGCTACCAGTGCAGAGTAGGTGAAGAGTTGCAAAGGGAGTTTGGCGCCCTTTTCGTCAAGTTCGCGGGATGGAAGACGGGTGACGGATGATGGATGGGCTGATCTGGCTGGCTAATGAAGGTCGTCCTCACCCACCAATTCCGACCAGCATGCCGGCACTGTATGTACTCCGTTCTCCGTACGGCCTTGCGCATCGATCAATAGGTACCTTAAACAAACCCATCTCTATGCATCCGATACGCATTATAAGACATAGCTCAGAGAGAATTCTGCTTATGCTCCTGTTTTTGACGTGAATGGGCCATCCTCCTCGTGCCTGGAATGGTCTGCCCGTTGAGCTACCAATACCAATGTTAGAAGTTCTCTCTGTGGGCTAAGACAGTGCTGAGCTTCTGACATTTCCCCATCGATAGGCTAATTATCACTCGAAGACGGATAGGTAAGAAACCATTCCTTCGAAGCGGCCCGGTAGCAGGTGCCGCTTTTGCAAAATCCGTGGTACTTTGGCTTTCTGCGTAGAGTATCCGGAACTTTTTAGGCAGGATAGACTGATGCTTCGGCTCCAAAATTAATGGATACAGGGCAACGTCCTTTGTTTGCACAAGCTTTGTACAGAGGCATGAAAGCAGGAACCTTACTCACTGCTCAGATCTACCTATGGGAATGGGTCCAGTCGTGTCTTAAGCGTTACTTGCGTCGTTGCACTTTTTCGTAGGTCTACGAAAATCTAGCTAATATGCTAACAAAACATCTGTGCTAAGTTATAAAAGCGGCTCATAAGCTCTAGCTTTTTGCTGCTTCAAAGATCTTCTCAACTCTGGTCCCAGGCAACCAATATACCCAATCTCACAACTATGGCTTGGGCGTCTCGCGTAACCCCTGCATAGCAGAAAGATATGTACTTGTGTGTCCACTAATCTCAATCTCTGGTCAGTCTCAGTAGCTGGGCTTTGGCGAGATTGCATGCCTTTCTCCGTGCTGAGGATTTCTCTTCAGCTCCGATTCTTCTGGATCTGCTTAGATATGAATATGCCGAGTAAAGCACACGCGACGAGAAAAACGATGACGAAGACAAGGATAACGCCTGGTTCTCGAGACGCGAAATTGCTGCGCTTTACTAGTTCATGCAAAGACGAAGCAAACTCATGGCGTGGCTCGGACACAGCGACGTTGAGGATAGGCATCGCAAAAGGACCCTTGGAAGCGAGTTAACAACGGAGTAAACAGAGAAGCTTCAATCAAAGCCGATTGAGGCTCTGAAAGACGCCTGCTTGAGGTCTTAGTCGGTATATGAAGGACTTAGGTAAATTGGGATAGGAAGACACGACGACCGAAATGATGCCTTGAGAGGGCACACTTTATGTACGAAGCTTACTTGACATTACAGAGCGCACGAGAGAAATATCTCGTCATGCTAACGCATCATGCAGGAAGCTTGAAAATATGATATGCCCACACGGCGTAGCATGGCGTTGCTCATTCGTCAATGGCATTAGGCACAGGAGTTTGGTAAGCGTCTTCGCACCTTTTGCTTATGCCCAGCGGACCTCCGCGGCAATTAAAGAGGGGCTGAGATTTGAGGTGAGAGATATAATACAAGGAATGCGTCAGTAAATGCCGCAATTCATTTGGAGGAGCAGTTTCTTCTTGCCTGTAGTGTTATGCGGCAGATTTGGACGATACGAGACTCTTGCGACGTCTGTACCTTGAATACAACCGCAATTCGTAGAAACCCACTTTCCTGGATCATTGCGCATTTTCGGCATATTGTAAGGTCCTGCGGTCACGTTCAGAACAGCGAAGATGATCACTGGTGGAGAGGAAGATTGTACGGATGTTGCGGATCTGGCGAGCAAGGAAGTAATGGACGTTGCGCCTTGGGTCAACACCGACTAGCCTGTATGAGCATAGCTCAAGAGCTATACCTTCGTGCCGCCTCTCGCAATGAAAAAATGCTGGAGAGCATTTCTCTACTATCCAACCTGAATGTTGCGGGTTGTGCGGCCATGGCTCCCTTGCAAAAGACTGAGCCGCATATCCATCCGTCCAGTCTGTGTGTCGAACTCATGCTGGTTCACCACGCTTGCCATCGAAAGTTCGTGCGATGACACCTCCGTTGCTATCCTGGAGCGAGTGACCCCTCGGGAGCCGACTTCAAATTCGCGAAATGGCGCATATATATGCTTTCATGAAAAGATTACCGCAAATAGCAAAGCCTACGATGGCATCCATCCCATCATAGCTCTTGAATCGCACCAAGTCAACCTGGCGAGACTGGTAGATCGTGCTTTACAATATCTCCCGAGGTCTGACGAACAGATCAATGGTCTCAAATTGAACCAGCAAGAGAACATCGGGGACAATGTTCGGCACAGTGGTGATGGATATGCTTCCGAAGTCAGGATTCCGGATCTCGTCTCTGTAACCCGAGGACCAGGCATGCGCTCTAACCTCTCAGTTGGCCTAGACTTTGCTAAAGGACTCGGCGTAGCTTGGCAGCGGCCGCTGGTCGGCGTGCATCATATGCAAGCTCATGCTCTAACACCACGTCTAGTATGTGCGCTTCACGAGAAGAGACGTGATGTTACACCAAGCTTCCCCTTTCTTTCGTTACTTGTCTCCGGCGGCCACACACTCCTCCTTCACTCCAGCTCCTTAGTCTCTCACACCACTCTGGCTACGACCACTGACATCGCAATTGGTGATGCCCTTGACAAAATTGCACGCGTCGTTCTCCATCAGACTGTCATCACTAGGTCGACGTCCACCATGTTTGGACCCCTTCTGGAGCGTTTTGCTTTCCCGAACGGTAGTGCAGACTACGATGGCTACGAGACACCGAACACAAGGGCACAAGAGCTGACAAGGCGAGTTACAGAATGGGGCTGGGGCTTCCAGCCGCCACTGGCAGTAACACAGAGTGGTACTCGGAATAAAAGCATGGAATACAGCTTTTCTGGGCTATGCAGTGCTGCGGAGCGGTTTGTCGAGCGAGGGGGATCTGGCGAAAGAAGGCAGCATAATATAAGTGAAGATGAAAGAAGAGACTTGGCTCGAGAGGCTATGCGCGTTGCGTTTGAGCACTTGGCTACGCGAGTCGTACTAGGGTTGAACAACATGAAGGAAATAGACCAGGATATGGCAGAGAAAATTACTACGCTGGTTATCAGTGGAGGTGTGGCGGCCAATGGATTCTTGAAGAAGGTACTCCGGTCGTATCTGGACGCACGAGGCTACGGACGAGTTGACTTGGTGTTCCCGCCAGTGGAGCTTTGCACTGACAACGCAGCTATGGTCGCGTGGGCAGGGATGGAGATGTTTGAAGCAGGGTATGAGACAGATCTTGGATGTCGTCCGTTGAGGAAGTGGAGTATGGATCCTCATGCTGAAGATGGAGGTATCTTAGGTGTGGGAGGATGGCGAGAACGGAGGCAAGAGTCCCGCGTTGGCTGAGAACTCCACTTGGTTATCCCTACGCCTTGTCGCCAGTCAGCATTTCAGATTCTGCTTGGCGCCCAGTCATTGCACAACCCTTACTCGGGTGGTGGGTGGATGAGTTGTGCAGAATCTCGATGCACCAAACCCTGGTCGCTTGCAACGGGACTAGCGCCACGCTAGGACCAAACAGTGTCCAAAATTCTAACCTCACAACATCACTTCTTGTGTCGACATCAGAACAGCTGTAGTGTTGCCCATAGCGAAACTCGGCTCTTCACAATTGCGAATAAGCAACACTGGTTAATTTCGGTCGCAGGCTCTGCAGAGATATCCAACCACGCGGCCTATGTAGGTGTACTGTAAAGCCCAACTCAAGGCTACGGTCAGATAGCATGGACGTGTTGTAATGCGACCTTTGAGCCAGAGACATCTGCTACTAGCAAAGAAAGCCCCCATTTGTCAAACTGATACCATCTATTCCATCATATCGTCAATGTAGCGAATACTTTCCACAAGACTTGCATTCCATTGGCTATTTCACTCAGCGCATGAGTAGAACATTCTATGGCAAGCAATGTTCCATTGTGGGGACTAGGAAAACCAGCAAGGGGTTGTACTCTTGCTCGAGAAATTTGGGCTATCGTGGTTAAGTTTGGTCCGCTCTCATTCACGTCTAAAATTCTTAGCATCGATCAAGGTTGGAAAACTTGGCGGTGCTTTCTTTCGCGAGGGAAAACATTTCTGCGTAAGTTCTCCGCGTACAGTGAGTTTTAGCCTCTCTTTGGGCCTTCTTGAGGGTTGTGAGTCGTCGTGATCCGCTCGGAATAATTGCTTCGGTCTTGCTGACCGACTTTGTGTTCGGATCTTTGCATCAGCTCCCTCGTCGGTTAAGCATCTTGACGATATATTCGGTAATCGGCTGGATGTCCAGATTGTCTGTCAAGGTGGAGACAGTAAGTGTGTACAGCTAGGTGATAAGTTCAACACATAACAATAGGTGGAACTCTCGTCTTCTTCAGACATCACATCCCGTACCTCACACCTCCTGCCACCCCATTTTCCAACCATTCAAAGTAGTTGGATTTTTTGGCGAGAGCAATGATGAGCGCAATAGCCAGCCACCTGTAGAGCTTATTCTTGAGTTCCCTCCGCCTCTTCTTTCTCTACTCTACGTTTCACTTCTGCTCTCTCGCATACTTCCTCGACAATCATCTTGCACTTAGCAATTGCTTCTACATTCCAGCAGCGCACTTCTTGCGAATACTATCTGCTCCCCTAATATCATTTGACTAAAGCATAAGCGATAGTCATGGAGCACTTTTGTCCAAACCCTAACAGGGTCAACCTGCGCGAGCTTGACCTCTCAGCCAATGCAGCAGATTTCTTCCTAGACTTCAGTGTCCCGCCTCTTCTAGAAGATGAAGCCTGCGAAATCATCCGTAAAACGGCGATGCAGCTTGCTAAGCATGAGAAATTTACCGACATTTGGGCTCATAAGGTAAGCAGCTAATCCCACCTTCTTGCAATTCACAACCAGCAATGGCTGGAGACCTGCTCGAAATACATTTTTGACATTGGATAGATTACGACCGATCACAGCCATCTCAATTGGGCGATTAATCGCACTGATCGCGTTAAGCGTAAATCGATCGAATCATCATCGAGATCACGATCAGTCTCCCCTGTCAAAAAACCAAAGCCATCATGCGACGGTCCATTCATTGAGAACTCTATATCTGAGGAACTACCCGAAGCCCTCACGAAACCTGCTCGTCGGAACATAACCCATACCCCCAGCCGCTCTCGCTCTATACATTCCAAAAATCCAGCAGTCACAGAAATGTGCAAGACGCCGACCGTCACCATTGCCGGCAACCTCGAGCGCCTCTGGGACTTCGAAGACCTCTACTACCTCACCTGCGCCAAGATCCGCACCTACTACGACGACCTCCGCCTTCGCCTCGCCCACTTCGACAACTTCCGCGACGTCGTTCTCCACACCCGCGGCTACTACTGCGACGCCAGCAGCGACGACAACGCTGACAACGAGCCCTTCACCTACTACGACATGGCGTACTTCCTCGCGCGCAAATGGACCACCCTCCAAAACCCCTCCCTCATGCACACGCTCGACCGCTGGATCCGCATCAAGAACGGACCAGCCTACCCCGACGCCAACCCCTCCGAGATCCCCGGGCTCAAGAATACCAACGCGCTGCACGTCGGCGGCGTCGCTGCGCTGCTGTGGGACAAGAACGAGGCGCTCCTCGACGCCGAGAAGGTGGCTGAGGACCGCTGGGTCGCGGAGCGCCGCAGGCAGCTGCAGCAGCGGGGGTCGTGGGGCCCGGCGCTGCCGTGCTGCTGCGAGGCCGATGAGGGGTGCCCCTGTCGCGCGCTGTGCTTGGCACAGCCGGAGGAGGACTGCCTCTGTCGGGTGTGTCCGGCGTTTGTGGCGTTGGATTGGGAGGAGGGGTTCGGGGGGCGGGGGGCGGGGCGTAACACCATGAGGGTGGCCCTGACGTTTTTGGAGGGGTTTGAGATGGAGGTGGGGGAGGAGGAGGAGAGGAGGGAGAAGTGGTGGAGGAGGGGGTGGAGGAAGGTGAAGGGGTGGGTGGGGAGGAGGGGGTAGAGGCATGGGGGTTGCCTGGGGGTGGGATGGCGTGGGTGGAAGGGGAGGTGGTGGTTTGGGGGAGAATGGAAAGTCTGCGGTTTAGAGAAATTCTTTCAAATTTTTATAGAAAATGAAAAAACACCAGTACGCAAATGAGCCTAGCTCCAATGCTCGAATGTGATTTATCGGCTTTATGCAGTGAATGAAAGGTAGATTTACATATTGAAGCTTTCTGAAATGTTTATGGTTCTTTTGTAGTATTCGTCGAATGTCGATAAGCAGATGAGGGGGCCTTCAACGTTTCACGCAAGTTTGTTCATTGGCAACAGGTAGAGTTAGTAGTACATATATCCGTTTCCTTTTCCACTTTTAGAGATAAGCGGTTAGTAAGCAAACCTACCTTATTGCGGTTGGGGGCTTCCTCAACTGATAATCAATACAATGTTGTTTCAACCCTCCTGAGGCGACCTTGTTGGCCCATGTTAACGCCGCCTTAACATGGGCCAACACGGTCATAACAATTAAACTGAGGTAACATTGTATTAATTACCAGTTGAGGAACCCCTCAATCGCGGTAAGGTACTCTAGGCTCTGGCGGCGTAAGTACACGCCACACCCAAGCTAACACTAAGACCACACCCCATTACTAGCACGAGCACGCCCCGTCGAAGCTGGGGCTAGATTCGGGGGCTGAGTTGTTAATTTCAGATGTGAGAACTATCCCTGCACGGGGCTGAGCTGCTAAGTGGCAGCTGTGCTTTAAAGCTGTCGAGTAGCCGACGTATTGGACGTAAGGTACGTACTCAGCGACACTGTCTCTTGAGTGGCAATAAGTCGACAATCACTATGAGCGACAATGTGCACGCCGAGCCTTCCTATCCATTGCTTCGCCGGCCAGGTATCGGACATAAGAAGACAAGAACAGGATGTGCGACATGCAAGTACGTCTAATCCATCAGCGCACGAAGGCAGGATGTTCACAATCGGTCAGGATAAGGCGGGTAAAATGTGACGAAGCAAAGCCGGCGTGTCGAAGGTACAGTCGCTGTATCAACTGTTTTTACACTCCTCTTTTTCCCACTCTGACAGGTTTAAGATGCGCAGACACAGGAAGGAAATGTGACGGCTATCCTGCTCTTCAAAAAAGACGATGGTTTGGTAGCAGCCGTTCGGAGACCCCACCAGATGGTCTATTGAGAATAGAGCCCATGCCCGTATCCAGACAGCTCTATAGTCTGCCAAGCGGCCTTCACCAAAAGCGATCCCTCGAATTCTACCATTATTCAATGGCGCCAAAAATATCGGGACACTTTGACAGCCTTTTCTGGAATCGCCTCATACTCCAGCTCAGTCATAGTGAGCCATGCGTGATCCACGCAATTGCGGCCTTATCTTGTATGTACGAACAGTTTGAGACCAGTTCCCACTCCAATCCTCCATATTCCGCTAAAGGATATGATGTTGCGTTAGAATCATATAACGCGGCGATGAAGTCACTATCTGCCAAATTAGACAACGATGTCCACTCAGTCTGTGTGCCACTTGTGGCGTGCATACTTTTTGTCTGTTTGGAATTCTTACGACGTGATATTGACGCCGCAATGGCGCACATACACAGTGGGTGTGCGATCCTGCGCATGAGAGCTAAGAGTCTAAGCCGAGATTCGCCAAGAACCAAGAGCAGCCAGTTGCCAGATTTCTCTGGTGCGGAGGTGATTGAAGAAGTTGTCGTAGCAATGTTCGCACGATTACGAATTTTATGCGGCTTGTTCTTCCGTCCGGCACCACTATTACAGACCGATAAAACCGAACTTGAAGATGAGGACCAGTCGATGCCAGCATCCTTCTCCAACTTGAACGGAGCAAGAGATGCGCTTAATGTCAAAATGGGCCCCGCTCTATCATTCGTAAGGATCACTATCGAGGCAAAATATAACCTGGCCACTGCTGCAACACATTACAGAAAGCAAAACTCCATCATTGCAGGCTTAAATTTTTGGCGGCGTGCCTTTGAGGACTGGTTGTTGAAGCGAAAGGAGCTTACAAGAGACGAAAAAGTAGCCGCCGACTTGCTCCGGCTGCAACATGGAGCGGTTTATATCTGGTTGAGCACATGCTTAAATGTGAATGAGACCGCATTTGATGACTACACGGCCAATTTCAACGAGTTGGTCAATTTGGCAGCCTCTGTTATTGACACAACTACCAAGTCAAAGGAGCATAGTTCACCCTTCTCTTTCGAGATGGGCACAATACCACCGCTCTGCCTCGTAGGCTTCAAATGCCGTCATCCGGTCATTCGGAGGCGTGCCATTGATCTACTTCTCTCTTCGCCACGCCGTGAAGGTCTCTGGGACGCCTATCGCATCGGTCGAGTAGCCGAAAGGGTCTTGATTCATGAAGAACACGGCTTGTATCTGCACGCTCGCAGGGGGGGCACACACGGCCGATCTTTTGTTACCCGCGAGCTGCCCCAGCTGACCTTGCAGGGGGAAATAAAAACAAATAGCGCGTGTCTAAATTTGTTCGCAGAAGATCAAGATAGGCCAGCTGCTTACATTCCTGCATCGCGGTACCCCATAACCGCAGCAAGAGAACACCACGCGCACGACTTGAGCAATGCGGATGGGCTTGAGCAGCGTGCGGAGCTGAAATCAAAGCTGACTACGGCCTTGACCAGCGGCACCATCAACAATCTTACCAGCATCGCTAGTGGTGGTGCTCCAAGTGACGAACCTCAGCAAGAGCTATCTCTCCCCTCAGAGCTTAGACTAAATTATGTTCGCCAAGGTTACGGCTACCAGAGTCACAGCTCATCTGGGCGGCAGGCCAAATCTTCAATCGATCGGTCGCCCCTGATATCAGGTAGTGTTCGTGACACTCTGCACTTCAACTCCGCCCGTGTCAGTTTCGATGGCAGCGCCAATGGTACAATCTGGCCGTCCGAAATGTCTAGAAATACCACAACGAGTAGAATCCAACACAGCTTGCCGCAGGATCGGCCTGAGGAGGTAAGCAGGATACACGAGGTCCGTATTGCGCATGAAGCTCTCCCAGCTGGGGAAGCGGTGCTACCGCTGACTTTCAAGTGGAAGCCAAATGGATTGAAAGGGGATTGGCATGTTTGGGGAGAGGTTCTCCAACTCTAAACGGAGAAAGACCAGATTGATTGGCCAAGTAAGAGCATCGCCAACGGCGTACATCTCTTGGGCGGCGAAATTACAGTTCAGCATATTGTCAGAAAGATCAGATTTGCTTGAGCAATACTTCCAGATGTACATGATATCGAAGTGTAGAGCTATGAAATACCAAAGCAACGCATCAAAGCTTGTATAGCGGCATTATTCGCTACAGCAGGTCATTTCTCGGCTTCGAGGTGTGCCCAGAGGCCCCAGACTCTCAAGGCTTAGTGAATTACAACTTATTTACAAGCACCCCTCAACGACAACGACTCATACGGTTCCACATACAAGGTGAGATGTAGCGTCTTGCTTTAGAAGACGTTAATCAGTACGAATATAACAATCCGTGACAAATAGTCAATTTGTGTGTCTGTAATGGCTGCGTAAAGCAAACAGCGACTGGTTGCTTCAACTCATTATGGAGAGAATCTTTCTGCCTAGTCTGAACAATATCTCACAGCTGTCAGACGCAGGACGCTTTAAAACCTCAATGCTGACTATACGCACTCAGACTGCGATTCTAGCCTTCCGAGCTACGTAGAGAGTTCTGGGATTAAGGTTTTGTCAGCTTAACCCTGATGTCCACGCCTATTAAAAAGAGCTCATCCAAATGGATGTAAGTACTGCATTCGTTTGAAAAGAATAATTATACAATAGGGATTGTGCAAACTGAGAGAGAAGGACCAAGGCAGAGGAAGTATACAAAGGCTGCATGAAGACAAGACTATCCACACTGCTTGGCAGGATGCAGAATGCAGGCTATGCGACCTGCTTTAGATGACACCTCCCGCATCGTGAAAGCAGTTTCCTACGAAACTCGCCGCAACAGTGAACATAACTGCAGATATCCAGATTGATGTAGCTGGTGCAAAAGCCTTCGTAGAAGCACCACTACTGGAGCTTTGGACTGGTGCTATTGCCGAAGTGTTACTTCCCGTCGCATGCGTCGTACCGTTACCTGATGGTCCACCCGCAACATCGCTCGCAGCATCCTTATCCGGTTCAGATTGTACAACGTCAGGGATTTCTTGTCCTTTCTCCATCGCGATGGCCTTGGTCTGCGTTGCGTTGAAGAGCGGTTTGCCAAACGCCATCTTTCCGTTATCGGGATCGAACACAACATACATTGCTCGAATGAATGGATCACCTATCAGAACAGTCCCCTCATTCGGCTTCGGCTGGATTCCAAATGCACAAAGGTCTATCTGTGTGCCATTTACTTTCTGGGAGACGGGAACGCCATCTAGATAGATCGGAATGACGAGATCGGCGAGACTAAGAGTGTAATTGATAGCGATGGAGCTATTCTGCGGATCGCCAAGTGTCCAATTCATGTAGGAGGAAGTGAATGCCGGACTTTGGGCTTGTGCGCAGGGTAAGCCGTATCGGTCGGGAAATCTCGGGTCTGTAATTGCACCAACATGCGTGTTGATGGCGTCAAAGATATCCTGAGGCAGTAGGAGAGTAGGGGAGCCCGTGTCGATCGTTACGGGTAGCCAGGAACCTTCGCCAGGTACATTGGACTTCGGTAGGGTAAAATCCTGGGCTTGATTCTCCATCGTAATGCTCATGCCCGTCATTGGGATTGTATACCGTTCAAATTTGTTGGTCGTCTCATTCTTTAGCATGTCGATCTCTATAAGCCCAATGTCCTTATCGAATCTGGACTCGTCGACTCCGCCAAATAAGATGGATCCAGTGGCTGCCGCCAGATCGTTCAGCCAAATGCTAAACATTCTGGAGTTTATAGCTCCGGATGAAACGAGAGACTGTAGTGGCGTGTAAAGGTTGTTCTTAATTGCATCAATGCTGTCATTTGATACAATGCCGGTCGGGCTAAGGCCCATGATGCTGAATGGGACCGTGCTATTGTTCGACACGCCTAGGGTCATGTTCTTGAGGCTGGTATCACCGAAGGAGATATCATCCGTAGCAAAGTCTCCAATGAAGTAGTCATTGCTCACGTAGGAGATGCTGAATAAGTCAGCGTACGTAACTCTGTACGAAGAAGATTTCGAAGGATCGACTAGAGGCCTTGTCAGTTAATAGCGTCATGGTTTCGGCTTGGTCCACATTACAGGTGTTTCCAACACACGTCATACTTCTACATCCTTCAGGCGTGTTGATACCCAAGTCGGGACTGCCTGTATCCAACTGCACTTGAATACTTTGAGGAGGATCCCCTACAGTGATATTTGCAAAGTAACTGCCACCCAGGGTGTAGTAAAGATTCTTCTCCGCTGTAATCTCGACGGTCCCCGCCTCGCGTGGAAATATTCGAGGGGCCTGTGCTCGTTTTCCAAAGTCAACTTGTAGCGCAAAGCACGCGAGATTGCTCTGCAATGCCAAAAGTGTAAATACAAAGCGAACGGAAGGCATCTTGAACAATGAGTGACAAACTTATCTGGAAAAAAGGGAGAGGGACAGACGAGAATAATATCAGTCGAGCAAAGTGAATGAAAGATTGTCAGAGTCTCTACCTCCACAACTTCCCGGACCGTGTTCATGTTATAGAAGTTTGGGCTACTAAGTACTAATTAGTAGACTAGGCCATTAGCAGTAAGAGTGACACAGCGGGTCCTGCGTTAAAGCGAGCGCGCCAATGAACGACTCTGTCGGAGAGCGCTAATCCAAGAATGGTAAGAAGGATGGAGCCCTGACAGGGCAGATTGCTTTGGATATGACTTTGGACTTCATTTAGTAGGTTCAGTCTTATCGTTCAAATTAGTGCTTCCTCTGCTTCCTCAGCTGCAGCCTTGAACATCAGGCGGTGTTCTCTAGCATCATTCGGAATCAGCCAGTCATAGTGGCAAGATCTGTAGATCCGAGGCGCCAGGTATTTAATTATCGTAACGTACATTCTGGTTCAATATAACTCCAGTGGAGACTTGAGTAAAGGGGCTTCAGCTAGATCTCGGATGGAGATAGGATCATTCGCTTACTTTCTTAATTGACTGTCTCATCTTCGAAAGTCTGCACTCACTATTGGCACGAATGGTCCGAAACCGAGGAATAATGATTCACCTTGCTGCATGGGTCCAGCTCTTCACAGTAGCTTGATGTCTTTGCTCAAATCTCTTCGAGCACCATTGACCAGGGATCCGTTCCTTTCGCTCAAAGGCGTCTTTGAAGGTATACAACCAGGCATGAAAGCAAAGATAACACAAACAATGCACAATCGAACCCGAACCGAGCTTGAATCTCCACTGCGTGGCAAATGATGCCCGTGACCATGTTGGCAGTCTGGAAATTCTTGGTGTAGGTTGCCCAGTCGGTGCGCAGTGTTAGCCACTGCGATGAACCGGCCGTCTGCGCGGCGAGGCAATCGTCAGTAGCCTACGCCAGCGTAGTCGGGTCGGAAACGGCAGCAAAGGCTGCAAAAGCAACGGAAACTTAAGCAGCAGACAAGGCAAAAGTTGTTTGAGCCAGTGTGCCTATATCTGCTCTTTGTCGAGGTAGTGGGAAACCGTCTAATGAGGGCAATGTACGCCTTGATCCGTGGTCGATGTATACCCCCTTGATTCCTTGAGAATGCTTTGTCGATCTTCGAAGATCAGCTTCACATTGTTTAAGGGTGACAACCATTGTTAGTGGAAGTGACCAAAACCGCATGTGATGCAATCCTCTCAAACAGCGTACCCGGCCCAAGTGGAAATTCTTTCAGCTTGACGAATGAAAAGACTTATCTATAGAAGAGTTGCTCAGCGTCCATATAAATTGTATTTGCGCCACGTCAAGCAGAGCCGATTTGTGGGGCCGGTCTTTAGAGTTCAATGAATCATATCATCATCTCCGCATCGAACACATAAACATAGACAAGCCATATTGAGCCAAGAGCGCTGAGCTCAGTATTTGACAATCGATTGTATCAAACCGCATGCTTGAAATCTCAAACAAGTAGGCTGTAGACCGTACACCATGTCGGATCGGATCATCCTGGACATATAATGTTTCTCAGCTCGTTCAATCTCTAAAGTTCGTATACTTCTTTGTTTCCTCTTGGTCGAATTATCGTAGGCGAAGATACCAACACTCGGATCGTTGCTGACCATTGAAAGTTCGGCCCTTTGCCGCTGCTTCTGTTGAGCAAATAATCCGTGGCAAATACCCAGTCCAGTGCCTTTCCGGGTGTTCTCCCACCCGAGATTAGTCCGTACCTGGAGGTACAAAAACCCCTCCCAATTCTCCTCCAACTTCCGCATATTCCACCTCAGGTTTTGCACATTTACCATCTCGTGGGAACCGGACAGGATGGCAGAAATCTGCGATAGAGACATGGGCTCATCACGCAATCCATCTCAACTCGCAAGAACGATCTCAGGATACTGTGACCCAGGGTTCAATGCCAGGCCTGCTTCAGCAAACATTTTGACTTCAGTACGAGAGCTCTAGGGCTGGAGTGCTGATCGTAAGAGCATACAAGCCGTAACAAATTGGGTGCAAGGTCATCGATAAGTCTGCAAATTGGGTTACCTGGCGAGACTCGCGATTCGCAACAAACGCGATGATTCCGATAGTGCTCATCAATGCCTTGTCGTTTCGAGGAACAGCGCACTGCCTTTGTTGATATGTGAACAATCAATATTCACGCGACGCATCAATGAGCTCCCGAAGTTCATCCAAAGTCACGATCATCGGTCGCAACGGATCGTCTTGAACCATACAGTATATATATACGTCAGTGGCTCTGGCGAACTAAGAGCTGGTAGTTGGTAAGAACTAACATCGGATTCTTTGGACATCTTTAGACAAATATCTTCTAAAACGTCCGGAGACTGACTGAAGACAGAATGGACTCCATCATTCAAGCATTCCTTAGTTGTTGGCTTACGATGCTTGGCCTCAAGCGCGAAACGCCGGAATCGTGGCACCGTGAACGCCTCACCGACGAACTCCAAGAGTTCCAAGAGGCAAAGGGTGCAGTGGAGAAGCTCAGTGAAGAGTCAGACGTCTTCTTCTGCATCAGTCGAGCGCGTCACGACGGCTTCCCCCTTGAGCCTTCTCCTACCTTCTGGACTCGTCGGAACGCTCTAGTATATACGTACATGGTACTAAAGCTTACGTCACGGTGGCTTTTCTACCTCGTCGCTGCTTGGTGCTGTGGGGTTCCGACCTGGATGTCGGTCCGTGAAGTGGTCAACCCCAGCAAAGACGTGAAGCTGGAGCGCGTCGCCGGGCGGCATGGTATCGATCCAGCGAAGTTCAAACGGGTAGGAAAGCGGCTGCTGCGTGTGTGGCCCTTGCAACCCGAGACCGATGTGTCTAAGGGACGCTCGAGACCGCTGATGAGGGTTGGAATGGATGCTTTCTGGACTAAGTAGATATTGCACAAAAATACTGATTTATCATTTCTTGTCTCTTCTAATTGTGCTCGTGCCCGTGCAGCAATGGTAAGCCTAGCATGCGTAGGTAGACATATATCCATTCGTTAAGATGTTCAGCCAAATACGAACGAATCAGCGGTATCTGCGGCTTGCTGGCAAGCTTATGGCTTTCGGGGAGCGGAGCGGTTGACTAGCTTCACCTACTACAATACACGCGGCTAACACTCGGGGCTATAACGAATAGTGCTACTGTCAGCATTGCTTGCGTTTATCTTTCTTTAGACTATGATGATCTAGAGAAGCTCTTTTTCGATCCGATGGGACAGCGCCAAAGCTGTGGAACAATGTTCATATCGTGGTTGCTCACTTGCTCAAGAATTCAGAAGGTCCTAGAGTTCATGTCAACTTGAACGTCTTCGAAGTGCTTGAGAGATTGTCGTACAGTGTATTCCGGTAAGATATTTACAACATCTTGCCACGGAAAATCCGGGCTGTTAAAATCTAAAGTGGGAGCGAAGGGTTCCCCTTTTGGGGTATTCGTATCCAAGTAGATGGGGTCGTCTCTCTTCGATCGAAGTCGAAGCGGATTCAAGCTAAACGCAATGGATGGTTGAACCAAGCCTGTGAGCTTGACCGGGAGTTTGGGTTCCTTTGGCAGCACAGCGACGAGCATGGTAGGGAAACGATGCAGGATGCCACTCTCTTGTGCCTCATTCTCTTTTATGTCCCATATTACAATGTTATCCTCATGATGATAGTCGTCGCTTGTAGTGTACCCATTAATCCACATCCGATGATCGATGTTTACTTCTGATTCGACACCAAACTCGCCCTCGAGACCAGCCTTGAGGCCAAAATTGCTGTACTGCACCGGTATTCTCAACAGCCAATGTTTGGACTTCACCTCCTCTTTGACTTCCCCACACACCTGTACAGGGGCTATTACGACGATCTTCGGGTCATTCTTGGGGTTCCTCGGTGAGGGATCGACTAGGGTGGAGTCTCGGGTCTCTTCTAGCGTGAGACGTATCGATGCTGACTTGAGCCGCTTGATACTTTCATTCTCGAAACGAAACTCGAAATTGAATCGAAGAAGCACGGCGTCGTCCCCGTTGTACGTGCCATACTGGACATGTGTCAATCTTGCGGTGAAGCTGGTCCTGCTGATTTCCTGAGCCGTGATCTTCGCCCGATTTGCCGCCCCATCATGTTGGATTCGAAGCGTTGCTTTTGACGCCTCATCGACCAAAAAGTCAGTTTCGATATCGCCATTCAGCATGGCGCAGAGGAGTTTCCGCGTCGAGCGAGCTCAACGAAGACGGTTTGGAAGCCTTTGGAGGTGTCGCTTCAGCTCCAGCTTGCCTTTTCTGCTGTAGCGCAGCCATGAATATTACCTAGCTTCATCTCGCCAGCCATACACAGCAGGCTCCGCTTGCCCCATCCACACCCCCATTTATTCAGCGAGCAGCAGACTGAACTCTTCGATCGTGTTTTTGCGACAGTATGGACACCACTGGAGACCTTGCTCTTTACTATCCGGACTCTTCAATCACTTCGCCTCACATTCGCGATGTGATTGCCCACTTGCAGCGTTTCTGCCTGCGAGCCGAGTGGAAAGAGGGAAAGGCATATATCTCATCCCTACAAGAGCATGACCTCAGGAATCTGTCGATTGCAGGATGTGCAATCCTTCTTCATCTTCAACATGGAAATTACAGTGGTGCTAAGGAGCTCCTGCAGAAAGTCAGAATTGAAGAGCTGCTCAGCGAAGAGCACGCTCTGCTACGTGAAGAGGTTGCTGTTCTTGCGCTGTTGTCCGCAGAAGTAGAGTCGGCCTCAAATTTTAAGATCGAAGAAGCGCTCAATCTTTCACAAGAGGTCGAACAGATCTACATGTTCCGCGAATGTCAGTACTCCATTCGTTTTATTGCAGTTCTTGGTCAGAGAATAACGTGGGATAGGGGACTTTGAAGCTGACTTCAGTTCACAAGAGTCTCGGGACAGAGCCAATATCATTCTCAAACAGCGCTCACTTTGGAAGCTTGACGACCCCGAAGCTTACGATGACTTGGAAACTCCTTTTCCTAATAGCCGGGTAAGTAGTCCGGCTTAATTTCTGATTGCTATGCCCTGAGTGGTGAAAGGTCATTATAGAGAATTTAGCGACTCAAGTCTACCATCGGGCACACTTTGCTGGTTTTCCGTTACCGGAAGCCATAAAGACTCGCTTGCGTGCTCGGATCCCATCTCTCATAAAGTTCCTTCGGGCAAGAAATCGCCGACTGCTCGAGGCATATGTCATCTTCGAGAGTCTTCCCAGTCCCAATACCTTTGTTTCGAGCCCGGTTGAGACCATGACGTTTTGGCAAGGGTATCTCGAGACTCTGACTGACAAGAAGCTGTCCCTGATTCGAGCCTCAGTCCTTGGACAGCTCATTGCCTTTCATGCAGAAGCGGACAATGAAGCCGCCCTACATTGTTCTGAGCAATCATCCAGGCTATTCGAACAGGAACATTGCGTCAACCATCTAACGGATTCAGCTATGTCAAAGTGGCAATTTCTCTCGAAGGTTTCATCCGCCGCAGAAGAAAAAAGTGGCCAACATTCGATCGATAAAGCACCTCCGGTTAGTAGTGATTCAGTCCTTGAGCAGATCGACGGGATGACCGGAGCTCTGAGTTTGAAGGATAAGAGCAACGACGCCAAAACTCGGCGTTCTGTTGCGGATGCTGCTCGTCGCCGGTTGGAGCAACTCTTTTCCATCCAGGCGCAGCAGTTACAGGGTGATCAGGGGAATGTTTTGCACAATTGTTTGAGAGAAGCTATCTTCTTCACTAAGAAGTTCCCCGAACTATGGCCTTATCTCAAAATGCTCATGGATCCTGGACTAGCCCTTCTAAGATCATATGAGAATCATTACAGCGCTCGAGTCATTGAGTATTTATACTTCATCGAATGCGGCGATATGATTGATTATGCAGATGAAGCACGTATCTTTTTCCATGCAACTCTATCTCGTGGCGGACCTGAGCTGACACCAGACTTCTTTGTCGGTGCGTGCAAAGGCGCGTGGAGAAGTAACAGTATGCTTGAAGATCATAAAACTGCTCTGACTTATGCTCAGCAAGACTACGATTCTCCGCTGTGCCTTAGAAACGAGCTCAGAAGAACCGAGGCAGCATGGCGCCTAGCAAGGTCACAAGTTTCTATTGCCAGTGCTCGTATTGCGGCTCTTCGATACTCTTCTGATCAAGTTGAAAGAGCAGCTTTACGTCGCGAGATGGAAAACATCGTTGTCTTCCTGGAGACCTGGATTGAACTGGATAGAAAAGCTAGCAGATCGGGTGGACATTCTGAGAAGGCCGATCTGCTTGCATCGGTGCTGACGTACCTATGCAACGATTTGCAAGTCAAGGAATATGAGGAGAAATGGCAAAATCACATTAATTCGACATACACAAAGTCGAAACCTGATGAAAATACTCAAACGCGTATCCGCCTCGCTCCGATGATGCTGATGCTTGGCCAGAACCGCTTCTTGGATATGCTCAGATATGCTGCCGATATGCAAAAGGAAGTCATGAACAACAAAAGTCTCTCGCTTTCAATGGTCAGCGTCATGTCCACTGCAGTGGCTCTTGCGCTCCAAAGTGCGGCGCTTTTCAAGCCTCCACTGCCAGAAGAGATGCGGAAGCAAATTCGAACAATTCAGTACGATTTCATCATGTCAGATCTTAAGGTTCTTAAATTCAATAATTCTGCGGAAATATTCTTGCTCCGTGCTCCCTTACTCATGTGGACAACACTCGACAGCATAAAGTTATGGCCAGAACGGAAAGATGAGTATATTGAGAGTATGGTCGACTATTTTGATACAGCACAATCGCTATGCCGCAGGGTACGCCGCAACCTAGAGTCAGATGTCGGTCTTCAACAGTGGATTCGGAGGCGAAGCGTTGGAGGTAAGTTCACCTTTTCGAGGGTATGTCAGTACGCAGGAGAATTCTTCTTGAAGAGCAAGAAAGAAACTCTAGCATGGTCTTGGATCCAGCGTGGTAGGGCTCAGGCCCTTCAAGATATGCTCAGAGATCGAAATACTGCCGTTAAAAGAATCTTCATGACATTGAACGGTGACAGCAATATCTCACGGTATCTCTCCGAAGAAGAGCAGCTCGTCAAGAGCATGGCAGAAGCCGGTCCTGCACTTTATTTCGAAAATAGACGGAAACTTGATCAGCATCGTGAGCAAATGAGAAAACATCCTGCTTTACAGCAGATACTTGATGGCCCCGAGGACGTAGAACAAGTGGAGTACGACAACCTGCATGACGTATGGGCGCTCGCTGAGTATCTTCCAAAGGACTCGAACATTGTCCTTGTTGACTGGTTCATCGACACAATGAACAAAATCTGGCGAGTGGCTGTCAACTACAAGGAAAGGCATCTGACTCCGCGTTATTGGCGTCTCAGCATCACACCTCAGCAAATCAGCTTCTGGGTAACAAGATACCTCCGATTCCCGAATGGAAGCGTTGCTCCACTTGAAAATAAGTTGAAGGCGTTGCACGCTCTCCGCAACCTTTTCTTTGGGCTGGAAGGAATCTGTAAGCCTGATGACCTGCTTATTCTCAATGTACCGGGAGCATTGGCGGGCATACCAGTCCACGGCATACCTTTCGATGGGGAAGTGTTGATAGAACGTAACCCCGTCATATACTCCGCAGGTCTCAATTTATATCGACAATGTCTGAAACGAGCACGACAGCCCGTACTTGTCAATGATGGCCACCCACTCCAAGATGCTGTTTTCACTTCCGCATATGGGGAAGCTGGCTATGAAGCGGAGCAAGACCGGATATTCTCACATCTCAAGGAGACCGCGAGTGTCTTTCGAAGCACTTCCCTCTTGGGTGATCAACTCACAGTCAAATCGATGCATGACGCTCTTGACGCCGCGCCGTGGATACACTACCATGGCCATGCTTACTATGCAAAAACGGAAATGTTGAATCAGTGTCTCGTTCTCGGCAGCTTGAAAGAAGAGGAGAAGAAGATCCAGTCACGCGACCATCGAAGCATCGTTGAAGAGACTCGTGCCCAGCTTAATGAAGCAATGCCTTTCGAGGCTCCGCTTACTGAACGTGAAGCTCTCCTTTCGAACCATCTGCTCGACGGAACTTCACGCCTAACCATCGCCGACATCTTTGCTATGGACCTGTCGAAGACTCACCCTGTTGTTTGCAGCATCGCTTGCGATTCTGGCGTGCAAGATTTCGCTGCCGGAGACGAACCTCTGGGTCTAGTATCTGCGCTTTTCTGTGCTGGAGCGTCTTCGGTCATTGGAACACTCTGGCCTATTCGTAGTTCCACCGGAAGGATGTTCTCGGAAGCTTTCTACAAAAACCTGGAAGAGCAGGGCAAATACGAGGCAAAGAACGAGAGAAATCAATTGTGTAATGTACTCAATCTTGCACAAGCATTTAGGGAAGCGACTATTACAGTCAAAAGGGCAAAGTCAGACCCGTACTCATGGGCACCATTTGTTTTGCAAGGAGCTGGATTCTACTTTTATGAGCGCTCAGGAGAACTTGATTCGAGGGAAGCCCAGAACAAGACTCCTGCTGTGCACTAATATGATTAGTAGTTTTTGACAATATAGATTGACTTCGAACTCTGTACGACTTTTAGAAAGGAAAGAAAAGAAATCATGTTCCAAACTAAAAAGCCTCTAAATTACTGTAGGCTACCTCAAAGCCTGAGCGACTTGCCCACTGAGTTACAAATTCAGACAGTATTGAGAATTGGAAAGCATTATTCGGTCCTAATTAACCATATTTTACAGACAAATAAGATACATGTACAACTTATTGAGGATTGCCACGAGTGTTCTGCACTGTTTACACGTCTAAGCCAGTAAAGCTCAAGCATCTGTATTCTGTGTATCTACATCCACCTAGCCAAGCAGCCTACCTCGCTATCCAGGTATCATGTGCCACCGAAGCATACCTCTTGCACCTATGTCAAGCCCGTGTGTCAAATACAAGACTTCTACTTCCCGAAAGTAGCACCATGCTCCCATTGTCCACAACAGAACGCCGGCACCATCAATGCCCACGCACATTCACATTCCCTCTCCTACGAACCTAATTCACTCCACAGGCACACTCCCACCCCTCGCTCCCCTCCCCAAACTCCTCGTCCTCCCCACCGCCGTCTTATCCGTCCCCTTCCCCCCAGCCAACGGACTCTGCGCGAACTGCCCCGACAACCGCTGATACCGCGGCATCGTCGCCGACAACGGCGAGGAATTCGCGTTGCCGATCCCTCCATTATTATCGCCATACCTCCTCCCACTCCCCCTCAGCGGCAAGTCCAGCCCTCCTCCGGATTTCCGCGCTGCGCCCGCCTCCAACGGACTGCTACTCCCCTGCGTCGCACCCACACCCGCGCCCACGCCCGAACCCCGACGCGCAGCAAGCGACTGCGCAAGCGTCGACGTAGAGGACGGCGTCAGCGGCGACGAGGGCAGCCTCTGCGACGGCGGCGACTGGGTCGTGGGCAGCGGATGCGACGATGTGTACTCCCTGCTGACGCGGTTCCGGAAGCGATGGATGTTGGACTGCGGGGCGGCAGCTGGGGAGGCGTGGCCGATGTCGGTCATGGCGCGGGAGGGGGCGCGCAGGGTGGGTTCGTCGGGGAGGGAGGCTTCGTCGTCGGTGCTTTCGTGGTTGGCGATGCGGCGGCGTTCGCGGAGGAGGGAGACGCCGGTGCGGGTGAGGCGGCTGGGGATCTGGGAGGAGGATTGCTGCGAGGGTGGGGTGTGGAAGGTGCTGCTGCGGGGAGTGGTGGTTTCGCGGGGGCTATTGGCTGCGCTGAAGGTTGTGGTGTTGAGGCTGGTTCGGCGGGCTTCGATGCGCGTGAGAGCGCGACTCGGGCTGTTGCGTGGAGGGGCCTCTCGCTCGGGTTCTAGGCTTCCTTGTCGTTCTCGCGAGATGCGCGAATCAATGCTTGGCGCTCCGGCGTTTGTAGGGGTGTCTCTGCTAACAGGTCGTGAGACCATCGTCGAAGTAGAATTTGTTGGTGAAGTTATGGTCTTGCTTTCGCAGAGCGCGATACAGAGCTCGGTCAGACTGCGGCACATGTTGTCAGCTTTACGACGAATATTTCGGTCAAGACCAGTGGTTCCATTGATAGTTGACGCTGCTGAGAAACTGGCTCCTTGAGATCCAGTATTTCCGGTCATCGTTGCCAGCGCTAGAGCGTCAGACGCTGTGGCCTCCAGAACCCGATAAGTCGAGGGAGCGAGAACTTGTTTTGCTCTTGCCAATGCTGAGTGTAAAAGCGGATGGACACCTGCATTTTGTTCACTGTCCTCTTGACTTCCAGCTGCCTCAGACACCTCAGTCTTGCGATGTTTTGGGGAGGAGGAAATTGTAGTTACTGTAGTGGTGGCAGTCCGCGGACGCTCTCCAGAGCCATTTGAGACGGCCTGGCCTGATGTAGCTGGGAGCTTCCCAGTCAATTCAAGCTTCTTGATTCGCGATTTGAGTTCGTCAAGCTCATCCCACACTGTTGAGGGCGCTGTATTTGAATTCACAGAGTCTGTCCCATCGGGCAAAGATGGTTTGGCTCCGTTCTGAGGTGCGCCGGTGGGTGATGTAGTAAGCGATAGCTTTTCGGGGTCATTAACCGGGGACCTTCCGAGTCGAGAAAATCGATACTGTGGATGCCGCTGGTTTGAGCTTTGTATTGAATTCGTGATAGAGGGCCGTCTCCTCCCGTAGTATGGAATCTCAGAGGATGCTTCATTTGGGGTGGTTGAGGCAGTACTTCTGGAGGAAAAGCCAAATAGTCGAGACGTGTGATCTCCATACCTGGAGCTGTCTGAAGTCTTTGGTCGCGCTTCGTTGAGATTAGTCCTTGCCTGCGGGCCATCCTGATATCGTTCTGCAATCTGTGATCGAATGTCTTGTGATGTGTCGGAGTCTTGCACAGAGGATGTGTAAATGGGGAGGGATTTGCGATATTTTGTGACATCTACTCGAGACTGCAGCAATAATCAGCTGTGTATTCTGAAGCACTCATTACAAACCAAGGGAGCGTACCTGGCGCTTCTCACTGCGGCTTGATGCGCGCTCTCGGTTCTGCTGTGGAGTGCCATCTTGCGCTAAATTCAAGAACAGATCTTCATTTGTGCTCTGCATGATATCCTCTTGACGAGCCGGGCCACTCTTGATCCTTCGATGTGCTACTGATGCATCGTCGCCTTTGTTCTCGAAATTGCTGCTGGAATCATTTCCATTGACTTGCTCGGCGTCATAGTAGATATCATCCGCGTCCGGTGGAGAATGTGGGGAGCGCGCGTCTTCGGCTGCCATGGTGCCGCCACCTTCAGGTCTCGATTGCTCCGTAACCGCACCGCGCGTCGAAGTACCGCTATTCCCGCCTTCACTTTGCGCGATCGAGGAGGCTCTGGTTCTGGTGCAGCTTTTACCGCCTGAGCGCGACAATTCAAGCTGTGAAGATACTCCAGCGATATCTCGGTCTGGTAAATTTACATAATTCCGGCCGCTATCACCGTAGGAAGAGGCACGTGTTATTGAAGTTGGAGGAGGTCC
This sequence comes from Viridothelium virens, assembly GCA_010094025.1. Taxonomy (NCBI): domain Eukaryota; kingdom Fungi; phylum Ascomycota; class Dothideomycetes; order Trypetheliales; family Trypetheliaceae; genus Viridothelium; species Viridothelium virens. Next base: position 221,316 of record ML991801.1, read on the forward strand.
GTAAGCAGTTTCGACACCATTGCTACACCGTGATGCGGGAGGACGTTTGCTTCGGAAAGGTCTTCTGTAGGACGCGCGCGAAGAACCTCCGGAATCAACTGAACGGGTGTGAGTAATTAGCAAACGAGTGTATTGGACGAAAGTGACACGAGGCGAGCTGGGTGAGTACCCTGGTGGCTAAGAAGGTCTTGGGATTTGGAGGTTTGCCTCGCGTTGCAGCCCTGGTGGCGGACGGAAGCGATGGCGCGAGGCCTGGTAGGCTCAAGGATAGGGTGGATAGGACCACCAGGACCGGGCTCACAGGCGGGAGCGGAGATTAGCAGCAAGGGAGGAGAAGGGTGAGAATCAAAAGGGTGAGAAGGCTGCTGCTTGTGGCGGAATCCTTGCAGCGATCCGTCTGAGCCAGCTGAACCGACGCGCTCCATGTGGTGTTCCACTCTTTGTGCCCTCGCAAAGCTACATGACGACACGTGAGAAGGTCGGTCGTTCAAAGTTATACGCTCTCATTGATTGCACTACGAAGCTCGCTACCAGGCATTGCACGTTGAGTCGTACGATTCAATTTTCCGGAAACGACGACAGCCCTCGCTTTCCCGCTTCTGCAATGGCAATCACTTGTCACACGCCCGTACCGCATCGTCATCGAGTCTGTCCAGGTGCCCTATGAGGATCCGCATATTTGGCAAGGAATCCCTTCCGCTGAGACTCTTCGTACATGCACGGCTTGGTGGCTTCGTGCATTTGTTTGACTGTGAGCATAACGCGTCTACTTCGCACTCCAGACTGATAATGTAGGTACCGTAAACGCACATCCTCATAAATTGCCGGCACATCTGACCTATCTTATTCCCAATTGACACAAACTTGTCTGGCCTACGCGTTTTGTCGAAGAAAAAAAGTCATCTCTCATTGCAAGCCATGGCGCCTTGTGGTTTTTAAGGTTCGGAGCGCCGGAGGACCTCCCCTTCTAAAAACTTCTCAAGCGAAGTCATGGGTCAGTGGTCACCCACATGCGCAATGTTTCACCATTTTGGAGCCGCGGCCTAGCGTCTCCACGGGGAAGGGGAGCGATGCTCAAAAGGGAAATCAAAGTGCTGGTGGGGCTGCTAAACCCCAACGTAGACCTTACCGAGTTCCGAAGAATCAGAACTTGGAGTCGAGGACTGATTAATAATGACAGGAAAGGTAATTCTATTAAGGTGCAGAAGTTTCCGATGTGCTCCCGAGGCAGGAAAGACCAATGGTGATGTGGCCTCTCACCATGGTATTGGTTATGAGCTGCATCATCACCCTCTCACCATGCATGTTCTGCAGAATCTGAGGCATCTTGGCCAAGGGTATACTGTCGTATCGGATGACGATTTTCGGTCAACCAAGAGTAGCACGAAAAGGGTAGCAGAAAATGGCGCGCAACTTCCTCATAATGCTGCCCAAATTCAGGGTTGACGATCAATGGAACCATCCATGGAAATTGATATTGAGGCCAACATGGAACATCCTTTGCTCTTTTCGTATCCCCTTCATTCTTGTTTGAGGGCCCTGTCTATTGACGATGCATCGCACATTTAGATCTCAAAAGCTTCGGCGTCTCTACCCCATTCCGCAAATCAGCTGAAGTCACATTTTGTCCATTTTCTCTTATTAACCTGTATATTCGATGCTGTTTGATATCAGTCGGTATCTGATACCCCTTGTTCTGGCCATCAAGCTCTGTCTATTACATTGTTACCACTATATTTGACCTGATGTACCATTGAGGACCGTGAGTTTTTAGTCGTCACGCCGACTTGTCCATCGACATAACACATCCTTTTCAACGACTCGCTAGCGATCTTGATATATCACTACATTGGTCTGAAAAAGTGCCAGACATGCAAAGTAGTGTTTGCCAGGAACAAAATTTGCTTGAGGTTGGGAATGTGTGTAGAGGATAATTTTCACACAGCAGCTCCGAGTTTGAAAGGGTTGCGAGCCCTTGGGAAATGCAGCATTTTTGGAATGAATGTATGAGATTTGTGGGCCGCTGCATCATCGCGAGACTCCCGCTCTTCTCAATAACATTTGAGACCTGGACCTACATAGCTCTCCCGCTCGGATGGAATGCCATAGCTGGGTGGTGGAGACGTTTGGAGACGGTTCGGGTTAAATGCCAAGGAGAGATCGTATAGTAATACAAATCACATACCGTCAAACAGAAAAGGACGAGAAAGACGAAAACGGCGTTCTGCCTCCGGAGTATAGAGCAGTATCAGTGGAATGCTCACTTCAAGTTCTGTAGGCAGATTCACAAGGTTAACATACTGGGAGAGGAAGGAATGGCGTCAGAAATACTCCGTAGTCCGTACGACGAAAAGAAAGCGCGATCCATGTGCGGGCTGTTAGTCATAGTAACGGTTTTGTAGCACTGCTTCGACGCGTATTGCTGACTTCTTTCCTCCTGGATTTAGTGCACATTCTCGTATGACTTAAAAAAATTACAGAATCCCTGTCAACGCGGAACCTAGTGATTACGATGATACTCAACGTAAAACAATAACTTTGAGCAGCTTGGAAAGTGACCATCACGGACTTTGGAGATTAATGGAAGAGAAAATAAACGCTTGAGCCCACTATTCCGCAAGATTTTTCTATCCTTAGTCACTGCGTATGACGCCGCAGTGCTCAGCTCTGTCGTATTGGCGCTTACCATGTCCGAGTTACGATCTCTCTTTTCATATGAAAAAATATCTGTCCTTTTGAGGCTTCGAGTAAATGATATCTTCAATGATAGAAACAAGCAATCCGAGTGATTCTAAGCAATGATCATAATCTAGTGTAGCTTTAAATTAGAGATCGGTTGGGACTGTCCGTCGTCTCGGTAGATGCACAATACTCGAAGTACATCAATTCGGAGTACCCATGAGATCTCTCGAAGCCGAGGTATATACGCAAATTCATGACCTTCAACGTTCGCGGCAGAAAACACTCAGGCTAACGAGACGCGAGACAAGCTCAGGGATCGGCCAGAGTCACTGCTTTCTCGTTTAGTCAGTCTATGTTAGGACATTCTTAAAGCGTCACAGCGACGTGAGCGGTTGCGCACCCCTAAGGGATAGATGACGAGGGAACTTGTCAGGACTCCTCCGCTAACATCCTACAAACGGTTTGCAAAATAAGCGTGTTTCCAGGGCCGAAGCGAAGACGCTGAGAGATGGAAGTAATGAGCCGACGGAAAATTCTAAAATTCAGGGTTGCGCAGACGTTGGGTCCACTCCGCAAAAGTGTCAGTGCTTAGCCACAGGTTCCATTGCCAGAAATACGGCAGTGATGGATTGCTATGATGATCTCCGCACTACGGAGTACCGAGTAAATGTTCAGATATAAAAACCCCCATATTTTCTCCTTTTGATACAGTGTAGCCAAAATAGGATAAATTAATCCAACGTGATGCGGAGGATGACGTCCAACAGCTTACCTATTTTCGGGCATTTAGGGGTCACTGGGTAAAGTTGCCATTCAAGAGTCAGTCGTTTCAGATGAACGCATGGGACCAGAAGGACAGAACATGCCGACTCCGGCACTGCCCCTGCTGGTCAGTGTGGCACTCCTCGACGGTATTCCACACAGACCATCCAAAGACCGAGGCAGAGGCAAAATCCTATCAGTGAGTCCGTGAACAAAGTTGAGAGAGAGCTGTTGCGTCAGAATAATCGCCCAACAAGCTGTATGGCCTAAAGTTGGAGCTCGTCAATTCCTGTCAAGTGTGCCGCCTCGATGAGTGAAACAGCGGTATGCCTTCATGCCGTTCTCGCTAGCATAATTAGAGCATGGTTCATGAAAATACTCGAGTCTCAGCCTTAGCAACGCAGTCAACTGGAGCCGGGAGCAAACGCGGCACCATGATTGCGCGGAACGACATCTTTTCGTGCAAATGTCGGACGCGAGAGACAAAAAAGAAGGGCTGGCAGAGGAAAGATCTAGATGATTGCCGTCAAGTGTCTAGTGGCGAAAGCCGGGCTGCAGGTGATCGCCCTCTCCGCCTGCTTCAGGCGGCTATGCATGGACGGCGGCGAAAGAAGGGAAAGGTGCAAAGGGCAGGACGGAGGATGTTGAGTGGGCGAGCGGGTCGCTCTGGGGTTGTCTAAAAATGGCAGCGCCCCTCTCATACGCAGTGTCTTGGCCGTTGATTCGCCCTCGTCAGACGCACGGCTCACCCGACAGCCGCCCACCCCATCCTCGACCAAGCTGGGAAGGCACGAAGGAGACGGTAGAGACGATACTGCAGCACTCTAAGGTTCCTTCCTCCGCCCGCATCCACAGCGCTTCACCCACCACTACTACCACGACCATTGCGACCTCTCCATCACCTCCCCTCTCCCTCGACCGCTTCCCTGTCCGTCCCACGCCTTCGGCGATACCATTATCTTCTTCTCAAACCCCACACGGTCGCCAAATCCCTCCAAACTCACCAGGTTTGCGCCCGCACTCGAGGCCAATTCGAGTTCCAGCCAAGTCGCCTTGTTCGGTATCCTACTGTACATCGCTCTTTGCGCCCTCACGACCTTCGTTGTGGCCGCTTTGTTTTCTTCTACTTGTCTAGCTAGTCGCTCCCTTGGCGCCTAATTGAGATCCGGAATCTCAACCTTCGCCCTTCGCTCAGGCTTTTCTGCTTCAGACGAGCTCATCCCTCTGAGCAAGTACTGTTCGGTGAGTAATCTATTTCCCACGCGCATCAGGGCGCTTCCGCTCGTGCCCACTCGTTTCGTTTCATTCCCGATGGCGCTCTGTATCGTGCATGGAAGTCCACCATTCAACACTCTTAGCGCCATCGACCTTATTGTCCTCTCCAGAAAGGGCTTCAAAGCCCACTCCGTATGGCTGAGCATGTCCTGTTGCCTACTCTACAGTCCTGCTGTCACAACATCTTCCAACCCCTTCTCATGTGTCATTGTTTTTTAACATGGACACAATTGGAGCCACGAATGCTAACAGTTCAACTTTGAAAAGGTCTTTCGATTGTGTATTGCTAGTTAATGCTGTACCGGCCCGCAAACGATTCGAGCCTTCTCCTCCTCCGACACCCCCTCATCACAATTGCCGCCATACCAATCGTATAGCCACAAGACAAACGCAGACTGAGGTCGACAGCGTTTTCTATGAGACAACTTGGTCCGACCCAACATCAAACGAGAGCTTCTTGACTATGCCTGTGCCAACAGCTGCCAATTCGCACACGGTTCAGATGCCATCCTTTCGGTCAGTCTTTGACCAAGATGCCAACGGAACACTCGCAGACCGCGGTCAAGATAACAAATCGTCGTTTGGGGGACATAATTCTTCCCAGGAAAACAAGGCAAACTCTCTCTATATGCAAGCACCACTTTCGCCTTTAAATTCTCCAGGCTTCGAGGCGGTACATCAGCATCGTGACAGTACTTCAACTGTGGCGTCTGATTCAACAGACTCGTCTCCAACGACGACCATATCGACAATGGACTCCGCTTCAGTCGCCACAGAGTCTTCTCCCGGGTCGTCTCCTCAATCGCCTGCCATCAAGCCTCCACCTGCACCCTTGGTGGTTGAAGATAATCTCAAGCCCGTTCCTGAATCCGGAAAGCTATTGGCCCCAAATTCGTCTCCTCCTGAATTTCAACGTCCGATGACTCCGGCGAAGAAAGGTCGAAACCTCAAGAACCTAGCTGTAGATACCTCGCAATCCTTCAATATAGGTCGCAAAGTTCCAGCAGTAGCTCTCACCGCCAGTCATAAGGACGAACATTCGACCTCGGCACCTGCTTCGCCCTCCTTCATTAAACCGCCTTCACCTCCTAAGCGAACAAAGGCTGCTCCACTAGGGCTCACTATTCCACCTGCCGTAAGCAATACAAATGTACCTCAGCAAATGAAGCTTGCAATACCACCCACGCCATCTTTCAAGAAGCCGCCAATGTTGCGACACTTCCAATCATCACCCTCGTTACCGCTTTGTACTCCGCTCAGTGGGCCAAAGTCTGGAATGAAGTTGCCGCCGCCAGGCCCAAATCGAAGTTCGGGTGCAGGATTTGCGGAAGTGCCAATGGAACAGGAGGAGGAGCATGACGACGAGCCAAACTTTGACATTCCGCAATCAAGAGAGGAGAAGCCAGAAGCTTATCCGAATGGGCCAATATGCATCTATGAGACTGGCGTTGACCTGTACTTGGAACCGACTGCAGAAGTGGCCGCAAAGTATGACGTGGTCCTAAATGTCGCCAGTGAAGTTCGGAATCCTTTTGACACATCGGTCCACGCTCAAAGTAGTCCCAAGGATGACGAACAACAAAAGACTCCTAAATCTCCTGAGCCCCGAAGTGCGCTTCCCGCGGTTCCCGGGGCCTTCCCCCAGACTCCTGCTCCTTTCCTAACAGAAAGAAACTCATCTAACTCCACGCTAACTGATCAGAACGGCAGCTCTCCAGACACGCCAAAAGCCACACCTCTTCCCAGTAACGAGAGTTTTGGCATATTGAAAGAGATACCATCTGAATACATTCACATACCTTGGGAGCACAATACCGATATCGTTCCTGACCTTTACAGGCTAGTCAAGATTATCGATGAAAGAGTTCAAGAAGGAAAACGTGTACTGGTTCATTGTCAATGCGGTGTAAGTAGGTCAGCAAGTTTGATTGTTGCGTACGGCTTGTACAAGAATCCCGGAATGAGTGTGCAGGATGCCTATGATGCTGTCAAGAAGAGAAGCAAGTGGATAGGTCCGAACATGAACCTTATCATGCAGCTTCAGGAGTTTCGCTCAGGCCTCGCTCGGGCTGCAGCGGACCCTGCCTTTTATCAAAAGTGCTATGGGTGCCTCCCCAAAAGGCGAGCTTCTCCAAAACAACCGGATTCGACACTTTCGCGACCTCCTCCAGTGAAGTCGGAGTCAAAGAGTGAAGACGGTCCCCCTTTAACTGCCCCACTGCGTCCCGATGGCATTCTGGGCGCTCAAATGGTCGCCGGCGGAGTGAAGGATGGTATCACTCCGGGACCCTCATCTGCGCCATCCGGGTTTGCTTGGCCTATAGATCATCGAAGATCATGGGGACCAAACGATTCTGGAACCGATATGGCACAGAAGTCACTGCCGGAAGACGTTCCCTATGTTAGCCCAACAGGTGATGTTGTGCCTGGGTCACAAGTCGCTGTAGCACAACAACGATCGGTCCCATCAGAGTCGACTGAGGTGTCTCGGCTAGCGACGAGTCTCGCACCCAAGCGGGAAACAGCTACGGTCGAGAAGTCTTTGGACTCAAAGTCAGATCTGCGGCCACCCTCTCCATCTTTGCTGTCCCCCAGATCCACCGAATTCGCAATGAGTCCACTTAGCCACCAGGCAAGCCCACGCAGCCAGTTCAGTCCCGATGACGATTTGGGATTGTTGTCGCCCCGGGCTGTAGAGTTCACCACGTCGCCTTTCGGACAGGCTGCACTGTTTGGTCACTCCGTCACCCATGCGGATGTGGAAAAACAATTGCATGCCTCGCATGTTTCTCCTGTGCCTGCGTCACAGCAGCCCTCAACCGCACAATATGCTTTAGATAGCGACAAGCCTCCATACATATCAAGCTCGCCATCACAACGACCGCTGAACCCCAAATTTAGTCGACCGAACCTCCAGCAGCAAATGCAGCTTGCGCAGATCCAGAATCAGATAGAAGCTCAATTGCCACATCGCTCGCCGAAGTCGGACACTAGCAGTGGATTCAACTCTCCTACAGATGATTTTGAAACACTGCTCAGTCCACGGGCTACCGAATTTACGGAAAATCCATTCCATTTCGAGATTAGCCCGCCTGAATCACCTCATCAGGAGGAGAAAAAAGTAGACCAAGCGGTGCCAAAGTATGGCGCGGAGGACCCTAGAAGTCCGGCTCAGAAAGGAATCACTCCGATCACACGAAACATTTTCGACGTGCTCTGACGAATAACCTCATGGTTTTGATCAACACTTTCTCGAGCCGGAATGGCTTTCACATAGCCAGCATACAAAGACCAGACCGGATGAGGTGGCTCACGTATGTGGGTTCATCACCATGGTGGCATTTTCCATGAAGCGGATGCGGACTGCTATTGCTCGCAGTATGCTGCTCCGTACACTTTCGCGAGTACCGATCCCTTCGGCCTTATGGATTTTCAGAGCATCAGCTGGTACAAGGCCGGTTCCACGCTTCCTGAGACCACAAAGCCCAAAAGTGCCGTGTGTTGAGGTGTATTCGCGGAATATCTTACTAGTCTACGTTCGCTTGACCAACGAGTTTCATTTTCGTAAGCGCCAATGGCGGTTTACAGTTTCTTCTTTCAACCTGTATTTGTAACAATAATGTCTGCTGCTGAGAAAGCGGGCTGGGCTGGCGTTTTCATCTGGGAGGGATTTTATGTCCATGGCATTACTGTCTTTGTCAGCGGTCTCCAATCGGATACGATTTATCTAAGTTCTCGTCGGCAGAAGTCTAGGGTATCTGGCTTACTGAATGATGTCTATCTCCCTGCAGAGGGGAGATGCGGAATGGTCTGGGTAGTAGTGATGTCTTTCCTCTGTCAAAGGCATGCCATGTGCGGGATTGGCTAGGATTGCAAGGATGGCAAAAGGTCCATAATAGGTGCTAGGCCTAGTTTACCTAAAAATCATGAGTGTTCACCATTATCTCCTCTTTCAAAAGTCGGCCTTTAAGCGATTTAAAAATCTTGTTGACGGTCTTCACGGGTTGAGGTGCTTATGAGTCAGGTCTCGTGTATTCTCGTCATGACGATCAGCCCTTAGACTTGAAGTGTACTGAGGAGAGCGCTGGAACTGCTCCAAGAATATCAAGCCATTCCAGAGACTGCCCACAAACGCCCGGGTGGAGATCCTAGAATACGGAGATAGCGGTCTTCTGCCCGACCTCTCCGGACTGTCATGCACTATTCACTTATCCATCTCCTATTTCGGCCCTTGATAATCCAGGGCATTTTCCAGCATACCCGCAGAAACAGGAGCACAATGCGAAGATCATTACAATTGACTCAAGCTAAGACTATGTTCTCGTAGTACATTGACTAGCAGCGAGGTTTTCACCAATACCTCGTTTATCAGTACGTACGCCCCCAGAAATTTCGATCTTCACCTCAAAAGCATAAGCATCAATCGACTCAGAAGATGGCATATCGACTCGAAGTTCTGTGACCTCGAGTCGACTCATGATATACGCCCCGAAGAAACACCTTGCAGCTTTGCTCTCACCACTTAAGCCGTATAGAATTCTGTTCGCATTGTCGATAATCTTCAATCCTTACTCCAATCCCTCCTACACAATCATCATTCTTGAGCCCCAATAGCTTCTTCTTTCTGCTCTCTCCTCCTTCTTCATCACTATGCCAGGCCCCTATTCCCCCAACACTCCCATCACCACCATCCTCACCGACCTCGCCCCCCACATCCACCACAAAACCATCCTCACCACCGGCGTCTCTCCCGGAAGCCTCGACTACCAGTTCGTCGCCGCCCTGACAACCTGCTCCTCCCCACCCGCCCGCCTCATCCTCGCCGGCCGCAATCCCGCTCGCCTAAACGCCGCCGCCTCCGCCCTCTCCTCCTCTTCCTCCTCCTTCGCTTCATCACCATCTCCTTCCTCTATCTCTGCCTCTACCTCCGCCATCGGTATTCGCCCCCTCGTGCTGGACCTCAGCAGCCAGGCATCGATTCGGGCCGCCGCGAAGACGGTAATGCGAGACTGGACCGATGTCGCCGCTATCGACGTCCTGGTGAATAGTGCGGCCGTGATGGGGATCCCGTATGCGCGGAGTGGTGAGGAGGGGTGGGGGAAGTTGACGGGGGCGACGAACCACGTGGGGCCGTGACTGTTTACGAATCTGGTGCTGGGGAAGGTGTTGGCGGCGAGGGACCCGCGCGTGGGGATGGTGAGTCATGGGCATCGGTTGGAGAGGATCAGGTTCGGGGATTGGGGGTTTGGGGTAAGTTTCGGGAGGTTGTCCCTCTTTTTTTCTTTTACTAGGGAGAATAGAAGGGATTTGGTTGAAGATTGGAGATGTGTCGATTTTGTGGCTGACGAGGATATAGGATGGTGAGACTTACGATAAGTGGCGCGCATATGGGCAGTCGAAGACGGCGAATATACTTACAGCGGTGAGTTTAGCAGAGAAGTTGGGAGGAAAAGGACTGGTAGCGGTCAGCTTGCATCTGGGTGTGATTGCCACGAATATTGAAAGTCATATCGATTGGAATATCGAGAGTAAAGCAATAGGCAAGTTGTTTATTGTATTACTCCAAGCTCGACTCGACCCTGAATCCACTACGCACCTAATTTGAAGCTGACATCGTCTGAAACAGAGACTATAGACAAGGAGAACGGTAATACTGTTCCATGGGAACCATTCCATTACGTTGAGCCGGCCATCGGCATCGCTACATACGCTCACGCAGCTTTTGACCCAACTCTGAAAGGTATGTCACCAGTAAGACTAAGACCCGAAGATTCAAGAAGGTATCCAAGGTAGGTAACAATGATTGATGTTACGACATAGGGTGCAACGGTGCATATGTTCTCGACGCGAGAGTAGCAGATCCAAGCAAAGACGCAGTGCAACAATACGCCACAGATAAAGAGGAGGCTGAGAGGCTGTGGGAACTTACCGAGAAGCTTGTAGGGCAGGAGTTCCGATGGTAGAAAACTAATGGTAGTGTAAAGATATCCAGTGAGACGAGACTGTTCTGAGTGTGGCAGATCTATCCAAGTCAAATGGACTGGCACTTAACTCTCTTGAAGAGCATGATTGTATCGAATATCCATGCTCATATTTGACATGAGGACCGGTGCAGGTGTAAGTGATAAACGGAATAGATTGACCTTAGAACTCTAGCCTACGGTCATGACTATTGCCCTCAGAGTTCCAGTCGCGATGTTATGACCGGAAAATGCAAATGTTTGGTTATGCTTTAGCAGGAGTGCTATCAAAGAACGTTGCTGCAAGAACTCCACAGGCCTTGCAAACAGTGTTAGTATTTTATCTCTAGGGCGGAGGCAGGAAGGAATCAGTAGGCCTGTTATGGTCCTCAAGCACACGGGAAAGCATGGGATATCCCATCAGGTCATCGTCTGTTACCTGTCAATCCCAACCGATTGTCGTATGAATCGTGTAGAGGGTGAAACCATCTCCTCGTACTTATACTGCCATTCCACCCCCATCAAGTCTGCAAGCGTCACGCCATTCTTCATATTTGGTACTGAAAAAAGTGGCTTCAACGCCTAAGAGATGAGGAAGCCCGAATTTCAGTGGAATGAGATCGCAGCATTTCGGGGGCATCGCTGATGAATCTATGGCTGCGCTCAGAAAGCGGTAACGGATGCAAGCATGGCACCAAGGCTTCTCACACTGTGCACACGGTCGTGACACTTGGTCCATTGCTTGCTGCAGTGTGAATTTCCTGTAACAATGGGTACAGGATATATCTGATCTCGGGTTCAGAGGTTCAAAACGGGCAAGGTCTTGTTTGGAGGCTTCACTACTAGTCGAACTTTCCATGTGCACTATGTGGATTCGAGTTAGCTGGGGATGACACATAGCGGGGAAGAGGGTCCTCAAAATTACAGCCCGTCTGAGTGCTCGCTCTCGAAGCTTCACTAAGAGTTGAACTTTGGTCGGGGAAGAATTCCCGGAACGGCCATTCTTCTGCGGGTAGATCTTGGCGAAGGCTGTCTCCACATGATTCCTCCACATGCGCACCTTGTTCTTCACTTTGCTCTAGCGTGCTCTCCTCATGTCCACTGTGTCTTCTCCAGATGGGAAATCCATTGACAATCCTAGGTGATATAAAATGCCAAGGCTGACTTGAAAGGAAGTCTGCCCAGACGCTAGCGCGAGCCTCATCCAGTAAGTCCTCTTCACCTTTGGAGATAAGCTGGGTTCCTTGATTGTGGAAATTTGTCCGTGAGGGCATTTGGGATGGGGCTACCACAGAGCTTGGACTATCCTGGACCCAACTCGGCAAGGGAGAGAGAGTTTCGTATTGGACAGGCGAGGCATACTGGTTTACTGGGTAGGCATAGGTGACATACGGTAGGAGTTCGTATGCTCGAGGAATATTAATGTAAAGGTTTTCTGAAAGACCTCGAGGAACTAAGGTATTGGAATTGGTCATCCAGTGCTGATTCGGTTGATACCAAGTCTGTCGGCGCATATTCGTGCGGAGGTACTGAATCATTTCGGCTCGGAAAGAATGAACCTTCAGCTTGCCCAGCGAGCTCCCTCCTTCCCTAACGATCGGGAGACCAGTTGCGCGGATTGCTGTGGTCGCGGTTGAAGTGCTGTAGCTCTTCATCGGAAGACATGAGCTGAGCAGAACAATCTCCAAATACCTAAGATTGACTCGAAAGACCACCAGTAAGCCCAGTCGACCAGCCTATCGAGTGGGAGAATTGACTGCGAAAATGGTGCAATAAGTCGTGTGAATGACAGATGATGAGTCCATTAGTGCTTGCTCTAATGTGTATCTTGAAAATTTGTGGAGGGTACAAGGTGGATAGCGGGCCATCGCAAGACACTTGAAATGGAAAGGACGATCCATGCGACTGAGCAGCCTGGTCTCCTGAGAGGTCACTTGTGGAGGTATCAGTGGGCGAGATGGCAGGAATAAAGCCTATGATGGAGCATTCAGAGCGTTGAGTACGACTATCAGTAGGTTCATGTGAATAGATTGTAAGACTGAGAAAGTGAAAGGGGCCTTCAGGAGGACGCATCCTACCCATTCTCTCATTGACAAAATGATATGAGCAGCTGCAGCGTACCACTTTCCGAACCTTCCAGAAGATGCAGACTCTTATGTCAGATCATGCCTCAACTTGTCTTCGGCTGCAGCCCTACCTCACCTGTTCCCTCTTCATGCCGATCCAAGAGTCTATGATCACCAGCGATAGGTATCCGCATCGGAGAACTTGAACGATCAATCAGAAGTTATTTGCAATTTTGCCTGATACGAAGATCTATGAATTGCTCGAGATGTGTAACAGCTTTTGCTTTGTAGCCGACCCATCCTTTGCCAAGCTAAGCATTATTGACGAAGAAGTGGAAGTTAAAGGAGCTTGCCGGGCCTAGACAGCGTAGGGCTGAAGCTGCCGCACCCCGCTTTGTGAATCCCTCCGTGCCATCATGGACGGTGGGACCTTCTCTTTCCCTCGACCCTCCTTTCCGTCTCTCTTTCTCTAGCTTCACCTTCTACAACTCGAAGTAAAGTCCTCAGATCTCGCTGTCATACCTGAATCACTGGATCTTGAGCTTCTCAACACCTGCTGGAACGTATTCCGTCAAAGCAAACCTCCGCCCCAGCCGAACAAAAGCTTCAGCTTATCTCCGAGAGAGCAACTTCCTTATCTGGCGACATCCTTTGGTGCAGAATCAAGAGTCGGCCGAAGACGCTGGGACCCTTGGAACGTAGCTGCAACTCCTAAACCTGTTCTCTAAGCAGTTACTTGCATCACACGGCCTTCGCCAGCTGATCCTGTCACCCCACTTGGGCGTCTGGGCGTCAGCTCTGCAGTCTATCTACCTTACGCGCTCAGCAACTACTTCCAGCAACCCCCACTCCTCTTAAGGAGCACATCCACCGCACGTATTTGGAGTCAGACCTCTAAACCTGACCACAGCTTCCTGTCGGCAATTCAATAGGCCTTACTCCCATAGAAGTCGGGCGGCCGACGACAACCGTCACGATGGGGCTTGCGTACAATGTCTACCTCAACGCCCAGCGTATCTACGGATGCCGCAACTGCAAAACCCATCTAGCCAACCACGACGACATCATCAGTAGGGTAGGATCACCCCTTTCCGCTTCTGCCTCTTCCACGAATAGCTTCACCTCCCTCCCCTATATACCTTTTCCGATAATAGCCGTCGTTCCCTCTCACGCCTTCACCTCCCCTCCTACTCTTCCAGCAAATTTCCTTCCCTGATACTTCCCACTCTCTTTCTAAAACCTGTTGCCAGAATTTCCGCGGCCAACATGGCAAAGCCTTCCTTTTCGACGCCGTTGTCAATATCGTCGCATCAGAAGCTGGTGAGCGCAACATGACGACGGGGCGGCATATAGTTCGTGATATCACGTGTCGACAATGCCGGGAGACGGTCGGCTGGAAGTACGACAAGGCCTATGAGCAGAGCGAGAAGTATAAGGAGGGAAAGTACATTCTTGAGGCAGAGCTGTTGGCGACAGTGACGTGAAGACTCTCCAGGAATGACGGAACATTGATTGGTGAGGGGTTCATGATATTTATGGACATATTGAATATGGACTCTGAGACAAGAAGCTGGAAGCGAGTAAATGCATCATTAGCTACGGAGAATGGCGTTTTCGGATGAATTACGGACATCGGGACGGTGCAGAATAAACGCAGTCTGATATGTTGAATAAATCCATTTCGCTGTTTTCTTGGTTGAGGGTTTCCGGGGTTCCCCAATACTCTAAAATCCGTAGCCTCCACAGGGTATTTACCAAAGTTGGTCTACTTCCCTCAAACCCCAATTTCCCTCCTGAACCCTTCAATCCTCAGCAACCTCTGGCTCCCCACAAATGTCGTCAGGGTCCTCCTCAACTAGATCGGCCTCCTCATCATCCGTGACCCCTCCCTCGGCCAAAATCTCAGCACTCACATCGTCCTCCTCCGCCTCAATTTCGCCTCTAACCCGCTCCGGATGGAGGAAATCGATTAGCGACCCGTTGAGCTGCTCGTGCTGCCTCGATGCCTCGACAGAAAGGGTCGCGGGAGGCTCATGGCTGCACACACAAGCGGTGAAGCGCTCCTTCCACAGCCGGGTGAGGCCTTTGCCGTATGGCGAGGGGATTGAAGGATAGTCAACGTAAGGGATACGTTGAATACCGCGAAGGTCTTCAAGTGGTTGAGCCACCCATTCTATCATCGATGTATTATGGAAGGGTGAGTTTCGAAGCGCGTTCGCCTCGGAGTCCCACCAGTAGTCGAAGGAGCCGTGCTTTGAGCCGCAGAAGTGGATTTTGAGTTCGTTGAGTGGCACAGTCCCCCGTATTTCAACAAGGCACATAAGAAATTTACGAATGGCTAGGCATTCGTTCTTCCAATCCTTAACAGTTTCTGAGGGTTCTAGGTGAAACTCGAGACGCCGCATGTTGTTGAAGCCGGTGGGGGTGTTCGGATGAGTGAAGATGTCTCCAACGGTCTTGATCTCTATGTTGTAGCCATTTACGTTGAGTGGCATCTTTGCGTGGTGCAAGATCTGGATGCCCTCAGGCGAGACCTTAACGCCGAATATCGTCCTTCGATATATCTGATTGCCGACTTCCTGGTTCATCTTCTTACTAACCATCAGGAGATTTACTGCATCAGAACTAGCGCGTTTTTTGTGGTCGTATTCGTCTCCTCGAGACTTTTGGATGAGCACCTTCTCTCGGGTCGGGTAGGATGTAGTCGAATATCAGGAGTCTGATATCCAAAGGAATAGCAAGAAATGGCGAGGCTCTATCTGCAGGCGGTGTTGATGCTGGATGATCTTCGAGTAATAGCTCTTGTGGATGGCTTTCGGGTACTAGCTCTTGACCGTGGAGCATCTTATCCCGTTTGGGGGATGATTCGGAGATGGACCTACAGCCCTGGGACCTTTTTTCAAAGGGTAAACTAGCTGAATTTCGTATGAGCAGTTCGGCAGAAAGCTTTGCAGGGGTGAGAAAAGCAGTCGTTAATGGAAGGAATTGTTTGCAGATTAGAAAGCACGAGGCTGAGCTAGGCAAACTTCAGAGACACAGGTATAGTCCTCAAAGACGGGAATGTTTATGAATGAAGCTCAATTTTCGGGAACGAGGAGAGGGTAAGATAACCTCCGAGCTGCCCACGTTCTATTGAATAAGTAATCTGTGTTTGTTTGCGGGAGGACCGATTAGATGTAGCGCGGTGTGTTCAAACAACTCTCAGCACACATGTTAAATCAAATTTCATGGAGACAAGACTGTCACCTGCTTGAGTGCATTGTATTGGCCGAATGTCTTTGTTACCACTCTGCCTGGCAAAGATGAAATTCATTATTGTTTGTATGCTTCTCTCCGCTTCAGCAATTCTTTCAATGCATCTGGGCCGGTTCGCCATCTTTACCAGCAACTCCCTCAAACCGCTGTCCGGTCGCGCACTCTCCCAAAGATTTAGCTTGTCTAGCCGTGCGAAATGGAAGGACCTTGAGTGACATTACGATCACCTTGGCGTCCGTGTTCCTATAGCGTAATCATTTAGCGGTCGTCCATAAACTCTAATCGAGGCCGGCACTCTGTACCTCTGTCTCCTGCACATCGCCTCTCTCCAAGATCTGCTTCACCACATCTTCCTCTTTGTGTGTCCCGAATTCATTCTCCAAGACAGCATTACTTGCTGTATCCAGCACGCCCTGAGTACCGTGCCTAGACAATGCAGGTATCTATTAGCATCTGTGTGCGGCCGTCGCGTGACCACATTTGGGCAAGGACACAGGGAGGCAGAACCCACTTATGTGTGACAAGCACCTTCCAACCGCTCACTACCTGAGCTAAAGGAACGGACTTGTCGTTTTTCCAGTCTTGGACAGCTTTGGCACTGTCGACAAATACGATGAAATCCTCTTCCTTGCCCTTGAGGTGGACTTTGGTTTGTGGGGCATTGCCACGAGCCATGATGGATAAGTGATGTGATGAAGGTTTCAGTTAACAGAGACACGAGACTGAATGGCAATGAGTGGCTCTGCAGGATGTGCGATGAGCTCTTTTTTTATGTGGAAGACACTGAGGTTGACGTGACAAGCTCAATGGCGTGGTGATTTTGGAGACCAGAGGATGACGTCGACTGCAGGGGTCCACCAGACTTGGCTCCGTCCAACTTCGATGCCCGCGACACAACATCAAACAGCGCACGCCCATTTTAATACTCAATTTAACCGTCTTCATCTCCCTCCGTCGTACTGATGAAGTCATCTTCCATCTGAGTGGTCACGCTCTACTCTGCCGTCAAGGCTTTTTCCACAAGAAGAGCCTAAAATTGACAGAATGGTTTCGAGATGTTACTGATACAAGCTTACGCCGCGCCGATCACTGTTCTTCTACCCAATACCTGCATCTAATGCTCCGTGCATGCCCAAGACAGACGGTACTTCCAACTATCAATTGACTTCCAACGGCCGAATTTTGATTGATCACCACAACTCTATTGACTGGAGCACAAAGCTCTCATAATCCTATGTAAGGGCAATCTTCAGCAAATGACGCTCTTGTCGACCTAGTCCTTGAGAAGCTTCATCAATTGATGTTTCAACTTCGTCGAGACTTTCGTAATTGTAGCGGATGACGGCGGCTGCTCTTTCTGCTTACCAGTAGCTTCAAGAACGGCTGCTGCTACGGTGTCATTGGATTTGGATGACGCGGGCTTCGCCTTTGCTAGTTGCGCAGGTGGTTCTCCAAAATCGGGTATTTTTACATCTGGATATGGTGTGGTCGGTGTTGCTGGAGTCGTTACAGGTTTCGACCAGGCAGAAACCGGAGCTCCTTTACCAATAGCTCCGGCAACACTCATTCTTCTGCTCTTCCTTTGTAGACCCTGCAAATCGAAGTCCTCCGGCAGAAAGGCCATGGAGTTATGAAACTCGTATGTTTTAGGAACTTTGCGCCTTCGCTGACGACCAGGAGTTCTTGTACCACTTGGAGCAGATGAAAAGCTAAGAGGCGTTCCTGCACGGCTTTCGTCCCATCTAGACTGGGAGACAGTACTATGACTGGCTGAGCGTTTCGAAAAATTGCTTGCCAGACTTGCCATGCTTAATTTGCGCATGACTGACTGGGCAGAAGCCCGAATGGGATGGTCCGGACGACGGGTAGCCATACCCGGATAAGGGAGCAACTCTTTGGTCCAAACGTTACTTAAAGAGCGTTCAAGGCGGATCCTTTCAATTCGCCTGGGGGATAAGGTTGGGACGTGACTTGATGACAGTAGTGAATGTGATCGATTGACAACTTCGGACGCCACTGACTTCCCTTCTTTTGCAGCCTCGGTATTCTTAATGATGACATGCGACAAGGTAGCTTTGGGACTCAGTGTTGCAGCCCGGTGTATTGACGTCCGCTTGGCTAAACTTTGAGAGTATCCAAGGGCAGCTCCATACGATTTTATGTCGAGTGTTAAAGACGATAGGAGATCTACCGCGTCAGCCTTGTCTTCAGAACCCGCTTGGTTTTCCGTGGCGATACGCTCAGATATTGGTTTCCTCCAGCATTCTTCCTCTTCACTAGAACAAGCGCTGAACATAATCTCGTACATGCGGCAATCGGATTCAAAATCCAATTTCCAGGAGAACGACGCCGAATGACATTGCAAGCCTAGATGAATTAGCTTCTTGATCCCTGCGGGAAACTTTCAGGAATTCTGGACGCACCTTTGCCACTGTCAGATTCCTCTAGCGTAGCACTTGCGAGCGCTATCGTCGCTTTGACCATGAAGTTGGAAAACCCTCCGTGGGGAACAGCTAGTAACAAACATGATTTATAGAGCACACAGACCATGTATTGACCTTTGATACCGTCTTTGTGCTGATACGCGACGTACAGGACACCGCAAAGTACGACATGCCCCAGAAGTCTCAGAATCACAGAGCCAGAAGGCTAAAGAAAAGTCAGCTGTCAGATATCCAGGGATTGGAACAGATGGAATACCTGATGGTCAAATAGCAAGCGGTCTTGCAACTGCCAGGTCTTCTCAATCAATTTCCTTTTTTCGGGATCATCCGTTGCCTTGTTGATTTCTCGTGCAGTTTCTCGAAGCCGGAACAACACCTTGTCGATTTCGGCATGCGAATTAGGATCGTCGTAGACTGGCGTCTGCTTGCAGAGGTCGGCGAAGAGCAACGGATATTTGCATATCCTCTGAATGGGCTAGTAGATCGTCAATATTCATTTATTCGCTTTAACCAATGTGTGATGTGGCATGCCTTGATGAGAAGATCGCTAAGCGTCAGGCCCTTCTTGCCCACATCATCGCGATGATTCATCGGTGCCAGTGCGGTAGACAACGCTTCGATGCCCTTCTCATACTCTGGCCATGATGGAGTAATCTTTTGAGATACGTTCAGTTCTCGAGTTAAAGCCTCATACTTCGCTCCGTATTCTTCGTAGGCAAAGAAGCGTTTCACCTGGTTGAAGATCTTGTCAATGACCACATACGAAGCGCAGGCGAATGGGTCTCACATATTTGTTGAAAACCGCGGCAACTTTGGCTGCAGTCTGTGGATCAGCTAAGAGAGCAATCGGTGCTCGCTCAGTAAGTTTGCATGTATCTAGTGAGTAGCGTTGTTTTCTTATTGGCAATTCCTCGCGTCGACCCTGCAGAATGTCTACACTATGAAATCTTGTATGGCGTGGTCTCGAAGGCGACATGGCTTCCCGGGCATGACCTTGGTTGTACTCTGCGTGTGGAACCACATGGTGTAGCTCACCAAGCAACCCTTCATGAATTTCCAGAATCTGATCTAGGTTACGCCGAATGAGGGTGCGTCTTTCAGTTGAGATTGAGGCAGTCGAGGTCAGCAGATTCGAATACACCTACAGATATATGAGCACTTGTCTTCCCTTTCGACACAATTCATGACCCTACATTGACAAGGACCTTCAGGTCAGCTATGTAGCTTTCTTCAGAGGCTACAAGCTCTTCTAGCACCTTTCGACGTTGTAGTGAGCGCATCCAGGCGGCCTCGTCCATTATAGGGCCCAACGACGGTGTATGACTGTCAGTCGATTTCCTCACTTCAGGAGCAGATTGGCCACTACTTCTTTCACCACTCCTTAGACGTTCAATGCGCGCATCTCGCCAAGAACGTGGATGGATGCTTGTGCTTGCTAGTGTGATCGTCGCCGACTTCATGGCCGTGACGAATCCTATGGAGGAAGAAGCCGTTGAAGTCGATTCCCGTGGCCCTATTTGTCTTGAGCGCCATGATAAGACACCAAGATTTGGCTTTGGCCGCTGTGCTCCGAGAAAGCCTGGGTGGGTAGCCTTTGAATCCTCTAAGGTTGTGCTGTTACGTCTTCGGCGGAGTGTACTAATCCACTTGCGAAATGGGCGCCTGTCATGCAGAGAGATAGGTGAGACATTTCTGAGCTCGGATGTGTGGATCCGTGCTGTGCTGTCAGCCTTGGGTTCTTCGGCTTCTTCAGAAATATGGAGCGAGAACTGTAGAATTTCCGGTTGAACCAGAGGTGAAGAACGGTCTTGATTAGTCTCGATCTGAGCTTCCGTACGTCTCAACAAGCCAGACTCTTTATGATTGAGGCCAGATGCATGTGGAGTCCGCGTCGCTGCATACACGGGTTTGCGAACTCGGACTGGAGTGACTGGTGCCGTAGCCAAATGCAACGGCTGTCGTTCTGGAGCGAGAACAAAATTAGGAGTTCTCGGGGATGCACCACCATTCTTTGATCGCTTCGATTGTGTCGATGGACTGCGAATGGATGGTGATCTTGCTCTCGGAGGCGTATTTTCATCGCGTAGACGAAGCGAGCTTGGAGGGAGAGAATATAAAGAAACGCATGATGCGCCGGAAGATATCGTCGGTGGCGAGAGATGATGGACTGTGCCTGTCGATGTCTCATCCACATAAGGAGAAGTCGGTCGGATTGGTGAGATTCCATCGGTATTGGAACGAAGCAAGAAGCTGTGAGGGCTTGGTGCAAGGAGAGTGCTCATTGTTGCGGCTCTTCAGATCTATAGTGCCGCTGACAAGACAAAAGATGTATGACAACACAATCAAACGAAATTGAAGATGAACACAGCATTGGATGCCATAGAAAGCAAGACAGTGATTTAATATCAGGAAGTCAAACCATGATGTCCCTCTTTGGGTCAGCGTCAGGGAAGGCTATGCTCCAAGCTCCACGTGGAAGTAGGGACAATTGGAATAGTGTAGGGAAAGTGCTGAGCCTCTGATGCCTTTGACTGGGAAGCCACTGGATTTGAGGTTCATGAGTTACTGCCGTAAAGATGTGTCGGCTGCCATTCCGCCTGCGCACTCGGCATGCGGTACGAAAGAGCTCACTGCGGATAGAATTGTACGACATACTCGCCATAAGGTAGCATTAGCTTTCTTATTGGATCGGGTGGGCAAGACGAATGTGCTCGAGCTCATTTATCCCACGGACTACCTAGATAGCTTTTCGGCACTGTCCTCATCCAAAGTTAAGCCAACAGTCACTCAATTCTTTGTGCTGTGGGACGAAATGTTGTGCGAGTTAGCATTGCTGGCTGGTACGAGCGTTACAGGAAAGTTCCTGGTCTCTTCTAGCTTGGAATGTGGAAGTCATCAAGATGAAAAATTGAGCTCAAGCCACGCGTCTTAAACCCCATCCTCGATATTTCCGGTTGGGTTTGCCGGACGTTTGAAAAAAGAATTTTCCAGGCGACCAAACATGTGACTCAATCCTTGAGACTGGTACTCGATCGAGGACGTTTTTGTCTGCAGCTGCACAGCAGACTGCGTCCCTGGAATCCTTCAAGCTCGATTACCAACGGAAATCATGTTGCGCAGCCACGCACTTTCAACATGCGTGGCGTCGAGCAAGCCGGCGATCAGCCTCGGCGCTCCGAGACTTCGCACTGTGCCCCTCCAGGCGCACGCCATAATCATCCCAACCTCTGCTACGCTCTACAGCACCTCCATCCGAGCTCTTTCAAGGCTTTTTTCGAGTAGTTCGCCCAGCATGGTGGCGAGCAAGATCGATGGCACGGCAATTGCCAAAACCATTCGGGCCAAAATTGCTGAAGAGATCAAGCAGAAGCAGCAAAGTAATCCTCGATACAAACCCTCTTTGACTATCGTGCAAGTCGGCGACCGTTCCGATTCGAGTACTTACATACGAATGAAACTCAAGGCTGCGGAAGAGGCCAATATCATTTGCAATATCGAGCATTACCCCGAAGACATTACGGAAGCCGAGCTCCTCGAGCACATCACACGACTGAACAATGACCCTTCCATCCACGGCATTCTAGTACAGTTACCAGTTCCTAAGCATATATCTGAGCATGCTGTTACATCTCAGGTTGCAGACGACAAAGATGTTGATGGGTTTGGGGTGGCAAATATTGGAGAATTAGCGAAGCGTGGCGGTAAGCCGCTATTCGTGCCATGCACTCCAAAAGGAGTGATGGTCCTGCTAAAAGAGACTGGCGTTGAGATTAAGGGCAAGAATGCGGTCGTCCTTGGCCGTAGCGATATTGTTGGTAGTCCTGTCAGTTATCTACTGAAGAATGCGGACGCCACTGTTACCGTCTGCCATTCACGTACACAAGGCCTTCAAGAAATCCTCAAGCAAGCCGACATCGTCGTTGCAGCGATAGGGAAACCTCAATTCGTGAAAGGGGACTGGCTCAAGCAGGGAGCCGTCGTCATTGACGTCGGCACCAACTTTCAACCGGATGAGAGTAAGAAGTCTGGCCAGAAACTTATCGGGGACGTTGACTTCGATTCTGCTGCAGAAGTTGCCTCTCAAATTACGCCTGTCCCAGGCGGAGTTGGACCTATGACGGTAGCAATGTTGATGCAGAATGTCGTAGATTCGGCAACAGCTTACTTTGACAAGCAAAAGTCACGACGTATTAACCCCCTACCCCTGAAGCTAAAGCAGCCGGTGCCTTCGGATATCGATGTTTCCCGTGCTCAGCATCCCAAACTGATCAACAAGGTTGCTGAAGAAGTGGGCATTGCTCCTTACGAACTTGAGCCGTATGGCGCCTATAAAGGCAAGGTAGACTTGAAGCTGCTCGATCGGCTCCAACATCGACGAAATGGCCGGTATGTTCTGGTCGCTGGCATTACGCCTACACCTCTTGGTGAGGGCAAATCAACAACAACCGTTGGTCTCGCCCAAGCACTCGCAGGCCGTCTCAACCGGATATGCTTCGCCAACGTACGACAGCCCAGCCAAGGCCCCACTTTCGGCATCAAAGGCGGCGCCGCTGGCGGAGGCTACAGCCAAGTCATCCCCATGGACGAATTCAACCTCCACCTCACCGGCGACATCCACGCCATCACCGCCGCGAACAACCTCCTCGCCGCTGCCATCGAAACGCGCATGTTCCACGAATCCACACAGAAAGACGGGCCGCTGTACCGGCGACTCGTGCCGGAGAAAAAGGGGATCCGCCAATTCGCGCCCGTGATGCTGAAACGCCTACACAAGCTCGGCATCGACAAAACCGACCCGAACAGCCTAAGCGAAGACGAAATCCGCCGCTTCGCCCGCCTCGACATCGACCCGGCGACGCTCACCTGGCGACGCGTCCTCGACGTCAATGACCGCCATCTCCGCGGCATCACGGTCGGGCAGGCGGCGACGGAGAAGGGCCACGCGCGCGAGACGGGGTTCGACATCTCGGTCGCGAGCGAGTGCATGGCGGTGCTGGCGCTGGCGACCTCGCTCGCCGACCTGCGGGAGCGGCTGGGGCGCATGGTCGTTGCGTCGAGCAGGGCGGGGGACCCCGTGACGTGCGACGATATTGGCGCCGGGGGTGCGCTGACGGCGCTGATGAAGGATGCGATCAAGCCGAATCTGATGCAGACGCTGGAGGGCACGCCGGTGTTTGTGCATGCGGGCCCGTTTGCGAATATCAGTATTGGCGCGAGCTCGGTGCTGGCGGATAAGTTGGCGTTGAAGCTGGCGGGGACGGAGCCCGATGAGGAGGTTGAGGAGCATACGGGGTTTGTGGTTACGGAGGCGGGATTCGACTTTACGATGGGAGGGGAGCGCTTTTTCAACATCAAGTGTCGGGCGAGTGGGCTCGTGCCGGATACGGTGGTGATTGTGGCGACGGTCAGGGCGCTGAAGGTGCATGGTGGAGGTCCAGAGATCAGTCCGGGGGCGCAGCTGCCGGAGGTTTATCGCACGGAGAATGTGGAGATATTGAAGAAGGGATGTGTGAACTTGAAGAAGCACATCGAGAATGCGAGATCTTTCGGTGTCCCTGTTGTGGTGGCTATCAACAAGTTCGCAACCGATACGGAGGCAGAGATTCAAGTCGTTCGTGAAGCTGCTCTGGCTGCAGGAGCTGAGGATGCTATACCTGCCAACCACTGGGCTGAAGGTGGCGCTGGAGCGATCAATCTTGCAAAAGGCGTCATCAAGTCTACAAGCCTGCCAAAGCCTAATTTTAAGCTGTTGTATGGCCTCGAAGACAGTATCCAAGAGCGGATTGAAATTATCGGTAAACGCATGTACGGGGCGAGTGCCGTCGAATTCAGCGAGCTCGCGCAGAAAAAGGTGGATACGTATCAAAAGCAAGGATTTGGCAATCTTCCCATCTGCATTGCGAAGACGCAATATAGTCTGAGCCATGATCCTGCCCTGAAGGGAGCTCCAGAGGGGTTTGTTGTTCCCATTAGGGATGTGAGAATGGCTGCTGGGGCTGGGTACCTGTAAGCCTCCTACGTCCTTTTTAGCCCTGACTGTCGCGAAAGATTGCATTGGATACTGACTTGCATTAGGTATGCACTTGCCGCAGACATTCAGACAATCCCAGGTCTGCCTACCGCACCCGGCTACCTGAACGTCGATGTTGATCCAGAGACGGGAGAAGTTCAAGGCATGTTCTAAATGGCATCTTGCATTTTTCACTCGTGCAACGCTCATGCATTCAACTGCTGCTTTTGGTATTCAACACCATGGCGTTGGCGGGATAGAAAGGCTCAATTTTAGATGGCAAGAGGTGTTTCATCTTTGTACCAGAGCGAATCTGGCTTTCAACATCCTTTCAACATAGCGTGGCGTTTCTGGCGTTCGCATTGCAGCACTGTGCGGTATGGCGGGATTCTGTGCGGCTTCAATTGTCTTCACGCAGTGGGCGATATCCATTTCTGCAGTTGTCTTCATGCTCTGGGCGGTATCCATCTCTCTTCAAGATGATGGTCCCCATGACGTCGCCTCTAGAGGCAATTAAGGGGTAAGGGGCAAGGCAGACAGCCGGAAGCGTAATGTAAGTAGGTCCTCAGCAGGAAAACTGCAAATACCTTCTTGCGAGTTACGAGAAACGGGGCAATGCTTTCACCAATTGGGCGGTTCGCATTGGGTGCGGCCTCCTCCCACTTACATTTCGATAATCCTCTAGACTCGTCAACTTGCTGCTCGAACGTATCAAAATCATGCATTAGCTTGACTTTGCGCATGATGCTCATTCATGATCAGGCCCCCCGAGTGGCTGTCAGGGTCATTAGGCAGCCGTTGTGCAAATATTCTTGCTCTTACCTGATGGCTGCATCGGTGAATGACTCGTGGGCTGTCCGCCAGCCTGGTTTTCAATTCCACTTTTCTTGATTAAGAGCCCGACACCTTGGCATCGGGCCTCGGTAGGGCATCTTTCGAGTCATTTGCAACCCGCCAGCCAGTTCAGAAGTTTGACCAGTGCATGCAATCTTCGATTTTTGCTCGTTACCCGATGACCCTATTCATGGGCATGACCCGATGCCCTGGGCGCGGGTGCGGGAGGATGCAACGGGAGCCGGTACTGGGAGGCTAATGGAGCAAGATCGTTCGAGCTCGCGTGTGCGTGCCCACCACTCTTCGGCATCCTAGACGGGCTGCATGCATGAGAGGACCCTTTGTGATAGAATCGAACGATTTCCGGAGAAAGTTTCTTTCTCTCGCAAAAGGAGGTGAATAGATCAGCGAGCGCACAAGGCTCATAAGCTCAAGAACACCAGATTCATGCGTTCGGTCAGGCTACGAAGAAGTTTCATGCGACTACGAAGTAAAGAGCAGGTGGTCTCCTTCGCCAGGCCACTTTGGATGGCGCAGACGAACCTGCAGAACCGCCTGAAGCAAGTTCTACCCCAAGCCCCCTGCCTGACAGGAGTGGAGACCACAGGCTGTCACTGGAGGTCCTGACTGCGCTGTGCCGGTATCCACGACCCTTGTCGCCCACGTTGAGCAGACACGCAGAAACGAATGCGGCGATCGCCATCAGCTCTCTTGATGCTTCATGACAGCGGCTACACTGTGTTGGATCTGCATATATCGAGGACGAGGCGATTGGACGGAACATGGCTACGTATACGGACTTCGAAAAAAAGTGGGCCAGCTGTGTGTCGGCTAAGTTTCTGTCTGTACGCCTCGTACAATTGAGGAACAATTGAAGTCAGCGTGGGCAGCGTCCTGAATTGGATTCATTTGCAAAGTGTCAACCGTCCCATTCGGAAGGCCGACACACCCAGGCACCTAGATTGGATTAGTTGCATCTGCCCCACAGGGGCGTCGATGGCGAAGTCTCAAAACACGTCAAGACGGACCGATGAAGCGTGTGGGGGGGCAGCCGCTGTCGTGGGGGCGTGCATCTCATGTCAGGCTGAGGGCCAAGGTGGCCAAGGTGGCCAAAGTACTCCGTAAGTCCATGAGACGGGCCCGTAGCCCGGTTCCCCTATGATCCGAGCAAGACCTTAACTTCCTTTTCATCAAATTTGTTTCCTGAGGCATCCACGCTAATCTATTAAGGTCCGTCCTTCAAGCGTGAGGCATGCCCCAGGAAATGCAAAGCCGGCGCAGTTCATCACATTGCTTGCGAGTGCCGGCGGCTATTCTGACCGGCGTCCAGTCTTGTGGGGCTTCGCTACAAACCGCAGCGAACTATTCGCTACCCGACCATCCATCAAGGCTCCCTCGACAGCCTTTCGACTTTCGCCACACGTAGTGTATCTAGGTACTGTTACTACCGTTGACGCAACTTTCCGACCTTGGAAAAAGGGCAGGAAGTTATCACATCCATCAGCGCTCAAAAGTCGCGCACCCTCAAAGTAACCCCACGAGTAGTTTTCTTTCGCGCTTGTGATGCTTTTGGAAAAAGCCAAGGGTGCAAAGTTACATTTCCATCCATCTTCGACTTTGGCGTCGCACGTCTAGCCATCCTCCAATCGATCAAGCTAGAGTCTGAAGTCAACAAAATTCCGAAACCCATTCATGCAGTGTGATAGTATAGAAACCCCCGCTAGGCTAACCTCATGCTCCCGTCAGGGGTGACAGGAAAGTACTGCGGAAAATCTCCTATCTCCAGAAGTGGTAGGACCGATGCATCATTTGCAAACCCTACTGGACGGAAGTGGCGAGAATCAACATCTAACTCTTGCTAGTTATGGTCCTGTACATTGCTACGAGCCGTGTTACTCGGCAAGAAAGCGTGCACATCGCTTCTGTTGGACATTTAAAATGTGTCGTAAACGTGCAGACTGGAGTTTGATTTGGCCAAGGCATCTGTCATGCCCTGCATGATCAGCAGGAGATTTTGGCTATGAGCCAATCCGAAGAAGCTACAGTGATGCAGAGATCTGCTTGGCCGACTCATCAGCCTCAATGCCCCAGCGGTTCGGTCCCCGGGTAAGACTAACGTCCAGTGTTATCGCGCGTGCGTCTCTCATGGCGCGGGAAGTTAGACTGGAAGCCATGCTGCAAAGGGTGGCCGACGTTGGCGTCAGGATATTGCTGGAATTCAAAATAAGCAAGGTAGGCGACCGCTACATAATTCCTCTCATCAAATTGTTATCAGGTTCGTCCACGAGCTATACTGAATCAGGCGCATCCCGTTGTCGCTGCAGCTCTGGGAGGCCCGCACATTCGTACAATCTAGGTGAAAGGCAAATGGCCTGACAGGGCTACGGCTTGTCTAACCTTATGCAAGCCATCCAACGGCTTGTTGCAACGTGATTCCCGCGTGGGCGGAGCCATGGCTTCTCCAGGACTTTGGAGTAGAAAAGACAGGGTACCCGTTGATATTTTACAGATCCTAGAAAAAGGACCAGGCCTGAAACGAGAAATTGAATCCGTTTCTCTACATGCCAAAGCCGCCTGTTGGTAGTCGCTGTTGGATTAGTACATTGGCAAAGTGAAGCGTATGGATAAGCTGTGGCTTCATCCTACCTGTTCTAGCATATTTAAAGAGGATCGGCACTCACCCAGCTCAGCTATTAGTTGGATCCTACCCGTCGGCCGCGGCAGCACCCTTTCCCCTTGTCCATCTCGATTTGCATACGAAACACTCAAGGCCGTTCGGGTCTATGACCAAAATCAAGTGCTCTCCGGCTTTGGTCTTTTACCCACAGGAAAAAGAAATTTCGTGATCGAGCTTGGGCGACGTAAACGGCCAGGTATAACGCGTCCTGTCTATCAACCCAAGCCGCAGACCGGAGACTTATTAGTCCCAAGCAGTCGCCGCTCCACGACGCAGAAGTGAATCAGGTTCTATCTTCCTCTGCGCGGAAGTGGTACTTTCCCCATCCAGTCACCTGATCGTGGTTTGAATACTGAGGATTTCAAATCATCCTCGCACTCACCGACATCATACTACATTCAAATTTCAATTCATTCACGGTGCTCTGAGACCGATATTTACAGGGTCTTTTTCTCACGCTACGATGCCCCATTCAGCAGCCAACCGCACTACGCGACGCAATGTTTCTTTGACGGGCGGCCAACAAGGCGAGAGGTCAGGTCGGTCGAAGGAGAAAGAGGTCGTATCAAGAGAAGGTTCGAGCTCAACCTCCCTGACAAGGGGAAGGCTCGCTCGCCATGATGAACGTGTTTACCCTGTCAGTGCTGGTTAGATCCCTTTCTCTCATAAGGAGATACTGACGAAGTTTGGTCTTACTATAGCGAGATCAGCACTATACGCAAAATGTGATACTTGATGAGCAACTCCATGATTATTACCGAGCCTCACACCGATACCTCCATCAAGATGAACCCGAAGAGGATCTGCTATCCGACGCAGGAGCCTCCAGAAACACAGCAAGGGAGGTCGACCCATCAGTGGAGCAGAACCTCGGGCTTCACCACAGACCCTTGACGTCATCTCAACCTCCTCTCAAACGTTTTGCTACGATTGATGGCGCGAATGAACCCTTCCCTACGTATGTCAAGCGGTCGATGAGCGACACCGGGATCGGTTTTGGAGACATGGAGGGAGTGCAGAGACGCGAGGAAAATGCAGAGCTTTTGTCGAACGAGGTCTTGAATTTGAAAAGAACAAACAGTACTTCGACAGGAAGAATTACGGCATTTCCCGAGAAGCGAACGCGATTGCAACCTGACAGCGTGAGCGAGCAGGTCCATGAACGTGAAGAAGGATCTCCAGAGCATTGAATATGTATCCAAGTTGCCAAGGGTATGTTCCCTGTGTGATCGCAATCTGGTTTCCGACAAGGGGTTGGTATTTGCTAGTGGGGGCCAGGCGCTAACATTCTTTGCCGCAGGCAGCTCAACAGACCATTCACCGGCAGATTTGATTTTCAGCATAATCATCACCCGAAGACAGCCTTGTTGATGAACGGCAACAAAAGTTTGGAGCATTTCTGTAGCGACCTCAGGCGTGATATTCATGGAGGCATGGCACGGGCGGAAGATTTGGGTTTCAGGAATCGAGGGCAAGTGGGAGGGATCACTTTCTGTTCATATCTAGTCTTTCTTGAGCTGTTCAGGTAGTCGGTATGGACGTCTTGTATTCCGTATCCAGGCAACAGCACCTCTTGGTGCATGACTGTCATCGCGCAACTTTAGGCAGCCAGCGAGTCAGTCACATGCAGTGGGTACATGTAAGGCTGAAGACTAAGCTGGTTTTATGCAAGATATGTAGGTAACTACATATACACTATACCCATTACGCAAGTTATGCAAAATGGTAATCTAGAAATGACCTTGGCGTTACACAAGCGGCTAAGCTAGAGCACGTCGGGCAAGACCCTGGCAATCTGGCCGGGCATGCCTTCCCTTCCGCTCATTCCCCCCACCATGTGCATTCCCACCAGGCCGTACGTCAGTGACACCCAACGGGACTTTTGCGTCATTGCCTAACAACTTCAACTCGTCTTTGTGCTGCAACCACGTAGTGCACGGTGTTTCACAGTTGCCAATTGCGTTCGACGGATACTTCTTCTGACAGGAATGTCATGACTGCCTTTGTAGCACTTGCAGCTGCCTGTGCGAGTTGCGATACTGCCTCTTAGTCCCCGTCACCGCTCATTCATCGTTTAATCATTTGCCCTTCCTCTCCATTGCCCATGACCTATCTCGCTCTATCCGTATCACCAGATCCTCTTCTCCTGACGCCAATTGCATAGATCTCATACCCTATTCTCAGTTTCTAGATTTGCGGCTCCATCGCGTGACCACCAACCGCATCCTTTAAGTCTCCAACAAAGCCTCTGCCCGGCCAGCCTAGAGAGCCCCACTACGTACCACCTATTGCTTAATTATCACACTTTCATACATTGAATCTAGCCCTACTTCTCGACTGCTCCGATATCTCCTACCAGTACCCGTATGATGACCTCGCCAAATGTGCCTCGCCGTAGTACCAATGATCTCGATCCCTTTGCCCCAGCAAATCAGTATTATGGAGAATCTCACACACGGGCTCGGAAGCACAATAAAACGAGAACATATTCCGCGGTACAGTCGTTCCATTCCATCTTTACAGGAATCAGAGCAGAAGCTAATAGTTGTACTGCCAGGTCGTTGAGCCAGGCAGCCACAAGCAGGAAGTGCTGGCGAAAAATCAGGTTAGGAGATCAAGCCATGGTAAGAACCCATGACCTATATCTAGTCTCTAAGAGTCGACTAACAATTCTTCCTACAGATGAGCAGACCCTTCAACCTCGCACATTCTTCATTCCCGTCGAATCTACACTCAAAACATTGCTATCGAGGGAGGATACGGACAAGAACTGTCAGATAACAATTGATGATGCCGGGCCAAAGGTGGGATCTTGAGAATTTTGAGATGTGTGGCATACATAATTGACAGTCATGATCAGGTCTTGTCAGTTGGCACGGCAGCCTCGGGTGGCTACAACAGATTTGACGTCCGAGGCACCTATATGCTGTCCAATCTCCTGCAGGAACTCACGTTGGCTCAAGATTACGGACGAAAACACATCATCCTGGATGAAGCCCGTCTGAATGAAAATCCCGTCAATAGGCTCGCGCGTATGGTCAAAGACGCTTTCTGGCCAGGCCTCACACGACGAATCGATGGCTCCAATATTGCCCAGGTTGGCAGAGATCCGAAAGATTGGACGCCAGATCCACGACCCCGAATATACATACCCAAGGGTGCACCACAACAGTATGAGTACTACAAGCATATTGCAGAAGTCCATCCAGAGATGCGGCTTGATGTGCAATGGTTGAAGGACCCATGTGATGACCCCGCCTACGTGAGGGATCTAAATGATGCACCTGGTCTTCTGGCCGTGGCAATGGAAGAGTACGTAAAGGATACTAAGACAGGTGAGAAGGACTTGCGTGGTCTGCCTTTTGTTGTTCCTGGAGGAAGATTCAATGAACTCTACGGATGGGACAGTTACATGGAGTCACTCGGATTGCTCGTTAACGATCAGGTCGATCTCGCAAAGTCCATGGTGCAAAATTTCGTCTTCTGCATCGAGCACTACGGCAAAATCCTCAACGCCAATCGGACATACTATCTTTGCCGGACTCAACCGCCATTCCTTACAGATATGGCTTTGAGAGTATACGAGCGCATCAAACATGAACCCTCATCCCTCGAATTCCTTCGGAGCGCTATTCTCGCAGCTATCAAAGAGTATTACAACGTCTGGATGTCTGCACCTCGATTAGACGAAAAGACCGGGCTATCTCGATATCGGCCTGGCGGGTTGGGCGTCCCACCCGAGACCGAAGCCTCCCATTTCGTGCACGTGCTCCAGCCCTACGCCAACAAGCATGACATGGCCTTCAAAGATTTCGTCCACGCCTACAACCACCAACTCGTCATCGAGCCCGAGCTAGACGAGTACTTCCTGCACGACCGCGCCGTCCGCGAGTCCGGCCACGACACCTCGTACCGACTCGAGCGCGTGGCCGCCAACCTCGCCACCATCGACGTCAACGCCCTGCTCTTCAAGTACGAATGCGACATCGGCCGCACCATCCGCAACGTCTTCGGCGACCGCCTGCGCATCCCGCCCGAATTCTGCGCCCGCGGCCACGAGCCCAACACCATCGAGACATCGGCCATCTGGGACCGACGGGCCAAGAAGCGCAAGCAGCTGCTCGACAAGTACATGTGGAATGAGGAGAAGGGCATGTACTTCGACTACGACACCGTCAAGGAGCAGCAGACGGGCTACGAGAGCGCCACCACCTTCTGGGCCATGTGGTCCGGCGTCTGCACCCCGCGCCAGGCCGCCATCATGGTTACGAAGGCACTGCCCAAGTTCGAGGCGTTTGGTGGCTTAGTGTCAGGGACGGAAGAGTCGCGCGGTGCGGTCGGGCTCAATCGGCCGAATCGACAGTGGGATTATCCGTTTGGCTGGGCGCCGCAGCAGATTCTCGCGTGGACGGGGTTGCTGCGGTTTGGGTATGAGGTCGAGGCGCAGCGGCTGGCATACAAATGGCTCTACATGGTGACAAAGTGCTTTGTGGACTTCAATGGAGTGGTGGTAGAGAAGTACGACGTGACGAGGCCGATTGATCCACATAAGGTGGAGGCGGAGTATGGGAACCAGGGGAGCGATTTCAAGGGCGTGGCTCGCGAAGGGTGAGTTACCGTTGACCACATTTAGGATCTCGAGATCACGCTGATTTGTTGAATAGTTTCGGATGGGTGAATGCCAGCTATGTCTACGGCCTTCAGATCATCAACGCCCACATGCGGCGCGCTCTCGGCGTCGTCCAAGACTGGCCCACGTTCACCAAGATGACTGAGAACGTCCCCCTGTGACCGCACTACCTATTGTACGGATGAAAGCGAATTCTTGTCTGCTCCCCTTGGCATTTCGAACGACGTCTCTTCAATTTCAGAATTCGCTGTCCATTTATTCCTAATTTCTCTTCCTCTTCTTCTCTCAAGCCGCCTGTACCTACTTTACAGCTTGGTATCTTCTCAGTAACATTTTCTACCAGCTTTCTCAAGGGTAACAAGTTGCTAGCAGCTTCAAACTGTCCTATGTGAGCAAGCGGCGTAAGGAGAGGGGCTTAATGTATTGATAGAACATGACGGTACGGGCTCGGCAGTCCCCAGTTAGTATGACATAAGCTACACTTATTGAAGCCTGAACTGCGATCGATCTCTACTGGTTTAATTCAATCTGCGCATCAGACAAACGATACACACGCGATATGGGATGGGATCGGTCAGCTATTGAGCCTTGAAGATATGATAGAATGCGTGAAGATATCGTAGGCAGCCGTCTTCTCAGGTATGTTTCCATTTGACTGCGTGTTGTAGCATAGAGACTCCAGACCGTGAGGTTAAAGTCAGGAAAAACCACGACAGCAGACACTTGATTGGTTCCCGCCGAATGTGGCCGCTGCAGCTAAAGTCCGTCTCATGTCACGTGTATATCGCGAATCCTTGCGGCCCCAGCCACGCGCCACTGTCCGCCGCACGTCACGATGCCTTGGATCTTAGCCGGCCACTCGCCTTCAAAGTTACCAAACATCCATCCAGCATGAGCCCTGGAGTTCGGTCGCTGTCGAAATCCGTTCGTCCAGCATCGCCATCAGCTGGGCGCAACAATGCAACCGCTTACGAACATCAAAGACCTCATAGAACAAAGCATTCCTCGTTCCCCACTTAACCCAAGACCTCTCGTTTGTTGCTGCGGCGAAAGTGATTGCGCATTCCTACAGCAGACCCACACCGCGTTCAACGGACTCGAAGCTGACGTACAGACTGCCGCTAAGCTTGGTCAGGTATGTAGAGGCATCTCTTTTTCGCAATAGAAACGCGCTTTCAATCTGCGGTATTCCATGGGTAACTTCGGTCACCGGCGACGTTTGTCGGAGAAAGAAACAGGGCAGAGAAACATGGCAACATCGCTAACGTTCTCTCTACAGGCATTGCTAGTCCGGCACGAAACTTACGTGGCCGATGCAGAACAAGAGAGGCTTAGAATGACTGCGACTATCGAGAAATTGGAGCATGAGAAGCATGACTTAGAGGCAGACAATGCGCGCACTATCGAAGAGAATAGAGGTCTGCTCGACCAACTCGAATCACTCAATAATGATCTGTCGGACTCCGAGACCCAGATCAAGTCGCTAACGGCTACTTTACACTCTACGCAAGAAGAGCTGCAGCATCTGTCGGTATTGGCTACGCGGACCGAAGAACTCGAAAGCCAGTTAATTGCTTTCGAGCGTGACCATGCACAACTCCAGCGAACACTTTCGTCGACTGAAGAGGAGGAGCAAACGGCGGTTCAGCGGTGGAAGGATGCAGAGCGCACACTATCGCATCTACAAGATCAAATGGAACGAATGGAGCAAGAAGCTAGCAGTGAACGGAAAAGGCACATGGATGTCGTCAACCGTATGGAAAGGAGAAGGGCAGTCGAAAGAGAATTAGAAATGGCCGCGGGCAGATTAAAAGGAGCAGCTGCAGCAAAAAATGCGGATCACGAGGGAATGAATGGCGACGTCGTGTCACACTTCGTCAAGGATATCCTAGCCGACAATGCCAATCTACAGATGGGTATTGTTGAGCTTCGTGAAATGCTTCTAAACTCCAACGATGAAGTAGAAAAGCTGAGAGAGGAAGTTTTGCTGCATCAGCCCCTGGACGAGGTTGAAGAAGAAGGTAACACTCTCCGGGAAGAGCTTGGGTTGGGAGTGAGCCGGACTCCGAGTCAAGAAGTTCACGTCCATCATCATTACTATCCCCCAACGCCAAACCGTGAGCAAGGAAAGAATAAGGCGACTGCTCTAAGACGACCTCGCAAGAAGCGCAACGCTGTTATGCCTGGATACGCTACACCTCCTTCATCAAGGAATCGACCCTCATACGACTCATCGACGAGGAGCAGATCTTCAACACCCTCGTCTTCCGCGACCATACTTGCGCAAACTTCTGCTTCTCTACCACAAGAGTCCCTGAGCACGAACCGCTGGTCAATGCAATCTTCGCGGACAGGTACCTCATCTCTGATATCACCCTTATCTTCATCTCCCCAGTCGACCTCCCACCGCACATCATCAATCTTCGAGCGCGTCTTCAGTGACGGGGCTATGGACTCATCGCGTCCAACAAGCCCCGAAAGCAATGATCCCGGCTCGCCAATTTCAGACACACCCAAGCGGGTCCGTCCTACGCAGAGCTCTCATCGAAGCTTTTCAGCCCCCTTGGCGTTTCAGCCGAAGAGCTCTCGCGCCGCTCCCTTCATAACCCTCGAGACCACCTCCGAAGAACCCTCTATACATCTACCTCAACAATCCGATCTGTCACCCTCATCTCAAAACTTCTCTACAGACTCTGACCCCACCCTCACTATCCCTCCCGACGAGACATCATCTCCACCTCCCACCTCACCACCTCTCTACGACCTCTCCCCAACACTCCCCTCCCGCCCCCGCCTCCACCGCTCCTCCTCCCACGACTCCCTCCTCTCAATCTCAGGAATGGACATCCACGCCCCCTCCCACTACGACCCCACCACCACCTCGTCGAACCCGCACCATCTCCGCCACCGCCCCTCTCACCTCCTCCTCTCCCAATCATCCGCCACTCCAGCCACGGCATCGCTCTCCGCCGCCACAGCCGCAAGGCCATCTCTCGGGCACAGCGCCTCCCGCGCAGACCTGCAGCGCTCGCTGATGCTTGGCGATCGCGGCGAGCGTGACGGTGGCGGCGGGTCTGCTGGCTTAGGGAAGAAGGTCGGCGGGTGGGTGGTGGGGCTCTGGGGGAGTACGCCGGCGCCGAGTCCGGGCGCTGCGTCGAAAGCGGCGTCGCCACGGGTAGGGTCGAGATCGAGGCCTGGAGGGGGGGGGGGGGGGGGGGGGGGGGGGGGGGGGGGGGGGGGGGGGGGGGGGGGTGCGGGGGGTGCGGGGGACGGGAGGGGAAAGGGAAAGGAGAAGGTGCTGGGGGTTGGAGAGAAGGATGGTGAGGAGGAGGGAGGAGGTCTACCTGAGCCGCCGACGGTCGGGATGCGGAAACTAAGGAGTCCGGGGGTGAATCAGCGGGGGCCGATTCTGGGGTTGGGGCCGGAGGTTAGGGGGACGGAGGTGGTGGTTGGGAAGATGGATCAAGATGCGCTGAGGGAGATTTTGGATGAGGGATGAGGTTGGGCGGGATGGGCAGCTTTCTTTTTGCGAGAGCGCTGGCGTTCAATCGGGGGGCGTTTGAATTTTTTTACAAGGTCGTGCTTGTCATCCACAGTTGGTAATGGGATGGGATGGCGGTAATGAGGATTGCGTCCTTTTCGCGCGGCGTCTTTAGAAAGGAGAGGGACAAGGAATCCGGCAAGACGGAGGCCTCAGTGCCATTGGCGGCACACTTCTTTATCTCCTTTTGTCAAATGTAATTGGGAGGAATCTCTGGTTATATCAGGGCGGCCTTGATCATCTAGCATAGATGATAGTACATGCTCTGAGGAGCTTTCGAAATCCACAGAAACTCATATTACACTTTCCAGCGACCGAGAAGCGCAACATCAGCGCCGGATAAGTTCACGCAGCCAGGACTGTGACCAGGTGCTACTCTATGATCATCAGCGGCGATACATGTTGCATGATAGGCCATTGATAAGTACAGACATTTTTGTGAGCCAAATCTATTGGTTAGACAAAAAGTTACACATTTCCTGCTTGAATGATTTCGCATATCCAGCAGCTTAACCAAGTTTAATGATTCCGCATCGGTTTTGAGATACGAGTCGTAGGGAGAAAGAGGTCCGATTAATAATGACCTTTGATCCGAATATTTGTAGTGACCGCAGGGGTCGAGAGCATAGCCAGCTGTGGGGTAGACTTTTCCAAACTCAGCATATGTAGAATTAAATTGAATAGCACGGTTTTCCAGGGATTGTCTGTAAGGGATTGGTTGTGGCAGTGTAGGAATGCCAACTGTATGAGGCTAAATTATGGCGAACCTTCTCAGCCTCTGCGGGGCTCCATCGAGAACATATATGGCCTGCTAGCGGCCTTATATGCAGCTTCATATGGAGTTCTGCACGTATATAGGTACCTTATACAGGTCAAGGGTTCTGACATTATCCATCTTATACGAATAGTGTTATATGTGGTACTCGGAGGATAAGCTTGGACCAATTTACACCACTTAAGCGAACTGCCGTACACTAGGCTAGAAGTGGTAATCTGGCTAATTAGCGCCTCTTTCGCGCGACTCTGAGATTCGTGCGAAGCTTTTCCGAACACCACGCCTGAAAGTTGCATGAGCCATTGCGAAATTGAGAAATCAATTACAGCGTGAAAAAGTCTACATTGCTTGTAGAGCTCTTCCTATGCATCTAGCCTATGTCTTTTCGGTCGTCCGGATCTCCGAGAGAGTTCTCCCCAGTAAGCCTTGCATTTAGGCTGAGTGTGAAGGCCCTAGAAGTTCTATATTGGATCGCCTGACAACGTTTCATTTCTAGTGTGTTCGAGTCCGCTGATCCTTCACCAGGAACGAGCTCTCATATATTAAACCAGCCCTGCGATTTTGGCTTGGCAGACCCTTGATTTTACTGAACTCTTCGTGCCAAGCCAACTAGACGTGCAACCGCTTTACTATGCTATTTTCCCTCAATCACGGTTCGCTGTCGCTTTCCAAAATCTTGGGAATGAGCAGAGGGATTGTAGGATGGTGGCAATGCGTCCAAATGGAGAACCGGGAACAATATGGATATTATGCACCGTGGTAATGCCCAGAAGTTGACTGTTGCACTGGCAAATAAGCAAGAATGTGTTATCCATTTAAAGACCTTCTATCTCCTCCTAAACTCTAAAATCTGATAGACCAATTCCCGCAAAACATTTTCGTATACTTCATCGTCTATCGTTATCATCATGCGTTACACAACTGCGCTTTTCACGCTCAGCTCTGCGCTGCTTGCTCAGGCTGCGCCAACGTCCATCGACGCAACGGCCGCCAGCATTGATGCCGCGTTCAAGGCAAAGGGAAAGAAGTATTTCGGAACATGTACAGACCAAGGAGAGCTCAGCTCGGGTGGCAGTGCAGCAGTCATACAAGCCGACTTTGGCCAGGTTACACCGGAGAACAGCATGAAATGGGACACGATTGAACCCAGCAGGGGTAACTTCAATTTTGCTCAGGCTGACTACCTCGTCAACTGGGCACAGACAAATAACAAAGTCGTTCGAGGACACAACACGCTTTGGTATCAACAGTTGCCGTCGTGGGTCAGTTCGATTACAGACAAGGCTACTTTGACAACAGTCCTTCAGAACCATGTGACAACAGAGATTGGCCGATACAAAGGAAAGATCTACTCGTGGGTACGTAATACAAGTCTTTGAACAATCGTAGTTTCCTACTACTGTACTTATCGTGATGATAGGACGTTGTGAACGAAATCTTCAATGAAGATGGAACCCTTCGATCTGATGTCTTTTCCAACGTTCTTGGCGAAGACTTTGTACGTATCGCTTTCGAAGCTGCCCGTGCTGCCGACCCGAATGCGAAGCTGTATATTAATGATTACAAGTACGTATCAATCTCGATACCTATCTACACATCGTGTTACTGACTTTTCGTACAGCCTTGACTCGCCGAACTATGCCAAACTCACAGGTCTTGTTGCCAAGGTCAAGCAATGGCGCGCTGCCGGCATCCCTATCGATGGAATTGGATCTCAATCACATTTATCGGCTGGAGGCTCTTCCGGTACCGCTGCTGCCCTCAAGACGCTTTGCGCTGCTGTCGATGAGTGCGCCATTACAGAACTCGATATTGCCAGCGCACCAGCGGCCGATTATGTTGCCGTGACGAATGCCTGCTTGGCGATCAGCAACTGCGTCGGCATTACCGTCTGGGGCGTCCGGGACTCTGACAGCTGGCGTGCAAGCACCAACCCGCTTCTCTTCGACGCGAATTTCAACCCGAAGCCTGCATACACCGCTATACTCAATGCTTTAGGATCTACTTCTACTGGATCCACAGGCAGCGGCAGCGGCACTGGAACTGGTACGGGTACTGGCACCGGTACCGGCACTGGCACTGGCACTGGCACCGGTACCAGCTCGGGTTCTGCGGCGCAATACGGCCAGTGCGGTGGTATTGGCTGGACAGGTCCCACTACCTGTGTCGCTCCCTACACCTGTAAGGCTGCGAATTCATACTACTCTCAATGCCTATAGAGCAGTACTTGGTTTCCGTTCCCATTCTATGGAAATTTTCATGCCCTTCAATGTAAATATGTTCACGCCTACGCTCGGTATGCTTGCTGTCAGACGATTGTCAAGGCTCCTCTGATTAGTTAAGCTACATGTACATAGGATTGAAACCTGGAGCCCGTTTGTCTTAGCATATTTGCTGAGTAGAGTGCTTTCTCCTGTAAGAGTTTTGGTATTATTTGCCATGTAGTTTGGATTGTAGTGTGAGTCACCAAAGCGAAAAAGTTCCTTTAGCCGGAATTCCCAGCTATACTATTGTAACGGTCTCCGTTCTTCCTAGCCATTTTTGCAACCCAGATTCCTTACCGTTAATGCGGAAGAATCCGATCCGGCGGTACGTGTTGGCCGTCTTGTCAAGTAAGGCCAGCAAAACTCCTTGTCTCTTCGTCAATAATAAGCATTCAACGAGCTCGGGACGTTCGTCGTCATCATCGAAGAGGCAGATTGCGATCGCGCTGCTATAATGATCCGGTTTGCTCGATTCCGCACGCGCGTTGTGGTCGTCTCCGTCTTCTTCTGCAGCAAACAGCGCCGTTCCGTCCCACTCGTTATGTTCATCGTTCTTGTTCATTGGAATTCGCCAGCCGTGTTTTTTGAACCACCTCGCGCGCCTCAATGGAGCCTCTATGACAAGTTTACCGCCTTTTACTCTCCCATTCGGATCCTTCGTAGCTGGCTCAATAGTGATCTCGAGGAATCTTGAAATTTCTTCCGCATTCTCGTTCACTGAATTTTCGCGTTTCAGAAATGGCCAGCAATAATAGCACTGCCATTGTACAGAGACCCAACTCCAGCTTGGCGCACGCTCATATCTTCTGTTACCTCTCAATGGACGATCTTCGGATCTTCTGACGCGCCATTGGAGGCCGTAGATGAAGTCTTTCTCCCACAGTCCTGCTAGATATCTTCCACCGATAAAGCTCTGATATTCCTTCACCAGACCAGATATTGCAGGTAATCTATCTTCTTCATAGCTGAGACCGAGGGACGTATAAGCAGGGAGGTCCCCATACCATTTAATGAACACCCCGGGGAAATCTTTGGGACTTCCGAGCGACGGGACCAAGCTAGTCGTGTCCTTGTGCGAATGGAATAGAAGAGAATGAGATTCGGTTGGAGTTGGGCGTTCCCATTCCCTACTGATGCCGTATCGGCAACGAAAGGATACGCCCTCCGAGCGAAATTCGAAGGTGCGGAAGGCGAACTCTTTTTCCTGAAAAGCCCAGGCGCGCCCACTAAGAGCGTTCCAGTCCGAGGGCCTCTCAACTAGCTGTACGGAGCCCCAAGGTTTCGCGTCCGAAACCGAGGGGCGAAAGGGAACGGTGATTGATTCTAGGGGTACGCGACCCGGAAAGACGCCAACGGAAGAATCGGGATGGATGGCAGCGAGAATAGTAGCATAGGAATTGCCATAGATCTCAGCCATTCTGGTCGACTGCTCTGCCCAGTCATCCATGTTGGGAGAGTCTTGGATAATGCAAAGAGCATCCACCCAAAGATATTGGAAACCCAGCTTTCGGGTAATGCTAATAGCCTCCTGAATGGTCTTGGATAAACCAGAGAAAGGGATGGATTTGCGGTAATCCTCAATATTTGCCATCGTTGTCACAAGTTGCTTCGAAGTGCCCCAACAGTAGCTAAGAGTGAGATATTTGATGCCCTTTCCTTCCAGCTCTACGAGGAATGGCTCTCTAGAACCGTCAAACGAGCCGACGTCTACCAATCGCGCTGGAGGTTTTATGGGGTTCAATAAAGCTTCCTGCTGGCATACGATATGCTCGCTCTGGCAGCAATTCAACCAAGCGGACATCAGATTGTAAAGCTCAGGACAGTCTAGATCTGGCAGCCGTTCCCGAGTATACACGACGACCGATGAAGTATCTCCTGGTTGCTGTCATTTCATGGTCTTTAAGCTTTGTTGAATTGATATTTACCTTCTCTGGCAGCAATATCGACGCCAACTTCGTACTTTGCATCCGGCCCGATCCGAGCATAGATCCTGTTCGAGTCGAACTCGTCTGTGTCGAATTCTCGAAAAAGTCGAATGCTCGAATCTTGTGCCTCATTCGGACCTTCCGCACAAAAGTCTAGAAAGAGCCTCGTGTGATCTTTTGAGTTGAGACGATTTCGTAGAAATTTGCAACTCTCACAAGACTCGGCACTTAATTTCAGCGATGCAGCATTTGGATGATGAGCGAAAGAAAAGGAGTGGTTGAACACGGTAAACGAACGACATCTTTCACATAGAGGCATGCTTCTGGTGGACAACGGAGAAGTTCAATGATAAATTGTCAATGAGAGAGGATAAGGATATATCACATTCACTGTTGAGGTCTTGGCGGATAGCGGTTGAAAGAGTTGCAGCAAAGAGGAGAGAGGGACAAGACCATGATAGATCCCATCATGGGATTCGGTACGCACAGCCTCATGCTGCTGTTTAATTGATTGTGATCATGCAAAGAAGATCAGTCGTTGCCTTGACGCCTGCAGCTCAGCCTCCAGATCGGCAACAGCACGGTGCATCCACCGTGAGGCTCTCTCTCGGCAGGCATATTGTGTTAGGTAGGCGGTTTCCAACTGCATGGTAGTGCAATCCAGTAGCATTGAAAAGAAAAGCCAGAGGATTAAGTAAGGTACGGACGGGAGATTGTTTGACCATCTGGTAAAATTGCTCGGGTCAGCAGTTGCGCCGAAGCCTTATGTCGTCATATGTTGACACTTGCCTTTGAAACGTTTGCACCCCACCTGAACCCAACCCAATAAAAGGAACTAATATTTTTAATAAAATGAATTTTTAATTTCTTCTATTTTTAGATATATGATCTATATTTTTTATCTCCTATTTAATTCTTAAGATAGTTGGGTTTAGAATTAAGGGTCTTTGGTAGAAAAAGGGTGCGTGGGTGGTGGGGTGGGCTCGTGTAGCTACTCTAGAGGGGGAAACTTGTATTCCGATTCCAATCAGAACTTGATAAGAAAAATAAGTATGACAACCACACCAAAACTCCGTGTCCTCTTCTTCGACGTTTTCGGGACCTGTGTAGCCCAGAGAACGCCAGTAGCGGACGAGCTATGGAGAGCGGCTCGAGAGGCGCTGGAGTCGGACGTGTCGTCGATTAGTAGTGAAGTCCGAACCAAAGCGACGAAGATGGTATGCCCCGGCCAGTTGAGCACTCCCTTAAAATGTAAATTAATATCTTTTGCAGTCATACGAGCAGTGGCTCGATTTTGGAGGGGTCAGTGGTCATTCGAACAACATGATCGCAAATCTAAGTGCTAACAAGAGCAGGGATGGAACAAAGAGGGGGAAAAATTCGTTCGCGATAGTATTGCAAAACACAGCACCGTAGACTGGAGAGCAGTCGACAAGCATCGCCTTGAATTACTGCCTAAACTCCTCGCACAGCGCGGTCTGATCATTCTACGCCAAGACGCTAGCACCTCAGAGCTCCAAGTAGGAGAGGGGTCGCTCTGGGATGAGTCGCAACTCAAACATCTGGGCCTCGTCTGGCACCGTCTAATCCCCTGGCCCGACACCTGTCGTGGCTTGGACTTGCTTAACAGGCAATTTTCTACTGTAGCCCTTAGCAACACCTACAACGACTTACTAGAACACCTAGTAGCGCATAGCAGCATCCCCTTTACGCATATTTACTCCGCCGACATGTTCCAATCCTTCAAGCCGAACCCCAAGGTATATCTCGGAGCGGCAGAGAAGATGGGCGTGAAACCGGAGGAGTGTGGGCTTGTAGCCGCACATCTAAGTGATTTGAAAGGTGCGAAGGCGTGCGGATTCTATGCAATATATGTGGACAGACCGTTAGAGGAGAAAAACCCAGAATTACGGGAGCAAAATATTCCGGATATGTGGATCAAAGAGGATGAGGATGGGCTTGCCAGTCTTGCTGACTGTTTAGGAATACAAGTTGGTTAATGGATGTCAACAGATATGTCTGTAGTTTCCATATCATTATTTTAGACCTTGTGGTCTTTTATTCCGAAGACTACACAGTTGATGTTGTGGCTTCTCGGTGGCTAGACCGGACGTTCCATGCCAAGTCACTTCTTTATAAGACATCGACTGCGTTATCTCAGTCAATAATTCGCACGCTTTTGAAAGGTGTACTGACAAGATAAGGTCAGCTTGTCAAGAGAAATACAATGAGCTATTAGAAAGGTGGAGGGAGCTGTCGCTTGATACTTCTATCGAATGGACGAATCAATTAGAATAGAAACTTGGGGGACATGGTGACGTTGTAATTTCTTAAGTGGAGGAATGAGCATGTGCTATTTCCCAGCCTTGCATGGTCACTGGCAGTAGCCCTTAGGCCGTTGCGTGAATTCGAAGATGAAACTGGAATTCTGTAAGCCATGCACTTAGTAATAACAGTCGGAGAGCGAAGATCCCCGCCGAAACGAGTGCGGCTGAAGTCAGGGGATAGTTTTGAACACTGGTAAGCTAGCTCTTTTTATAATTAGTTTGTTCCCTTAGTAAGAAGCGGAATGTCTTTCCTCCGCAGCATAATAATTACGGATGCTTTTCCTGGCTTTCCCTGCACTTGTGATTCAATCTTAGCCAACAGAAGCATTGACGAGTTGGACATGGCCGTAGGAGAATCTTATGCCACAGAGCTGAAGCTCCAGCTTATGGCTGAGGTGCCTATGAAATGTTCCAGAAACCTTCAGATGCATGGTTCTCGCGTAGGTAATGTATTTTCGCTTTCTCCAAGATCGTCTTGTATGGCTCCGCCCTATTATTCGCTTTTCTTGGTTCCACAATGCGTATCCTTGTAGCTTGCTTGAATCCAATTGGATCAAGCTCGTATTTCCCGCGTGATATACTAAATATGAACCGTCGACTTAGTGGATTTCAGAATAGTGTTATCAACTAGTAATACGATGTGCATAGCGGTCGCCTGGGCTGTGACTACGTCCGTGTGGAAAATCCGCTGGTATCCCTTCTCTGGTCTCGTCTCCCACTTCAAACCGCAAGTGATTAATATTGCTATTACTGAGAGAAGACTTCATTCACACCCTAGCACTCTTATTGCGCCTGGAGCTCGAGCGATTGACGGCTCTAAGGCCTTGCGCGCATCATGGCAGGTAAGAGGGGACCCTATTGTTGAAATACCGTCCAAGACAGCTAACAGTCGCCCATAGACTTCACTCCCGCTTCAATAACGACCTTAGCGATGAGCTCAGTCTTTACTCCGCCCGCCTCCTGTTCATCCTCATGGTGGACGTACGAGAATTCTGGCTATAACAGCGTTAGTAATGGATTGCTCATACAAAACGCTATTGTCGAGTTTCAATCAGATTGTTTCCCATCAGACTGGGGAAACTTTGGAAGAGCTCAAGCTACACAAATCTATTCTCCGGGTTGGTGTCCAGATGGATACACGACTGCAGCCGATCAGAATGGAGATGTCACTACGGCGACATGCTGCCTTTCGTATGTTTTTTGCTCCGCATGTGTGAGATTCATCGCTGACAGGCGCAGTGGTTATACATACTCTACAACACTTACAACCGGAGGAGGCGCGACGACTGTCGTCTTCGCTGGCTGTTTGAGCAACCTCCCTGCGCATTCCACTACAACTGTCCTGAATCGGGGTGACGATGACATACTTAATACAACTGTCGTCTCTGGACCTATAACCAAATGGGCTGTTCCTATTACCGTAGAGGTTGCGACATCAGATGCTCATTTATTCACCACATCAACCAGAACAACCACACCAACTCCGGCTGCTGGAGCTGGGAGCACCTCAACCACCGCAACGCCGACAAAAAAGCCGTCAACAAGCAC
Organism: Viridothelium virens; assembly: GCA_010094025.1. Classification (NCBI taxonomy): domain Eukaryota; kingdom Fungi; phylum Ascomycota; class Dothideomycetes; order Trypetheliales; family Trypetheliaceae; genus Viridothelium; species Viridothelium virens. The sequence goes on from ML991801.1 coordinate 266,291, forward strand.
GCCCACCCCAAGTCCATCCAATGATCACGTTGGAGTTGGAGTCGGCGTCGGTGTTGGCGTTGGTGTCGCCATCATTGCTGCCCTCCTGGGATTTTTCCTTTACCGCAGGCGAAGAAGACAACGACAAATAGGAGGAGCTCGCCCTGATATGCCGCCAGAACTCGACGACAAGCAGCTGACGCCGCGCGAGTTGGACAGCCAAGTGATACCTCCTAGAGAGTTGCAGGGAGATACGACGAATCCGGAGTTGCCGGGATCACAGCCTAGCCGTGGGAAGAGCGTAAGGCAGAGCGGACCGCCGGCTGAATTGGAAGCCTGAGATTATGCTGCCGATGGAGCCAGATAGATTTGGAGGAGTAACCCGCGGTGGCGTTCTGCAAAGAGTAGAGGAGTAAAGCTAAAGCGAGCCGTGTGACGAGTGACTGGCTTGGCCTGGAGTTTCGCCAACAGACGTGGGATAGAAGAGCTGATCGACGTTCGCTGAGACGCGAGCCATCCATCATTCAATTTCGAGTCAAGAATATCGAAAATGGTCTCCATTGCCATTTCCATCGAATCTCTTTTGGCTCCTTTGTTCATAGGCGGGTATCGTTGGAGATGGGCTGGATGCATCAGATCTTTTTGCAAGTTCCGGCAGCCGAGATGATCAACCTATCAGTTCTTATCCCACCAGCCGATGGACAGTGTCTTCGTGCCCCTGTAACTCCTACCGCGCACTGGCGCGACAGTTGCACGACTTGCCAGGTTGGATGAGTACTTTCTGGGCCAGGAAGTTGCGTAGTGAGATACCCTAGCATTTGATTCAGCGTTACTTGGAGCGTGCGTGCGTGCATTCATAAGGCAGGTTGGATCTCTTTGCGTTGATCTGACTTGGCCTGTTTTAAAAAATGTGTTTCGACAGCGACTTTTTGTGTATATATTTGTACCATACTATACGCATACTCGACCGTAATCTTAGCATCATCATCATTTACATATACCATCGCGTCCATGCACATGTAATATCGTACCTTACCTAAGTCAAATGCAAATGCAAAGTTGCGTGTGACTGCGAGATTTTTAGGTGGGAACTTTCCTCGTGCATGTCCATCAGCGGCTAAAAAGCACCTGACCCGTCTGGGCAGGGGAAAACAAGACGTGATTGGCAGCACCGCTTCTCCGCTGTGGGGATGTTTTCGTGGGGTACTGCATGCAGCAACAAACCTTTGAGGAGATGCTCCGAAAACACTTCCGCACGGTAGACAAGTCAGGTAGGTAGGCTAGGTACTTATTTCTATAATGGCCTCATTTAAGATCGTCGAAGTTCCCAGGCTCCATCGTTGCTCTATCTCTCTCCGTTGTTCAAAACAATCCTGGCTGCATGCATTTCCTTTTCTAGTTGCAATATTTGTCCATTCCCTGAAAGTCAACCCTTGAGAAGATGATGTTAACTTCGATATCTGCGGCTGTGCTGCTCTTTTCCGGGTTTAGCTTTGCTCAAAATGACTGCCAGACCACGAATGTGGCAACATCGGTACCAGGCAATGAAACGCAACTTGCTTTGCAAGCTTATTCTTACTGTGGAGGGAGTCTTAACATCACGGCTTATATTGCGGTACGAATGTGATCTTGCTCGTTAAGGAACCACATCTTTGCAAATCTAGAATGCTGATTTTTGTGGAAGAACCTCGACTATAATAAAGCCGTAACTTTGTATTATACCAACGGCACAAACGTGTCGACACCTCTAAACACTGCATCTCTTGGATATATTTCAGATGCTCCTGGAGCGACCGGATGGGAAATATGGGGATCAAATGACACTGAAGCCTACTTCGATGGTGTTACCCAGCTCCTGAACCTGACATACGCTGCAACGGACATCGGGCAAACCTACTCTGAACAGCTCGGCCTTCCTGTAGCTGCCAGTGGCGCACTGGCTCCTTCAGATCTTCCAGCGCCAAAACCATATGCAAGTCCTTCGGGGCTCGCTCAGGACATCACCAGCTGGTTGGCGCTGTCTAGTGATAATGCATCCGAAGCGGTCAATGCCAAGAACCTGATGTTTGCTAATGTCAATACCCCTGGGTCAGCAAATGGAACCGTGATTGCCGCACAATCGACTGTCAACCCGGATTATGCCTATAACTGGGTACGCGACTCTTCTCTCACCATGGATGTTGTATACCAGCTTTACAATGCTGCCACGTCTGCAGGTGCCAAAGCTGCGTATGCGCAGGTTCTATTTGCGTATGCTGGAGCTCGGGCAACGGAGCAAAACGATCCAAATTTGCAGACTGGTCTGGGCGAGCCTAAGTTCTTCCTCAATAACTCTATTTTCACCGGTCCTTGGGGTAGACCACAAAATGATGGACCAGCCACTTCAGCGATCACTTTAATGGAATTTGCCAACGCGTATCTCAAAAACAATGGTTCCATGACCACCGTCCGCCAGCTGATCTACGACTCCAATACCTATCCAACTCAAGCGCCGGTACTAAAGGACCTTTTGTTTGTGGCCAATAATTGGTCATCTCCGACCTACGATCTTTGGGAAGAGGAGGAATCGACTCATTTCTATGATCGTCTGGTCCAACGCCGTGCCCTGGTGATGGGAGCGTCATTCGCCCAGTCCATGGATGATAGTGACACCAGTAGTACCTTGTCCAGCGCTGCTTCTGCCCTTACAGATACACTTTCGGAGTTTTGGAATAAAGGTCGCCAGCTTATCCTCTATGAATATGGACCTGTATTGAACAACAAAGTCTCGTACAAAGACATCGCGGTTGTCCTTGCAATTTTGCATGGTTACGCCGGAGACGATGTCTATTCATACACGAACGACCAGGTGCTCGTAAGCTCGTATCAAATTGCGACGAGCTTTCTTTCCGTCTTTCCGATCGCTAATGTTACTACCGATAGCAGCGGTCAGGTCCTTGGCATCCCAGTTGGGTAAGTAGTCAAATCCTTTCCCGGTAATTACGCACTTTTAGGCTCACTCGAATGTTAGGCGTTACCCAGAAGATGTGTACAATGGTACCGGTACCTCCCTCGGTAATCCTTGGTATCTTACGACCGCCGCCATGGCCGAGTTTTTGTATCGCACAGCCGCCAGCTACAACACGTCAGGTTCCATTGCCGTCACCAACACCTCCCTACCCTTCTGGTCATACTTTGCACCAAACGCGAATGCCACCGCGGGGTCGACGTACAGCAGCTCAACCGCTACGTACGGTAGTCTGATCGCGAGCTTGGAGGGTTGGGCCGATGCGTTCGTGCGCCGTATCAAGTATCACACTCCAGCAGGAGGTCATCTATCTGAAGAGTTCAATCGTAACACTGGAGTTGCGCAAGGAGCGGCGGATTTGACATGGAGCTACGCGAGTCTGTTGACGACAGCATTTGCAAGGGCAGAACTGACAGGTGATGCGACCTATATTCGTACTCTGGCGAATACGGGAATATAACGGTTGGTAAGGTGACCATCAATGTCTTGAATAGATCATAATGATATCTATAATACATACATTAGCGTTGTAATCCCTATTCCCGAGCGCAGACTCCTCCCAATGCCTGACGCTGCACGACTCCCCATCCCATGACATAATCGCAAACCTCGTATTCATATCTCTTAACAAAACGCTTTGGCCATAGCTCCATATTACTCAACAACACAGCTAAGTAGAAGCATCAAAATTCTGATATACGCAACTGCACTCATCTGCCTCCTCCACCTCCTCAGATTCCACCGAAACCCTTTCCCCAACCGCCCCATTTACCAGCCGATAGCAGTCAGGTACTCCTTGCTCACCAGTCGCCAATTGCTGCACCTGCACTGCAAACGGCCACGGCGTGTAGCTCGCGCCTGCCCCTCCCCCGAAACCCGCACCCGCGCCACCCGCTCCTCCCTGTCCTTGCCCGGCACCAGGATACGTCGCGTTCATGCGCGTGTACAACTCCGCACTCAGTACCGTCCCATTATAAAAACACGTCGTCGCACCTCCATCACTCGTGATTGGCGATGATGGCGAGACCTGCTTCGGCAGCGTAAAGTTCAGCGCGTACCTTTCCGTCGCCTGCCCCGCGTCGAGGAGGGTCAGCGGCTCCGAGGAGAAGGATATCGCAAACGGATTTGACGGAGCCGAGACGCTGTGGTTCGAGGGAGAGGAAGAGCCGATGGCCCAGTTGAAGGTCGCCAGCGAAGAGGCGGCGTTGGCGGAGTAGGTTGCGTAGGGGAAGCAGGTCCAGGTGGCGGGGTTGGCGCTGCAGTTGGTTTGCACGGTGGTGAGGTAGGTTTCTAGAGAGTAGATGCCTTGTGGGAAGGAAGGGGAAGAAGGGGGCACACCGTTCGTGCTGGGGACGGCGCTGCTGCTGCCGGCAGGAGGGGAGGAGGAGTCGGAGGCAGGAGTCGCGGTGGAAGAGGTGTGCGTTTTGCGCGTTAGGCCAAGGCCGAGACCTAGGCCTAAAGCGAGGAGGGTAAGGACGAGAAGGAGAAGGAGAAGGGCGAGTCGCTTCCAGCCTCCTCTCCGAGCGATATGTCTGTTTTCTGCGAGGCCTTTTTGCGCTTCCTTTTCGGAGGAGGGGCTTGTTGCCTCTGAGCCGGAGCTGCCCTTGTCGATGCTCTTACGCAGCGGGCTCTCTGCTGCCAGGAACTTCATGTGGAATGGGTTTCGAGAAGGAGCCGCTTGTTGAGGCGCATTGCCGTTTTCCATGATGGTCGAAAGCCGCTTTCCAGCCGACGAGAGTATTCTTCTTGGCGGCGGCTGTCCCATTGGTTTGGGCCTTGAAGACTTGAAGACGAGAGACTCGAAGTTGCTGCTTGGTGCCATCTTGATTGGATTAACTCAATATCAATTGCTCTAATCAGCACGCAGAGGCCCGAGAATCGACCAACTCTTGAAGTAGCTGGCCGCGACGTGTGGTGGTCTCATAGCATTCTGATTGTGCCGTTCGGAGCAGGACAGTCTCGCGAGTGGACAAAGAGATCGATGTCAGAGCCCACTGCCTTGGCGCCCAAGGTGGTACAAAGGAAATAGGGAATTGGTCTCGTCTCTCAGGTCAGGAACAAACAAGCATGACACAAGGTGCATTAAGCGATCAAGAAACTCCAGGATGTAGAGAGAGGAGAAGGTAGAGGGGCCGGCGATGAGAGACAGGTTGGATAAGGTCGGCAAGAGCCATGTGGAATTGATAGCTGGTGAATTGCCTGTTTGAGGCTGAATGCGGCGCCACGAATGACAATTTATCGTGACGGTCGTCCCAGCGTGGAAAAGTGCAAACAAGTCGGTGCAAGTGATAGTCGATCGGCGGCGCTCCGATCATGCAGACGAAGCCATCACCGCCATGATCACCAATCATCGCCAATCAGTGCCAATCATCTTCCGCCCTCGCTTGAACACTTCCGAGCCGTCTTTGAACCCTCGCTCTCGCCATCACCATCGTCATATTAGCAGTGATGATTGGCTGTGAAAAGCTCGAGGAACCTCGAAGACTTCTCTTACTTTCACACAACTAATACGTCTTATCTCCACGGAACAGATGCAAACTTCAAGGAAGCGTTTGGGTGCAAACCACAAGTAAATCACTAGATTGCTTCTAGTACCCAACTCACCCCTTCCCTTTTCTTGACATTATCCGCCGGGAGTGTGTGTTCATGAAAATCCTTCGAAAGCTCCTCGCGGCCCATCGCATTCCACGAGAACCCTAACATTCACCACTATGCTGAAGTGGTGCAGTCATGCAAACTTTCTACATTCACTTCTTGCAAGCAGAATTTCTTATCTGTCGCATGATGAGTGCCACTCTGCTCCTTCGAGTTGGCTGCATTCCTTGGCTCCTGTCAACTTCTGAGAGTCTACAAAAGCTATCGCGCTTGCACAACCATGTCTCTCAACCAGACGCAAGTCGTTACCATTGACACTTTTTCCGATGGAGATTCAACCCACGTGCCGAATTCCACATTGCACTGGAAGGCAGACGCTACGCTCTATCTCGAGAAGATTGCTGCTTTATGGATGCACCATAGAGGTGAAGCTGTCACTGGAGTCCGATACATACTCAATCGACTTCCTGACGGTTACACTCTGTGGGCAAAGCGCAGGTCCACCTCAGAAAAGATCATCGACAAGTGGCTATTCGGACATCCAAGCCACAAATACTTCGACTCTCCCAATAGATTTTTCCCGCATTTTCTGCATTTAATGGATCATGGCACAAATGCAGGGTGTCCATGCACAGTATGTGGAGCCAAAGGTAGCAAAATTCCCCCTGTAGGAGGAAATCGACTTCCCAGTATACCCATTATCGGAGCCAAGCCAAGGGGTCGACCTCCCACCAAAGAGCCCCCTCCGCCGCTGGATGCTGAAGGCACGCCAGATATCTATCGATCGTTAATTAACAAACTTCAACGAGACAGACAGATCGATGTCTCGATTGAGGAGCACATGTCGTTAGACTGGCGAGTCGAGAGCGAGCATCTCCAAGAAATGCTTGAGAAACTCCCCACTCAGCCATCATGGATACCTAGACTGGGGGAGCTCGTTCTCTTTGTTCGCCATCTTGACAAGCATGATATGATCCAACGTGATCCAAGTGGGGTATTCAAGATCTTTAAGCAGGACCAGAAACAATGGGAGGGCTTTCCGCTGTGGGAAGCAGGTGTCATTACACAAGTCGCACAAGAGGAGCTACAAATGCAGGAATTGATACGACAGTCCAATAAAGACTACCAAGTTAACTACGCTGGTTTCAGAGTCGAGCCGATCTCAGATCCGAATAGCAAGGACAAACCATTCTCTCGGCAATACAAATACGTACCGCTGCATCACATTAGACCCTTCGCATTCTGGACAGAAATCCTGCATGGCACGCCTCAGGAGAAAATACATGAGACGGTCCAAAACGCCAAAACTCTCGCTTCTTCTCTCACGCTTCTTAGCAAACATCGTTTCCGGGGCACATGGCCTTCATCCGACATCTTCTGCAAAGGTCTCTACTTAGGTTCTGAACTAGTAGTCGTTGGTGATACTATACGCCTTTTGCCAATACTCGACACAGCGAAAGTAACAGACATTTTGAAGATCACTGCAATCAAACTCAAGTTCTCGGATCTCCACCAAGCAAGCCATGACGACCAGAGTGATGGCCATCCATACAATAGTAGAGTCATTGTCACTGGCAAAGCTTACACCATAGACGTGAAAAAAGCATCACCGGGTGCGCAGCCCGTCAGGCCAAGCTTTGGTTTGATACCAGCCGGCATTCACGGTTTTGGGAAATGGTATCCGATGCATGCTGGCGATCAATCAATGCAGATAACTTTCAACAGCATCCTTGGTCGTTGCTACGACAGCAAAGCTCTACAACTCTGGTTTTCATCCTTGGAGCCCACTGCCAACGAAATCGTCAAGCAGTCAATGGAACTTTCTTCGGGTCTTCAGGGAACCTTGGAGGCAAGAAGCCATGCTCGAAAACGCGACAAGCGACTATCGAGGGAGGGACGAAAGTGGCTGTGGACGGATACTAGGGCCGAGGCGTTGGACGTGGAGAGCTTGAACGGCATTGAGACCTCGAAACATGACGAAAATAGGAATCCCAGAAGATGGGTGAGGTATATCAAAGAATTGGATGGCATTGCGGGCCCTGAAGACAAGGCAGCTCTAAAGAGAGACGCAGAGAAGCGGAAGAGATCGATTGGCGGTCTGGCAAGTCAAAGTAGCTTCGTCCAGAGCGCATTGGCCCCCGTCAGTGGAACCACGTCAGAAGAGGCAGATGAAGGGGCTGGGGAAGAGGACGATGTTATCGAGAGAGCTAGCAAGAGAAGTAGGAATGCGGTCGTGGAGAGAGGGAATCGGAGCATCGATGCTCCCCAGCTTCGAGGGGAGAGGGCGGAATTTGTTGACGAGGAGACCGATAGCGTGATTGAAGTGCAAGAAAGCGAAGAAGACGAGGAAAGCGATGAAGTTGATGATCTGATGATGCTGGATAGATTTCAATCCTGAGAGTAGGGGAGAAGTCATTTCCGTGGCTAGCTTAGGTGGACAATGGATCGACATGAGATGTAGATTTAGGTTGGGCTTCTATGGCTATTTTTGACCCATGACAAGTATGCAACGCTGAGGCTGTGAAACATTGGTGTCAACACAATCAATTCTGCATACTTAGGTATTTAGTTCAGGGAATACATTCGGAAGGGTGATACCTTTACAGCGGCGATCCGGGCGCACGGCAAGGCATAAGCGGCTCACCGGCTTCAGCAACAGTAGCATTGCGATAGACCGGGAAGTTGCAGTTTGTCGCTCAATCGTCTCATCGCAAATGCGCATGTGACCGTCGATGGATAGCATTTGAAAAAGGTGCATTCGCAAAGGCCATGCTACGCCACCTGGACAAAAAGTTGGCCCAATGGTGTTGTTGAAGGATGGGACGGTCTCGACCGGTCGGACCCGGAGATGGCGACCGTGCACCAAGTCTAGATTCTCACATCAGTGATCCCCATAAGGAAATTCATTCTTACCATGCCACCTCATTTGTTGATCGAGATGATCATCGACCTTTCTACCCCGAAACACCATGCCTTCCATCTCTCGGTTCGCCGGTGCATCGGAAATCTAGGAAAGATCCATCGTCCATGCCGCTCTTTTTGGTCCTGGTCCAGACCTCTCAACCCCCTCGTGCAATCCTCTCCCCTGTCAATATGGCCTGCGGGCCAGTCTATGTCTCACGCACGCGTACGTACGATGGCAGCAGCTATGGCTGCGGTCTTGCTCCTGGCATGCTGTTGCGTGGAAGGGACGTCTCTTGAAATCTTTTATGGAACTTGAGAGGGCGACAAGAGGAACAACAGCAACAATGTCATTAGATACTATTCTCGCCGAGCTCAACCTAAGTCAGTACCTGCAGATCCTTCTTGATAACGGCTTCGACACGTGGGATGTTGTCCAAGACATCACTGAAGAAGATCTCCGCCAACTTGGCTTCAAGTTGGGCCACCGCCGCATTCTCCAGAGAGCTATAGCCGAGAGTCCCATCTGTGACTCCAACTCTCGATCCTCGACGCCGCTTTCTCGAGGAAGCTACATCTCGCACTCCCCCAAATCTAGCGTAGGAAGCATCACAAAGAGAAGGTATCGAAGACACCCGCGAGCCGACCCGCACGCTCCCAAACGCCCTAAGACAGCCTACGTTATGTTCGCCGACCATTTACGGACAGACCCAGTCATCTCCTCACTATCGTTTATCGAAATCTCCCGAGTGGTGGGAATGAGATGGCAGGCGATGCCACGCGAAGAAAAATTTCTCTGGGACATCCGAGCAGCACGAGCAATGCAGTTCTATACCGAAACGATGCAGCAATATAGGAGGACGGATACGTTCCGAGAACACCAGAGATACCTCGAGGAGTTCCGGCGCAGGTATGAAGCCTCGCCCTCTATCGAGGGCTGCGATTCGGCGCTACCCCCGCAGAGACCGTCTCTGGAAGCTTTGAAGGGGCAATCGAGCTCCTCTGGCTCATCACATTCTATGCGAATGGAGCACAGCGATGACAGCGCACGACTGGCTAGCCCTGACGGATCGGAAATCACTGAATATGACTCAGCGGAAGTGCAGAACATTGGCGAGAGCGAGATCCGAAGAGGGGCAAGAAGCAGTATTCATGCTCTTTTGCAAGCTGCTGAAGAGAGTGAACGCATGGAAAGCGCCAGGAATATAGCTGAAGACTTTAGACATGGCGGGGAAAGACGGAGAGTGCACTTATATAACTAAACCATTTGGCCGTCCCCATATTCGGAGTATCTGGAGAGGGGCCAAGGCGAAATGGGAAAGGGCGACTTAGAAGGGTAGACCATGTTGCGGGAGTGGATAGATGTGACCATCTCTGATGAGTGAACGGCTTTGCTCAGGCGTAGACGGGACCGTGCTCTTCCACCACAGGAGTTCGATTGGTCTTCACTACCATTGATTCCCATGCCGTTATTTTTTTTTTCTCTCTCTTTTTGGCGTAACTTCATGGTTAGGGAAAACGTGGTTATAGTATCTCATGACCTTCTCATTGCGGCTTGGGGCTTCATCCCATTGAATCTTGCATACCGACCACCCAACAACAAATTTAATTGGATATCTGTCTGTTGACTCCATAGATTCTGTGTGATTTTATCCTGTTAACCGACGAACTTACAGCAACCGTCCGTGTCATTGCACAGTGGCCGAGCCTGGCGCTGCCTGCCATAATTCCTAGCCAATGAATTGGAGCAGGGCGAGGTACAAGCTTTGCACCCATCATCAATCCTTGGCTGGCGATTGCTGTCGTGCTGTCGTGCTCCGCCAGCCTTAAGCACCAAGACAGATCTGCGTATGCCGAGAAGAAAAGAAAAGGGCGCTAGAAGGCTCGAAAGGGGACAGTCCACGTCGCAGACCGATAGTGGAACGGTAGGAAGATGGGGCGCCAGCATGGATTATCCTGCAAGGCCATCAATTCGTCAATTCCTACCGTATCGTGCGTCTCCCACCCCGTCATCCCCTTCTCCACACCCCACGACGAAAACTTGTCGCTCGGCCATGTGGAAAGTGCCTGAGCACCGCGGCTAGGTATGGCGGTATCCAGACACCGCAGAAGTCGTCGCTTATGTCTCGGCCTTTCATTGAGACGACGATGTTCCCACCTTTGGCAGCCCAGTAGAAGATCCACGCCCATACTTTAGTCACCAAGCCAATGGTTCAATGGTCGTTCCCTCATCATGCATGGCTGCAGCTCAATTTGACCGACGACGCATCATTCGGGACGGCTCCGCCCGTTGGTCGGCCCATCGTGATACTCAACGAATCGTCTTACTGCACTTGACGTGGCTCCAATTGCTGCTGGTAGGGTCAGATTCCTTGCTCTGTGGTTCGGTGCAACTTCTACTAAGCGATGATTTGGTCTCTGACGTTTCGTATCTTTTCTTGTCAATCTGCAATTTCACTTTCCTAGTCACCTTCCGACCCTAATCGCTCTCTCTTTGGGTTATGCTTGCCATGATTGACATGCAATGACTTTCTATTCGTTACACCACTTCGCCCCTCACCTTCTCGATACAGCACCTGCTCACCTGCGCGATGAATACAAAACTCCCGTGGCTTTCCAAGCGTGATCGTCCTCGTGCCACCGCAGTGTTTCCCCGGTGTCAGCCATGGCTAACCTCCAGCGATTTGGACAAGCCCAAATATCCTTTTCTCCGTGGCAGGATCCATTTTCATCCGCGCCTACTCCATACAGAGTGCTACGCCCGGGTCCGGCAGCAGATGCACAAACATACAAGAGAGTAGTGAGACCCATTTATCTATATCACTCTTCCGAGGACGAAGATGAAGACGAGGAGGAAGAGGAGCAGCCCGCTGAGCCTGTAGAGAAAGGCAAGCACGCGAAACTTCGGCTTCTCGTCGATTAAGAGCTAACAAGGTTCCTATGATCTAGCCGAGGAGCCACCCCAACCCTCAGAACCCGCTCCAGGAGCCGATGAGGCCCCGTCGCCGCCTGAAGAGCCTCCGGTAGCAGCTCCGGAAGAGAGTGCTCCGCCTCCACCCTCTGAACCAGAAGCCCACGCGACGGAAGAGAGCAGTCCACCTGCAGAGGCCACTTCGACCGACACTCCCCCACCAGAGGAAGGCGGAGAAGAAGCACTCCCTGCGGACCCCGCCCCTGCAGAAGCTCCGGAAGATACTGGAGAGCCTGAGGCTGCACCACCTCCAGAAGCAGAAGAACAGCCAGCGCCAAGCCCAGATGATGCTACTCCTCCACCTGCCGATGAAGCTCAACCCGAACCTGCGGAAGAACCCGCTGTTGAACCTATCCCAGACGAAGCCCCTCCTGAACCTGGAGAAGCAGAACCTTCAGAGCCTCCTGCAGAAGATGCGGATCCAGGACCTCCACCAGAGGTTGAAGAGCCCGAGGCTCCGCCTGCAGATGCTCCTCCGCCTGAGGAGCCTGTTGCCGACGAACCACCCCAAGACAGCACACCCGGTCTTGATGCAGAGCCTGAACCAGCAGCAGACGCTCCTCCAGAGCCAGCAGGGGAAGCTGCTCCCGAACCACCGAGTGAGGCTCCTTCCGAGCCAGTAGAGGAAGCTCCTCCTGAGCCAGCAGGAGATACTCCTTCTGAACCCCCAGCGCCGGACCCTGAACCGAGTCCTACGGCTGCGGACGGTGAGAAGAAAATCTCGTTTGCTCCTGGAACAAAAGAACCCAAGCCTAGCAAAGGGAGAATCAAACTCTTCGGGAAATCGAAGGGCAAGAAGAAGTCCAAAGGCAAAAATAAAGCGGAGCCTCCTGCTCCACCGCCGGCGCCTGCCGCCCCCGAACCTGAGCCCGAGCCCGAGCCTGCACCCGCACCTGCGGAAGAAGTGGCGGAGACTGCCCCTGACTCAACTGCTGAGTCAGCTGCAGGTGGTGACACCGAAGCGGTTAGTGAAATGCATGGGTACTTCTGATATGAGGTGATCTTGCTGACGGGTTTAAGGTCGATGCCGCTCCTGCCGAGATACCTCCTGGATCTGAAGCAGCCCCTGCTGATGACGCTCCGCCTGCAGAAGAACCCCACGCCGAAGATGCAGAAGCTTCTGCAGATTCGCATGAGGATGCCTCTGCTCCAGAAGCTGCAGAAGAGGCTGCAGGAGATGATCAGCCACCTACGGGAGAAAAGCCGGAAGGTGACGGCAGCACGGCCGCGCCTGCTGGTGATGCTGACTCTGCATCACCTGCTCCTGAAGAAGCTGATGCTGCCAGTGAGGAGCCTACTCCTACAGAAGCACCCGCCGAAGAAGCTGTTGCTGCTGCTGAGGAGCCCATTCCAGCGAGTGATCCACCCTTAGAGGAGTCGAGCCCGGCGGACAAAGCTCCCCCAGCAGAGGAAGCCCCGATAGAAGAAGCAGCGCCAGTCTATGAAGCTCCCCTGCCAGAAGATACTCCGGCAGCGGAAGATCCAGCTCCGGCTGAAGAACCAGCACCGGCAGAGGTAGCTGCTCCACCAGAGGCAGCTCCACCACCGGCGGAACCCGCTCCTCCACCTCCTGCTCCCGCACCTCCCGCTTCAGAGGCCGTTCCCGTCAGTGCACCACCACAGCCCCCCAAGAAGAAGAGTAAAAAGGGCAAGAGCAAAAGGAGAAATAGTGACAAGTTGCTCAGTGAGAAATTAGTCGAAGTACAGGAGGCGCTCATCCGGCAACAGACCGAACTTCTCAGACTACAGGCAGAAGAGAAGCTCATGATGCAGAAGAATGAACGATATAAGTTGAAAAAGGAGTTTGAATCTGCAAGAGCAGGTAAGGAAATGGCAGCCCCTGCTCCAGCGCCTGTGCCGCTGCCTGTGTCCCTGCCTATATCTCCGCCAATGTCTCCCTCCCCGCCTCCGGTGGAAGAAGAAACACCTGCACCAGAACCTCCTCCAGCAGAAGAGCCTGTTGCAGCCGAGGAGCCTGCACCTACAGCACCTGAGAAACTGGATACCGTGGAAGAGGAAGACGGTGCTGCTGAGGACGCCGCCCAGGACGAAGCTGCCGGTGGTGAAGCACCAGAGGAGCCAGCTCCTAATGAAGCCAAAGAGTCGGAGTTACAAGAAGAGCCAAGTCCTCAAGAGCCAAGTCCTCCAGAGCCAAGTCCTCCAGAGCCAAGTTCTGGCGACGAAGCGACCACGGAGGTTCCTACAGCCGAGGCAGAGGCAGAACAAGCCGGTACTGACAATGCTGAACCCGACAGTGGCGATGCGACAGAAGGAAAAGAACCTAGTGCACCAGCAGACGCACCCGCAGATGCTTCGGTAAACGCTCCAGGAGAAGTGGCTCCAGCTGCCGGCGAGGGTGAGGATTCAAAGCCTGAAGCTGTGGACGCGGCTGAGTCAGGTGAGGGCGATGACGGCGGAGAGAAAGCAGGTGAAGAGCCGGCTGCAGCTGCGGAAGGAGCTGAACCCACAGGCGAGCCAGCCGAGGAGACGGCGGAAGGTGGAGAAGAAGCTAATCCGGAAGACGCACCGAAAGAGGATGAGCCTGCACCCCCTGCAGAGGATGTAAAGCCATCGGAGGGAGAAGCACCTGCTGGAGAGGCCGGAGACCCCGCTGAGTTCGCCGAACCCGGCGAACCGGTAGCAGAAGCAGAAGCAGAAGCAGAAGCAGAAGCAGAGGCGGCGGCGGAGGCAGAAGCTCCTCCGGCTGCAGAAGAACCCAAGGGAGGAGAGGAAGAGCAAGGTGCAGAAGAAGATCCTTCAGGCGACGCCGCAGGTCCTGAAGAGTCACCCGCCGAGGGGCCACCGGCTGGAGAGCAATCGGAGGAAGCTGGAGAAGCAGCAGCTCCCGCTGAAGAGGCTTCACCACCTGCGGCGGAGGCAGAAGCACCAGCCGAGGACCCTCCTGCGCCTCCCGAGAATCCTGAAGCAGCAGCAGCTGAAGAGCCCGCCCCTCCTGCTGAAGAGCCTGCACCTCCTGCTGAAGACCCCGCTCCTGAGCCAGCACCTCCAGCCGAAGAAGCTCCACGGCCCGCCGACGACAGTCCCGCCGCAGAAGAACCACCAGCCGCACCCGAAGAGCCCGCCGCTCCCGTCGAAGAGCCCCCTGCCGCACCCGAAGAAGAGCCCGCGCCTCCCGTTGAAGAAGTCGCGCCGCCTGCCGAAGAAGCCGCACCCGCCCCAGCCGAGGACGCCATCATCGAGGAAGTCGCGCCCGCCGAACCTGCCGCCTCCTCATCATCATCCGGCGATCCGCCACCCTCCCCGACTTCCTCGAAGAAATCGTCTGAGAAGCGTCCTGCTGGCGTCCCGAAGGATGCCAAAGTCGTCAAGGGACCGCGGGGGTCGGCGCGGTTTAGTCGGCCGCATAAGCGGCGGGAGAGCGATGCGGGGAGCGGAGGAGGGCAGGGGGTCAGCTTTAGCTTGCCGAAGGTGGCGCTTTTTGTGCCGCCTGGGCAGGGGCAGGGTGCGGATAAGAGGAGGAGTAGTCGGAGTGGTGGTGAGGGTGGTGGGAGTGGAGGAGGGAGTAAGAGGGCGAGGGAGAAAGAGAGGGAGCGGGAGAGAGAGAAGGAGAGGGAGAGGTTGAGGGCGGAGATATTGAGGGAGGAAGAGGAGGCGAGAGCGAAGAGAAGGGAGGCAAGGAGGGAGGCGGAGAGGCGGAAGAGGAGGGAAGAAGAGGAGAGGCGGCTTAGGGAGGAGGAGGAGAGGACGAGAAGGAAAGAGGAGGAGAGGAGGTTAAGGCGGGAGGCGAGAGATCGGGCGGAGGCGAGGATTGCGAGGGAGAAGGAGTCGGAGCGGGAGGTCGAGAGGGAGGTGAGGAGGAGGTTAGAGAAGGAGGGTGGGAAAAGGGATAGTAGGGGTGGGGGTGAAAGGAGACGTCATGGAGGGGAGCGGTCGAGTGGGAAGTCGGAACGTCCACGAGAGAAGGCAGATGAGCAGAAGAAGGCGACGGAAGAGGATTTGAGGTCCAATGTGAGTCGAGGCGCAGGGTCCAGCCAGCAGGGCAGCAGTGGTCACGGAACGAGACGTCGTCATCATACTACGAGGAGCTCTGAGGGTTCAGGGCAGAAGTCAGAGAAGAAGCCTGAAGAGTCTTCGCGAAGTCGCGGTGAAGGCCGCCATTCAGAAGCGAGTCGAAGTCACAAGGCAGATCCACATCGTTCTCGACGTCAATCCACCAATGGAGGGCTCTTTTCGGGGTTGAAGAATATACTGTTCTAATCTGTATAGCATTTCTTTGTATTTCTAAGTATCTTGTATCATCTGTCGTCTTCTCGGTTAGTTATTGAGCGAAGGCGTTGGGACGGACGTAGCGATCGGGTCTGATTTTCTGTTTGGATATGTTTTAATGATCTGTCCTAAGGTACGAAATATCATGTAATGAATCAACGAACGTAACCCTAATCGTAACACATCGGTTGGATCCTAAATCCTTGCTGTCGTACTTGTCACCCCGAACCCAAACCCAAACCCAAACGCCATGATTCATAGAATGAAACGAAGGAATATCGTAAAGTCTTCAAGCATAAGAGCAAAATGAGATCTGTCTCGCCCCATTTAGTGTCGAACCTTACAACACACATAACCTCGTTCCCAAATCCCAGCCGAAAATACGCAAACCCCCCCCTTCGCCTCAATACTCCACCTTCGAGTTCCTCAACGCCCGCTGATACGCGCGATCCTCATCCTCGACATACGCCTGCCACATCGACTTCGCCGCCGAGGGTCCGGCTCCCATCCCGCTACTCTCCGCAAGAGACGAACCAGCCACGGGCCCCTCCCCACCACTGCTGGCGCCATTCTCACTCCGATACGGATTGGGGCGATGACGAGTCACATACTCAGCCGTGTACGGGTTGTGTCGGCCCTGCCGGGCCAGCGTGGAGGACGAGCCTGGGAGGTGGTGCAGCGACTGGGAGCGGTGCAGATTCGCCAGACGGCGGAATTGTGGGGGTTGGCGCGGTGGCGCGGGTGGGCCGGTGTTGATTGTGTTGGTTGTCGTGGTCGTCGTAGTATTGTGGGTGGGGTTGGCGTTTTCGGGGGAGGGGACGTCTGGCATGAAGCGGACGACTTGCGGGGTCTCGAGCTTTTTGGGGGGTAGAGGGGGTGGTGGCGGGCCCTTGGGTGGGGCAGAAGAGGAAGAAGAATCGGTGGAGGAGGCGGAGGAGGGTGGTGCTACGGAGGGGCGGGACAGCGGGGTGGATTTAGGAGGGGGAGGCCACTTGGGGGGTTCGGTGGGGGGAGGTTCGGGTTTGCGAGCGAGGAAGGCGTTGCGGACGCGGCATTCGCGCTGCTGGAGTTTGTAGAGGTAGTCTAGAGCGGTTTCGCTTGGGTCGTCGGTCGGCTCGGGGAAGTAGGAGAACAGACTAGGGGCGATGTTGTGATACATGAACATCTTTGCCATGTGGTGGAATTGGTCGCCCTTGAAACGAGCGTGAAGGCAGAAGCGGTAAATATTAAGACCGTAATCTTCGTACAGCTTTCGCCCGGCGGTTATGTCTTTCTCGGTATATTTTTTGTGCACCAGTTCCACCATAGCCTCATGTTGTGATAAGGCGAAGTGACGCACGAGTTCATTACACGCGAGGCCAACGTTTCCGTTCTCCATGGCATGCCTGGTGTCTGCATCAAGCGTCAACCACCAGGTCAAAGCTCGATTGCGCAGGCACGATCGAAGGCACAGGATTCGCTTCTCTTTTGCAACTCGGCGAACCCATTCGACGAAGAACATGACATCGTGATAGTCTCCGGACCTGGACGTTGTTCCGTCGTCTTCTTTAGGATCGAAGTACCCAATGTCCCCAGGTGTAGCTAGAGGAAGGCCTGCAACGGTATCTTCATCAGCCTTCTCGCCTTGGAGCGGCCACGAAGTCGTAGAAGAGGCAATCTCAGGAGGATCGAGATCCACGAGCTGAGTCGTGCTAGGCGCTGGGGTCTCGGGTGGAGTACCAGGTTCGAGACGAGACAGACGCTCCTCGAGTCTCTCATAACGAGTTTCGAGAAGTTCAAGACGAGCATCAAGCCCACGAACATCAGTGCGTAGAGCCTGGAAGAGTTGCCAAAATGTTGGCGCCCCAGGCTGAGGTAGCGGATGTGGGTGTACCGGGAGCATTGTCGTGTTCATTGGAGGCGCCCTGGCCTTGTCAGCATCCCGCAGGACATTGGAATAGTAGTTGTTCATCTCCTGAATTTCGGCTTTGATGGATTGGAGGGCTTGTTGGAAGGACTGCTCGTCGTGCTCAGCGGCACGAGGAGGGGTGACTGGGCAAGGCGATTCTTGGGAGTGGTAAGAGGGGCCCAACTTCGGCAAAGGGCGTGGAGCCTTGCCTTCGGCCTTATCGTGGTACTGGTCTGCGAAGTCCATTTGATACGGGATCTCCATGATGGTGAAGGAGGGAGAGGACGAGGTTGCAGCTGAAGTGCTTTCGGACTGTGCCATAAGGTGGCACGGCGGGGAGAGGCACAGAGCGTCGTGAGCTACGGAAGTTGGCGGTGGCCTGAGGTAGCGTGGGCCTGGTCCTGGGTAGGTGAGGTGAGGCCTACCTCTTACAAGGACTTAGTGGGCCTTCACTGACCTTCTTACCCCTCCAGACAAAACCCTTGGCCTCTTGCCTCCCGAGAGGCACATTATCATACGGTAATCCATCTACGGCTCAGCAGTTGACAACTACTTCACTTTAAATTTGATGCAACCCAATCCAAGATCTTGCAGCTGCACCATTTATTGGAAGTCAGGCAGAAAAGGCGACATTTTGTGCGATGTAAACGACATTCGAGTGCGATCGACACTCAGTTTATACCTGTGAGCGAACTGCCCTTAGACGAACTAAATTTCTTCATTCAGGAGTTCGAGACGAGATCTACACGAAAGCTTCAGTTTCAATCATCCCCGGTGTTGGAAGCACCTTATCTATTTGTCAGGAAGCTTGGCTAGATGTGAACGAGATGGGACACCGACCGAGGTCGGATTCCGCCTCTCTCTGGGTATGCCCATAGGCTTTTTAAGCCGACAACGGCTCCAATCCCAAATCGAAGGAGCTTGCGGCTCCAGGAGATCGTCAAGCATCGACAGATCTTTTATGGGCTTCTCCGAGCTCATGGACGAAGTTTGGCGCGGCAAGCTCATGGAGGGCATTCGGCGCGGGAAGTTCGTGACTGGGCGCAGGTCCCAGCTCGTGACGATGCTCTGGTTCCAGTTCGTGACGCTCCTCCGGTTCTAGCTCTTGTCTTCTTTCTGAAGTATCGAGTTCTGTTGCCTGAGTGCTTTTCATATTCTGTTGCTCTGTATTCGCCGCATCCAGTTCAGGCTTGTCCCGATACTGCACCTCATCGAGAGCACCTGCTCCTTTTCTCCTTTGGCGAATGAGGATAGTCAGAAACCCGATCACTGTGACAAGAACTACGATTGGAACTGTGACCCCAACCGCAACTTTTATCCTGGTCGGAACGCCCCTGGTTACTTGCAACGGAGCCACTGTAGGTACTGATGTCGCTGTGGGCAGAAGGTCGGATGATTTGCGATTAAGTTGTATCAAAGGGGCAAATAAAGAAAATTGTGGGACTGTTGATATTAATGTATAAAGCTCAGAAAATACTGTAGTAGAAGGTTCAAGGGAAAGCGTGGTAGACTCAGAGCGAGCACTCAACAAAGGCGATATGGTGCCATTGTGTGAGTTAAACAAGACAGTACTTTCGACCTGCACCACCATTGGGAGGCTGACGGTCTTCGCCACGAAGGATGAGTTGCATTCTGTTAGAGTGATTGCGTTTGTGACAGCAGTCGAGAGGCATGTTTGGTATGGTTGGGCACCTGCAGCCCCAAAGCAACTATATCCACTGTCGCCACTCTCAATATCTTAGCAACATTTTCCGGAATGTCATAGAGAACTCTACTAACTCACATACCTTGGACAACATCCTACTGCAGTCTCACCTGGAACTAATGGAAATTGGAACTCAAAACTCTGACCATTAGCGATAGTGGACGATACACCATTACTTAACAAAGCTGCTGAACAGGCAGAAGTATATCCATTGGGGCATAGAAGACCAGGAGAGTAAAATCCCCAGCCATCAAAGGTCGCAACGAAGAACTCCATACTGTAGGAACCTGGACTCTTGGAAGACATTGCAGACGGCCAACAGTCCTCGTTATCATTAAGGAATTCGGCATCTTCGACTCCGTTTTCGACCAAAGTATAGACATCACATCTAATTCCTTGCGACGCACTATACACTGGACTGGTCGGAGCCTCGGAAAGATTGTCAGAAGCGGGGCTTGAAAATACAGCAGAACAACTAGAGGGAGCTGTAAAGGTAGTTGTCAAAGGACCCAGAATTGGCCTTGTGGGCGTTTTCGTTATTAAGGTCGATCCCATCCCTGTATACAAGCGTTTGTCTTAGTGTACTAGTAAAATAACATGGTATTGTGGAACTGGCGTATATCTCTTTTTGACTAAACAAAAAACAAAAAAAAAGTTCTATGAGGCGGCATTGGGGTGTTTTATGGTCTTGCGTTACTCAGTATCCATATTAGCCTTGTTGGGACTAGGATAGAAAGCTGCAAGAACTAACATCGGATGGAAAGTCGGGAATAGGCTTGAGCTCTGAGTCGTCAAGTTCCTAATAAACTTCTGTATGACATTGTTAATGGTCATCAAAAATGGAAGCAGCTGCATCTCTGTCTGTTCTGTTGATCCTTATTAGGAAGGATACATATAGCGCTAACTCGGAACGTAAAGGAACTGCAATCTGTGCGATAAGCCGAAAATCATATGAGGGAACAGATCAACAATTTGGATACTGTTTAGTGTTTTGACAACGATCGTGAGATGTACGCCGCTTGAAAGGGAAGTATTCTTATAGAAACGGGCCATGCCAAAAGGTGGGACACAGCCGCGTCGCCACCTGCACCAGTCCTATAGGTATATAACCACTACCTAGGTTATCATAGCAGAACATGAGTCTCATTACCTCTGAACCCCCTTCCTCCATAGTATCCTCTCTTACGTCTGCCGCGGAAAAGCACGACCCCTTCACCACTCTCCTCGCCCTCGCGCATACGCCACCGGCGACATGCCGTGGATATCTCTGCCGCTGGGTCGGAGGTGTTTGTTTAATGCGGACGATGTAGGGAAGGTAATAGGAGGCTGGGGATAGGGAAAGGAGGAGCAAGAAGGAAGGAAAGGAGGTAGGGTTTGAATGGATATTTGAGGTTGGTGGTGGATGAAAGGGCTTTTTTTGAGAGGCGAGCGAAGTCGGTGGAGGTACTCCGTAGAGTTGAAGAGGTAGGGATGTGGTAATGGCTAACATTAATTTGGGATGGTGTATTTCGCCAAAGTGAAAAGGTCCCGGATCGAGGAAAGATGAGATTGAAAAATAGTTAGATGCTCTGGATAGGATCACGTCGTGGAATGACGAGGTAAATTTGGAGAACCTTACCCATGTCCAAAATATGAGAAATTGCAGAACTCACTCTGAGGGGCTTTGCCTTGAAACATGTAGGCCAGACATGGCCGATAAAATTCTTTAGAATACAATACGCACCTTATGTGAGACCTATGTTGGCACTTCCAATGGCGGTGTTGGTTTCTGTGGTCTTGTCTCTGAAGCTCCTTGATTGTACAGGTCGCCGAGATAATCCAGGTGAAGTTCAAAGAGGTCCATAGACTCTACACTCATCAGTATTCCTAGCATTACTCAACAATCTACCGATCAGCCGGTACCTCGGCTTGGAACAGTCCAAGCTTCGTTTACGCGATATGCTGATATCGAAATGTCATGCAGGTGCGTCGATTATATACAAACGCAACGCCATCACGCGGCTCAAAAGGGAAATCGAGATGTCCCTCATGCAATTGCCCTTAGTGCATCATGCACATCATCGTCGCCGCAACGCCAGTTCCGTTATTTCCAATCCTTCCCCAAAAGCATTGTGTCATTCCCGGCATCCTGATTCGCCCCAAAAAGCGCCAAATGTGAAGGCGGATCGTCTCGCTGCATCTGCCCGAGCCATGCAGTATCTTTCCAACACACGCCCGGCATTCTCAGCTAAGGCACATAATGTTGTTTTTTGCTCAAGAAACTATCCGCTGTGCCGCAATCCATGACAACAGACGATTCTGAGCATTTTCCTTTGCTGGTCTAAGGCAATCGGCAAAAGATTCGCTGATTATCCTCTCCAGATTTACGTCACCGGAGGTTCACTGGAAGGCGCCGCACCAGCAGCAGCAACGGCAGAATCAGAGCCAGCCGGCAGAGGCTCACCACCCGGAGACTTCGGCACGGGCTGGATCGCAATCGTGCCCAAGATCGCATTCGTCTTGTCACGCACAAGTCGCCCATGCTGCATCATCACATCTGCAGACGCGCGCACAACCGTGAGCGCCGCCTCCAAGCTCCTGACGCGCTCGGCCAACCGAACAATCTCAGCCCGAAGCGTCCCCACCGATCGCGACGCCAACGCCGAAGGGCGTGCAGCAGCAGCAGCAGCAGCCTCGGGCATCGTCGCGCTTGCAGACCCTGGCCTAGCGTCGCCGGCAGTATCCGGCGCATCCGACGCGTCCGCCACCACCGGCGCTGCTGACACATCCTCGCTTCCAACGGCAACCACGCCCTGGTCGCCAACATTGACGTCGCCGTCGTCGCTGTCGTTTTCGACATCGTCGACGCCACGAAGACGACGATGAGGGGAGGTAGAAGATGAGCGCCGTGATGGCTGTGGCTGTGGCGGCGGCGGCAAGGACGGTTCCGACCCGGCCGCTGTTGCTGTTAGCGTCCGAAGACGGTGCTCGAGCTCGTCCCGCTCGCGCATCCACTGCCGCTTCTCCCCGGCATTTTGCTCCTGCAGCAAGCTCGCATTCTCGAGGATCTTGAGGTACTGTGCGTGGTGTGCGTCGTGTTCGCGGCGTTCGTCCTCGCGCTTCTGCTGCAGGTCCTCTACCTGCATCTCCAGCTCGCCGACTTGGGCCTGCAGACGTTCCTTCTCGTCGGTGAGGCTGTTGATTTCGGTATCGCTGACTTCGAACTTCTTTTCTAGGGTTGCGCATTTGGTGCGTTGGCGGTTGAGATTCTCGATCAGAGAGTCGTATTCGCGACGCAAGGTCTCGTATGCTAGCGTTTTGATACTGATTTGACGCTGTAAATCCTGAAGGTGGGCTATGTGCGCTGACCTATCATACGATGCGGCGGGGGATGAGTTCGAGGGTAAAGTTGGAGGCGCAGTAGGAAAGTTAAGCGAGGATGGTGAAGGAAGCATGCGGGCAGAGTAAGAAGCTTGCAGAGGTGATGGAGGAGGCAAGAATCCGGATCCAGGAGATGACCCTGCTCGAGGGGGCGAATGTGACGGAGGAACAGGAAATGCTTGATGATTTCTCTGACGTTCAGCTTCCATGCCTGTGGTCAACTTCGATAATCGAAACCCTTCGAGGGAAGAAATCTCTCGAGGTTTTTTGAGAGATCTCTGGTATTCATCGCCATAATCCTCAGCTCGTCTTTTTTCCCGCTCTGAAGTAGCTATCGTGGCGTCCTTGAGCTCTGTAGTAGGCGATGAGGGCTTCGAGGTTTGGGCTTCCGCAATACTTTGTCGCTGCCGTTGTGACAGATCTTTCATAGAAGAGGAGGCGCCCCTAATTGCCTTCAGGACCCAATCAAGTGCATGTGGTAGTCCGTTCTGCAAAACCTGGTGAACATGATTCGATGGGGGAGGCACGCCGTCTAAAGATGAAAGCTCAGAAACAATGTCCCCAACGATTGTATGAAGGCCGGAGCATCCAGAACATTGGCCAATTGAAGGACTAATTATCGACCTGGTATTTCCCAATTGAGGCTGATCCATGAATGGGCGATGCTGCTGCTCATGCGGCGTCGAAAATTGGGTCACCGTTGTGGATTCTAGAGGCTGAGGCTTGTAATCGCTTGGAGCAGTCATGAAGGGGCCTGCTAGGAGCCATCACTTGTCAGCCCCTACTCACATTGCAATGGCCAATCCCAAATGGAGTGCTTACCAGAGTGAGAGCCACGTGCTGATTCTTGGAAAAGTGAGGGAGCAAACGAAGAGCCATTATGGTCGCCCGCGGTGTAATACAGAGGTCGCCAGCCAGAGTGCTTTTGAGTTGGAGGCGTTTGGGTGCGCAAGGATTGCTCTAACGAGTCTGTGGCATTGGCATGTCCGGATAGTCTTCCGGAAAGCTGTATAGAAGGTGGCGAAGACGCCTCTCGGAATGCATGAGCGAAAGAAGGTAACGAGGTGGTATGGGCTGACGAATCATGAGGTGGTGTGGTCAAGGGAGTATTGCTATTCAAGGGCGTGAACGATGTCTCTGGCGCAGGCGTCGTTTGGCGGGCAGTGTATTCTCCAAGCCTAGGGTCGTCCCAAGTAGTTCGCCATGTTCGGCCAGATCCCATAGCTCCCTCCTCCTCGTAAATAGAGTCCGCGAGTCTTGGCGCAGCTCCATCCGCTGGCAACACGCCCTGAGGAGTGCAATTCCTGCTTACTCGGGCATGACAGGACTGACAAAGGCGAGTAGTAAATCTTTGAGAGTTACGTGTGCATTCTCCAGAGTAGCCAAGAAAGCAGGCGGCTCTAGAGTTCGGCCTAGGTCTTGGGACGAATTCCGCAGTAGATGCCACAACATCGGTGGCCTAATAGGGGACGTGCAGCTCTGAGAAGAATCTCGGTTGGACAAATGAATGAATGAAATGCAGTCAGCGTGGGGCGCCAGCCGGCGTCAATGAGCGAGTCAAAGACGAGGATGACGGCAGAGCAAGATGGGGAGAGGCGGCGCGTCATTGCATGGGCGTTCGTCTCGTTCCAGCTCGCCCATCGCTGCAAACCTAGCACAGAACTTGTCAAATGTTTCGGGATGGCCAGAAGGTCAGTCCACAATCAGCAGGACGGAGCTCTGTCCGAGAGCGGGAACACCTGATTGGGCCAGTAGGCCGGCGGGATCCGCGTCAGCGCGAAGGTCAAGGTGGTCAAGGTGAAAAGGAGGGAAAAAAAAACGCTGCGGGCTGGTGAACCGTCGTGTTGGCTTCGTGGAACACTTTGCCGACAGTAGTGACGTGCTGTGTCGACCAGCCAATCGCCGACCTTTCCTGCGCCGTTGCTAAGACGGACCCAAATGCAGCTACGTAAGATGAATAATCAGATGCTAGTTCCATCAGCGTCATCCCATGTTTATTCTCAAGCCCGCCAAGAGCATGGGCCGAAGCTTGGTCAGCACCCGTACTACCTGATTGAGCTTCATGCGCCATCGTCTCTGCGACTTCTGTGCTTCCCCCCAGCTTCACTGCGACCTAGTCGATCCCCATGTGACCGAGTTTCGCGCACTCTTCCTCACCAAACCTTCGTATATTGCGGATGCTGACACAGTATAATCATTGGACGGGATCTACGACACTAGCGCCAAGCTTGACCGGTCTCTCATTTATAGCTTGCAAATGGATGCCAGCAGTAAGCGACAGATATGCTCATTAACGTCGTGACAGGTCGCCGATCAACCTGAGTGAGCTCAATGCCAAGAATAAGTCATAGCCGTCAACCATTGTCCTCGAATTACCCCATCAGGTCGCATGCATATCCACTCTCCTCGCAAATCAGGATCCCCAAATTGATCCTAGGTTCCGTGATGCACCATCAATATCCCCCTGAATTTGTGACAGCTCTGCATCAATTCGCAGCCTCTCTCTCGTAGAGACATCTGCCTTTAGGGCAAGCATCGTCCGAAGTTCGTCAAGTATTCCCTTGATGAGTTTCCTGCAGGTTAGGGTTATGAGCGTGATGCTGGCATCGTTGGCTTGATCTGGTAGCTGTTCTACATCTCGAGCCATGCCTGTCAGCTTCCGTGTCAGAGCTGCGTGCTCGGCTGTCCAATCTTCATCCAGATCATCACTAAAAGAAAATGCGGAGATTTGTAATTTATTCTCCGCCGTCTCGAACCACTGACTGAATCTGTCATAGAGGTTGGTGTATCTACCATGACCGGCAGAGAGTGATAAAACCTCGTGGAGGTGCTTGCTGAGACATTGAATGTTGTCTTCTATCGCCACGGCGGAGTTACCTTCAGTCCATTGTTGAAGCCCCGCCTGGTTGATGTTGGCCTGTGCCAAGTACTCATCTTCAATCAACTTCCTATGCTTGCAAATGATACTGTCAAATTTTAGTTTCAGCGACCTTTCAGCACTGTCTTCCCAGTTTTTGAGCACTCCTATGGAAGACTCGTGGAGCATGTGAAGCTGAAGCAATTCAGTCTGAAGCCGGAAGTCTTCCACCGAAGTTTGATTCTGAGCTACGTTAATGTCATCTACCGCTGGTGCCGCCTTGACAGTTTTCTTGGGGGTGAAATGTTGTTGATATGTTGAGAAAGCTGGCCGTTGTGATTTTGGCTCATGCACAGCAGTCTCATCATTCACTTGAATGGGATTGGATGGAACTTGGCCTGCATTTCTTGATACGTTGCTTTTGGATCGCGCATGAGATGCAGTGGGGCGAACAGGATGATCTCCAGGTTTCAAGAACGCGCTTTGTGCTCTCTTGTGAAATATAGTAGCCTTTCCAGCCCGGTGGAAGCCACTACGCGGCTGAGTGGCCGTTGTGCTATTAGGAGCTGCCACTGAAGACTCCTGATCTGGTGCAATGCCTGCCGGAATGTTTGTTGTGTGTGCATTTGGTATCGAAATTCGTGCATTCTGCTTGAGCTCAGACTGCTGTGCGAAAGTGTTGGTCTTGTCTGCATTAGTTCCGGGCCTCCGCAAGCTCTGCGATCTTGTCAAAGTTTGCGGAGCGCGGATGGATTCCGGTACCGAGGACTTGAGCGGCGTTTGAGCATTCCATTTTAAATTCGCATCTTTATCGGAGTCATCGTCCCGCCCATTGAATTCTATATCTGATTCGAGCTTTTGACAGGCATCTGATGGAGGATGAATTGTGGGGGAACGATATCCTTCCAACTCCGTCGATGGAGATTGTGGACCCGCGACTGCAATATCAGTTTGAGGTTCCCATCTCCATTGCGGAAGTAGACTCCTTCGCTTGTCCGCTTTATTTAGTCTTGCGGCCGAATCAACAGTCTTAGAGGGCGATCGTGTAGGACTTGGTAATCTCGAAGGAAGGATAGAGTTGGTGCGGGTCGTCGAAGGTGTACTGCTTGTATTCTGACAACCGTTACTCGCATTTTTGGAAGCAAATGGAACGACCGACCTTATATGCGGATTCGGAAGAGGACCCTTTCTCTGTCAATTGCTTCTTTCGCTGGAGAGTTGGGAGAGGCATGTTTGCAGGGAGATAAAAGTTCCAGGTACGGAGTACTCCCCACATGTAAGCAGAGGCGCGTCCACGCGTCCGCGGCACGCGCGCGTGTTCGCTATGGAGATTAAGAGCCCAGCAGCGAAGGAGCACAGCTTTATGGCAATTGACCTATACGTGGAACAAGGGGGCTTATCAGCCTCACAGGATTGCAATCGAATCTTGTCTTTCCTTAGGTAAGGTCTAGATTGGATATCTAATGATAGCAATCGATCACAACCTCCCAATCTCGTGAAAATATTGACCCTTTTCTTTTTTCTAAAGGATCCTTAGCTGTTGTGATCTCTGACTCGCCTGTGGATGCCGAGAATCATTCATTCGCCGAATCGTCCCCTACTACGAGAGCGTACCGCCGCATCATCGACTTGACGACTCTAAAGACTTCCTCTTCTCGGAAACGTAACGCCATCTACCGCAGCATTATCCGTGAACCAATTGACCTTCTCCGCAGCGCCTTCGTTGACCAGACCACTTGGCAATGCTCGCCCTTCTTCGGTATCAAAAATCTGACGCAAGATATCCTTTTTGCCTCCACCAGTCGCAACAAACCCAATTCTAGATGCGGCTGTCACTACGGGCAGCGACAGTGTGATCCTCTTCGGTGGAGGTTTGGGTGAGTCCTCGATCGCGCAGACCCAGGCAGCCTTCTCGCGCAATAGTGCGTGAGCTGGAAACAGACTGCAGGTGTGACCGTCCGGCCCGCAGCCTAGAAGAAGGAGATCGAAGATGGGCAACTTAACGCTGTCTTTCGCCGCAAATTTGGAGACTAACAGTTTCTCGTACTGGTCTGCCATCTCATCCACATCGTCGAGGTACTTGATATCGATAGGGTAAACCTTTGGCTTTCCCAGATTTGCCGGGATTTGATCGAGGAGTTCTTCCTGCACGAGCTTGTAATTGCTGTCTGGGTGATCCAGAGGTACAGCACGTTCGTCCGCAAAGAAGACCTCCCAAGTGTCGAACCTAGGCGTGTCTGCCGAACTACCATCGCCAGGAGCCAGCAACGCTTGTGCTAGGGTCTTTGGTAGGGATCCGCCGGAAACTGCGACGCGGAACGAGCCATGATGGTCGATGCCAGCATTCTGCGCCGAAAGGACGAATGCTCGCAGTTGGGGAGCAAGCTCGTTGACCGACGGATACGAATATAGATTTGGAGGTTTGCCCATAATTGGTAACTGCTAATGAATGGAGGTTGCAAAATCAAGTACGTTTGCTGACCACAGAAGGTGTTTGACTTTGACGTAGCTATAACGCCACCATGTAACATTCGCCTGAAGCTACCTGCTGTCTACCGAGTGGGCGATCTTCGGTATCACAGTGGAGGAAAGTATTCGTGTCCTTGTCGTTATCCGGATAATTCAAGTTATATCAGAGGGAAGACCAGGGTACCGTGCCCCTCCACCCCACCCCACCTTCGTAATCCCTACTATATCATTACCTCAGATACCCAAATACACCCTTCATACCCCGTACTGTATCATGCACGTTCGCGTTTTTCTGAATGGCTGTCACTTCTCGTTCCTCATTGACCCATCGACGATGATATTCATATTCCCTTGGTCTCGTCTCGTCTCGCCTCGTTTCGTTCCGTCGTTTTCATTTTCTTTTCATTTGCCCGGGAGCAGACCTTGGCTTGGTACTCTGTATGTTTATCTAATTTCCCGTAGCCATTTTAGGTAAGGGTCAGTCCTTTATTATTCAGAATCGTGACCCTTGCGCGAAATCTCTGCTTGAAGTTCCGCCTCGCTATGTACTTCTGCACAAGCAACGAAATGAATTTTTTCTTAGTTGTCTTTCGCCCAGTCTGTGTTGCCTAGCTCGCCATGTTAGGTGCAATTGACAAAGGCATTGGTCACCCTGTTACTGCCACGTGCGAATATCTCCAAAGTGAGTGCAATGTTCTTTTTATAATCCTCCGAATGCCAAAATTAGATGTCAACGGCGCCTCTCAACTATGATTATTCGATGAAAAACGTTCAGTCTAGCAAGAAAAATTTCTGAAGTCACGCTTGAGAGTTTCGAGCTTCACTATGACAGCACTTCCGAACACGTTCCAGAGCTATTCTTTGACTCCTTTCGTGCTTGATAGACCACGTTGCGCACTGATTCCACTCTGAATGTTGGTAGCTGCCGTACTGAATTTGCAGATGTGACAGTTGCCTTATACGCTACTCTCTACACGGTCGCATCTCAAAGGCATATCTTCTTAGATAAGGTGTCCAGAAATCTGAGATTACGGCTCAGACCATCGTTTCTCACACCCACACCAGCGCGAAATGCCTATTGATTACCATTACACGTTTGGAGGGATACTCTCCCTGCACCGGGTCGACTTCCTGCTGCTTTCTCGCCCGGTGTGACCCCTAAACCAACTACGACACGGAATCTCATTTTCCGTCACAAGAACAATCTATCGAACTAGAAAGACCCCGGCAATCGGGACCAGAGATACTTCAGCACTACGGTCCATCACGAATTGCGAAGACTAGCTCAGGAATACTCCAATATTCGCAGCAGCCTCTTTGTGGGACTCAACTAGCTCCAGCGGGCCTTCGACCGCAAGCACTTCTATCATTCTTTCGTCCCAATACCCTTCCAAAAAATCCTCAACATTTAGCGCAAGTTCCTCATATTTCATCTCAAATTCTGTCACCAATTCCTCCAGCTGCGCGATGGTGTACCTCTCTTCTTCTTGAATCTCCTGGATCTCCGCCGGATCCAGAATGTGCTGCTCACCATTACATTGACGGAATGATTTCCTGTTGCCATGACAGCATACGTGCGTAATACCAAGTCTCTCAAACGTCCAGAAGCGTATGAAAGCTGTACACAAACACTGGGATTGATTTATCTGTTCAGATAAACTCGGAAACTTTCGTATGAGGGTGACGAACTCCCCTAGGATCAGAGCATGGAAAAATGGACTGTGTGTTTCGTAAATCGTATCTCTGAACTCGACCAAATCATAGCCTTGCTGATATCCAATCAGTAGTGCAGAAATGGCCGAGCATCCACCCTTAGAACAGACGCAGCTGCATGTGTCATGAATGGGTACAGTCATCAACTTTTCAAACAATGTAAGGAGCATCGACACTCGAGCGAGACCCTCATCGCCTAGACTATCTAGTAAGTGGCCAGCTCGGGGTATGACGAGCCTTAGAGCAACCCAAGAGTCTGACAGGTCCTGATGACCTGTCATTGGCTCAGTCATAGAAAGGTCCCGGAGGTCGACCCCAATTCTGTGAGCGATATTGACAGGGACAGTCCAGGGCTTGCACAGACTCGGGTCCGACGTAGACAAAGTCATGTCAGCGTCCTTGCATATCAACCAAGAAGCAACATCTAGGTCACTTCGCGGGTGTTGCACATCGTTGATTCTCTGATCCATAATAGTCTGCCACTCCCCAGGCTGCATTATAGCAATTCCTGCCAAAGGGGACAGACCTGTATGATCCACGGCATCAAAGTCTCGGAAATCAAACTCGTAAACAGTGTCGAGATGCATGGATGGCACTGAAGATCTGGCTGATGCGATTGCATGATAAACAGTGGTCCGAAGTGATGGGCCGCGTAGAGCTCTCGTTAACATAACGCCGAAACGCCGGAGCGATGCACAGATGGCACCAACATTGATGTCAGGGACGTGATATGAGGAAATATTGAGCAGTTCGAGTGTATGAACGGGCAATACCTCGAGTGCTACTGTACGCAATCTTCCTCTTCTAACCTTCAAAGCACGAACGAGATGCTTTGCGACGATTGGATCCAGATGGAATACTCGTGCCATTGCGGCACGCCACTTTTCAGTGGCCACGCCATAATCTGCATCTTTGCAACACCAGTCCTCGCAGGGTATGGGAATGTCTTGATCTAAGAACAAATCCACTGCTTCTAAGACCTGGGTCTCTGAGAGGTGTCTTGTCCTGAATGTGTGACACATATAGATGAGAGGAGACCTTCCCATCAAGTCAAAGACATATGGATCACTTCCTACATCAAGCAACATAGCTATTCCAGCAGGCCAGATGGTGGAGATATGCAATGGAGTCTGCCCAAGCTCGTTCCGATCGTTGACAGAAGCTGTAGCACGATATAGAATTTCCCGGCATTCTGACTCACATTGGCGTGTAATGGCTTGGCTCAGCCGTCCATTACCGCAACCTACTGACAATCAGCAACTAGTCTTAGCGATAAGGGAGATTACTAACTTTCTCCAGAATCTGGCCAAGCGGTAAAGTGCTCGGCTAGGAGAGCTAGTGGACTTTCGGTGGAAATAAGAGTGTTCTTGAGCGCATTACGGAACCAGCGGTGAACTTGGATCACTGCCTCTGGCGTGACAATACCAGAGTCCAGTAGAAATTGAATGACAGTTATTGCTCCTACCGTCTTTGCGTATGCTCTGCCCGGTCTCCAGAAACAGTGGAGAGCCGACAGAATGTCGCCATGTATGGTCCATGCCGAGCTGTAGTAGGATTAGACTGATAATTAGTTGTAAGGATTCGATGTCTCGTGCGTACTTGCCATTGTTGTCATGCTCGTTTGAGGGCACTCCACAGGCCATGAGAAATCGGCAAAAATCAAGGTAGTGCTCTACGCTTCTCGGGCTTCCCCATGCGAATTTTACCATCGTGATTAACTCCTGCGTCAGTTGGCACGTTGAATATTGGGAACATGCGTCAGACTCACAATCATTAATGTCCTTCCGCGGTCATTGATGTCGGTTGGCAACGCGTCTCTGGTTCTGAAAAGATGCAGTAGATCTGATCTCGCAGATTCGTATGACCTCCCCATATCAGTTTCGCCTTCTCTGAGCAGGGTAAGTCGAAGTCGTTTCATGGCCTTGAAGGCAGGAGCGTCTGGAGGTACCATTCGGATCGGCCTCAGGAATGGTGGAATCGCAGTTCCGCCGGACCCTTGCCCAATAGAAATGTTGATTTCGATCGTCCAAGAAAGCAGAAACGTACAAAACGGCAGCCGAAACCGCCAGCATATGATCGGATCGGCAAATGGATGGCGAGGACACTGACATGGACCCCCCTCAAGTTGTCCCCAAGATTTCAGCGAGTATGGTGAATCGAAACTTATCTGCAGCATCTGCAGACACGTACAGCATTGCGAATGAGAACCCACCTCCGGAACTCTCACAGCAGCAATACCATCTTCGTCCTCGAGTCCGCCTTCCTTGCTCTTTTCGCAGACCTTCTGGAATAAGGCAGGCTTCTTCAGAAGTTGCAATTGAATATCTTGAAGTTCATCTTTCAACTGGGTCATGTTAGCCACGCCGAACCTTGACTCAAATCACAGGGTATACGAGAATACTTACCGTGGCAGCGTCTCTCTGGTCGTCCAGATCAGGTGTCTTCTTTCCTACATTTGCTAAGGACTGCCCAAGAGTTTCGATCTTCGAAGCAATCTCGGCAGACTTGTCACTAAGATGGTGATATAGTCAGAGCTGTTCATGCAAGGGCTGAGACCGTGGGCGAAGCTTACTAAGTCAGGACTTGAATTGCCAATCCCACATCGCTTAGTAGAGAACGAAGAGTATCCCGCAATTTCTTCAAAGATTCTTTCTGGAAAGGAAATATAACTTTTTGGCCATTCCTCCGCAATATCAAACCAGACCCTGTACCAGTCTGTGTACGCCGCCAGAATGTTTCAAGGTCGCGAATGCCTTCTTGTGCAGAGTCTATGCATGCAGTCAAGACTTTTATCTTGTCATTGTGGGAGTCCTTCAGGAGGTCCTGCAGTTGCGTTATAGTTGCTTTGGTGGTTTCAAGCTGGCGGCATATGCGGGATAATTCGATATCAACGGACTTGTAATCTTGGTAGTAAATATATAAGCGATTGCAGAGCGTTACACCGGATGAAAGAATGCCAACGGTGCCAACAACGACAGAGAAGGGATCGGTCATAGCGGCATGTGCACTGAGACTTCAGAACGAAGTATTGCTCGGCGATTAAGCCGTCTCAGAATCGGACATGAGCAGAAAAGTCGTTTCCAAAGATAACATACCTCTGGCCAATTTGTTATTTGCCTGGCCTTATAGAAGCATCGTTTGCGTTTCTCTGCGAGGCTGAAAGGGCATTGCTTATACTCGTAACGATAACACACTTCCAATAGAGCAGGCAAAGAACCGCTTGAGGCATTCCGTGGGCTTCGTGAAAAGGTTGTGAACGGACAGGTCCTCTGTAGATCTTGCTAACGTCTGGGTCTCGGAGTTTTCCATTGGCCCAAAAGTCGAGTAATCTCGGAAACTCCGAACAGCGAGGCTATCCGATGCCATTCCAGGTGAAGTTCCAAGCATCATATCTTGCTCAATTGCGTAGTGACTCGTTAGTGGGTGGAGGCAGGTAGTCCAGGGCTAACCCTCCAACGACCAGTTACTTTGCGCTTGTACCCTCCAGACAATGGGATCCACATTGCGGCATGACTGGTCGTGACTTCGCCAGCGCCTAATACTGTCATACAACTCCCGATGCACTACCTGAACCCCTAAATAAGGCTGGATGCAGAGATTTTGCCCGATGCAAGGATGTTGAATGCGAGATTTTGCCTTGCTCGGACACGCCGACGGAACGATCGTTCTTGGGCTTTGGATCCACCCATTCTGCAGCATTGCTGCTATAAAACCGTCGTCGAGCACCAAGAAGAGTAGCTTTGTGTCTATCGCTGACGCGTGCGGCAATCATCGCTGAATTGAGAACGATGGTGTGTGGAGGGAAGAGATCATAATTCCAGCTGGCATGGAGTACCTACCTAGGTGCATTTGCGCTACTCTAACATAAGAGACTGCGCCAAGCGACCTTATCAATCAGGACCCAGGGGTCGCCGTGTGTAAATATCTTGCTAGACCAAGCATCAAGTGCGAAACAAACATCCCTGGTTGAGCAAGCGGACACTTGTTTCTGTCCGTAGAGCTGGGTAACGAAAAAGGGTGGTTGGATCAAGTGTCCGGCCCTAAACTTCTGCTTAATCCACCAGTCTAAAAGGGGTTGACCACGTTCCCTACTAAAGTGCGATCTTGGGCCAACGATTCTGATCCTTCTGATCTACAAGTCTATATTTACCCACGATCTCCCGTCTTCTTCATTTCTTCTTCCGTTGCATCCAAGGTCTGATCTCTGGTTACGATTACCAATTGATGCACGAAGGACGGACCAATGATAGTTAATGCATTCCCCATGGCATTTCCACTGCTCATGGCCTGCGTCTATTGAAACGTATTTAATGGACCAAATGTCCTGGCCCAAGGCGTTGTAGTCCGAGACAAGCAGGCGACTGGTTACACCTGGCGTGCGAGGCGCAGGACTGAGATTGGGGGAGTCTTGGGAATAGGACTGGGCATGAAGAATCCTCAAAAGTAAATTGAAAGTTGCCCCACCTTCACCAGGTACAGTAGATCTCGGTAAAAAGGATACTTCATAGAATGACAAGTAGTCTGAAGGCGTCGGCCGTCAAATTCCTTTTAAGACATAGCAATAGCGACATGTTCGTAACCATACTGCACGCTAGATCGAGAAATCTCTGCAAGCCATGAAGCCAAGGAGCTATCCGAACGCCGCCTCTATTCAACTTTGTATACCTAATCAGAACGCTTCATACCATATCATTGACCATAGCCAGTTAGCACATTGACTGGCAATTGCTTCCTTGTCGCGTTGCTCATTTCCCCAGCTCCTCCCAGTAATCAGCCCAAGACTGCGATTTCCTATGGAATGGCGTGAGCATTGTCCCTTCAGCAATACAATTCAATGAATACTTACTTCTTGGCCTTCTTCTCCTTGTTCTTCCCAGACTCCTTCTGGCGCAGACCATCCTGTCCGTATGCGAGGTCCCCTTTCTGCTCCTCCTTGTCCAGTCTCTTATTTGCCTCCTTTCTATGCTTCTTCCACTGGTTCTCTAGGGCATTGGCAGCAGCAGCACCAGCAATCGCGCCTGCAACACTTGCATAGGTACTCCGATCCCCAACCTTACGCCCAATGGCGGCTCCCGCCAAGCCACCTCCCATGCCGGCAATCAAGCCCATATCGCTCCGGATGTCGAAATGATCGTCGAGGAACCCCTTTGCGCCGCGACTCTTCGATCTCTTTCTATGTTCTCGGTCGTCCTCGCTATCCTCCGACTCCGAATGCCACTCTCGTCTCCCCCTCTTGTCGCTGCGGTGACGTCGCTGTCTAGCGCGGCGATCGGCCTCCTCGTCTTCTACGCCTTGGCGGAATGCACGGTCGTAGGCCTCAGCCTGCAGATTCCGCTGTCGTGGATCATAGAGGTCGTTCGCACCGTCGCCGTTGTAAGGAACCATGGCCCCACCGGCTCCATAACCGGTCTGCAGGGCGCGATCCTCCTTTTCACGTGAGTAGTCCTGCCATCGGTTGCGATCGTCTCGAAGAAAGACCTCGCGGTCGTAATAGTCGTCGTACCGGTCGCGTTGGCTACGCATATTGCGAGGTTCCTGGCGACGAGGTCTGATGTTGCGGGAGGGCGGGAAGTCCAGGTCGAGCTCCCATTTAGCGCCAGGTGGCTGTTCCCAGGAAAACCGGTAAGGCCACCTTCATCTTGCTACAGTACATTGACTGCGTGCGGCACTCCGTTGCTATTTTCAATTCATTCGAGCAAGGCCACTTCTTGCGGATTTGGTGCGAGTCAAAGCCACAACGAATGCAGACATGAATTGACTGGTGTCCTTCCGAGCCAGCTGCAGCCCCGCTATCCATTTTCTGTATGTCCTTTGCTTGCAAAGACCAAAAGCTCCCATGGCCCTCAAGTATGCCTTTCATGGGGATCTGATGGTGTCATCATGGGCTTTGAAGAAGGCACAGAGCCTAGATCAAGTCAGTCCGCCCGTACATATGTCATCGAGTTTTAGTTTCGTCCGATCTACTAGGACGTAAAACGGTTCACTACTGCACCACAGAACCAGGGTACAGAACTGCATGCTTATCGATAAACAGAGGATGTTTGCAAGACCCCAGTTCAATCCTTCATGGATCTCTCAACTGCTTTCTGCATGGGGAGTAGAAAGTATGCATCTGTTTAGGCAAAAGCCGCAAACAGTATGAATGATGCGTTCTGAATGCGAAAGCAAATCTGACAGAGCGGAGATCTATCACGTTTATTGACACCATTTTGCGAAACATTGACGATATCCAATGACGGCCTCTTACGAGCTTCCTCTTCAGGACCATGGTGAATTTGGATTGTGGTCGCCAAGGAAAACATTGTCCTCCTATCCGAGGAACAGATGATGATGGATTGTGCGCGAGGGGGTTATAAGTAATGATGTTGTTCTCTCTGCAATGGGTTGTCCACCCAGTCTGGCAGCTTCAGCATCATTGAAGATGAAAAGTATCTTTCTGAGTCTATCTGTGCTCATATCCACGGCAGTGGGCTCTCACCCTCGCGATGCTTTCACCCGAGCCAAGCCTCGGGATGCTAGCCCTGGATTAATCACCAATTTGGGAGCCAGAACTTCCGCTCCGCAGCACGTACACAAACGCGCCTCGTACAGCTCGCCTTATCTGAACAATAACACCGAACGTCTGTAGAACATCGGGGCAAATTGAGAGTATCTTGGGAGCTGATTAAGTATAGAGTTCGTCGTCAATGGTACGGCAATCCCAGATATACCTTTCGACATTGGAGAATCTTATGCCGGACTATTGCCCATTAGCGACCAGCTCAATGAGACTCGAAAGCTATATTTTTGGTGTGTTCCATGGCATTTCAAGAGTGCAATTGCCGAACAACATTGTCTGACTTGGCAATTTGCAGGTTCTTCCCTTCACAAAATCCAAATGCAACGGATGAGATTACCATCTGGTCAGAAACTTCCATCTTAAGTGCTGATATGCGGCTGACTCAAGGAGAAGGTTTAATGGCGGTCCTGGCTGTAGCTCACTTACAGGTCTAATTCATGAGAATGGTCCCATATTATGGCAGACTGGAACCCAAGGATTCACCAAAAATTCGTACACATTCGTAAATTTGACCAACATGGTCTATGTCGAGCAGCCTGTCGGCGTTGGATTTACTCAAGGCACTCCAGACATCTCCAACGAGGTTGAGCTCGGTCAGCAGTTCGTCGGCTTCTGGAAAAACTTTATGCAGGCTTTCCAGTTGGAGCAAAGGAAAGTGTATATCACAGGCGAGAGCTATGCCGGATACTATATCCCATACGTTGCCGATGCATTTATTACCCAGAACGATGACGAGTACTACAACCTGAAGGGCGTTGCTATCAATGATCCTATCATTGGCGATAACACCGTCCAGCAAGATGGTAGGTTCGCTGTTCTCCATATATGTTCTATGAGGATTCGAGGAACCTGCGAGTACATCATGCTAACGGAACACAGTAATCCTCAGCCCGTACGTGGACTACTGGTCGAATATCTTTAACTTCAACGAAACTTTCACCAATTACCTACACTCTTTGCATTCCTCTTGCGGATATGCATCTTACATCTCAAAATATCTCACCTACCCGCCGCCTCCGGGCCCCTTCCCAGTACCCCCGGATCCAGAGGCGGTACGTAACAGCTCGTGCGCGACCTGGGATATTGTATACGATGCCATCAACTACCTGAATCCTTGCTTCAACGTCTACCATATAACTGACTACTGTCCTCTTCTTTACAATCCGGAGATCCCCTACTTTAATCGCCTTGATGTTCAGGCCGCAATCAACGCGCCTGTAGGTACAGTGTGGCAACAATGTACCAATACAAATGTCTTTCCTCCGACAGGCGACCAATCACTCGGCGCAGCTCAGGATGGCGTTCTTCAGCGGGTCATCGAGCATAATAACAACACGATCATTGGAGTCGGAAACCTGGACTACATTCTACCAACAAACGGTACTCTATTGGCACTGCAAAACGTCACATGGAATGGAGTGCAGGGTTTCCAATCTTATCCAGGCAGTAGGGAAGTCTTTGTACCGTACCATACGGAGTACAACCAAGGAAGTCTTGCTGCCAGCGGATACGTTGGAAGATGGGGTCAGGAGAGAGGCTTAGCGTTCTACCAAGTTGATTATGCAGGGCATCAGCAACCACAGTATGCCCCAGGAAGCTCTTATAGAGTCATTGAGCTCTTACTTGGTAGAATCGACGCCTTGGATCAGCCGGGCTCATTCTCGACGCAATAGTCGAGAAGGGCCTGTGCTCAAACCGCGTTGACTAGATCGTCGATCGTGTCCCGGGGCTGGTATCCTCACAGCTCCTGGGTCGATCACCAACCAACTCTTTGAGGGCTGCGGCGCTCGTGACGGTTGCCTTCGCCAGAGATTGGGGATATGGAGCAGCCCAACCGGGCTCAGCCATGATATTGACAAATGAAATCTCTCGACGTCTATCGGAACGCATTAATCTCAATTTCGCCAAGAACTTTATAACATTGGTTTTAGCTGCTTGGCTCTCGTCACCGTGCGACCTTTTCGCCTCCTGCAGTAGGCCCATCTCACCTTACTCCCATCCTTTGTAAGCTTGTTGGACTTGCCATCAATTAGCATGCAGCGAGTATGTATTCAGCCATATGAAATCGTGGATTGCCATGTCTCCGTCTGCTTTATTGCCTCACTCTTAGTTCCCGATATATGAAGCATCATCCCTTAGATCAGCTTACTTAAAGCTAATATCCCTTTCTCATACTACTGAACCAGCACAACAAACGCCTCCCTGGTTATTCTCGGGATTACTGCATCCTTCAGTCCGAATCATTGACGAAGCAATCATCGTGCAGACTAGGGCTCCTTGTAACATTGCTCTGGACAGTAGTGGGCAACCTCTATCTTTCCAAAACGGCGACTTTATCAGGTGGATAAATCATGCACACCTGAATGCGGAAATAGGTAAAGAGTGTCATTTTGCGACACTCCTGGGTTCGATACTACCAGGACCAAATGTACGTTTTTTCATCTTCTGATCAATGATACTACATGACATTTTCTTATGCTGCTAGAGGTCCTTTGTGCAATCACGAACAGCCAAAGTGACAGAATGGAAGGCGAGATTTGCGTAGAGCTCCAAGCATTCGCAGGGAGTGTACAGCGCTTGTCCAACTCTCCTCTGCAATCATCCTCATTGACACCACAAAAGCCTCATGACTGTTTTACTGAACGATCATTGGCCTCCGTCGCCAAGCTCTATCACTTTCCACAGCGAATATGCGTAAGGCGTTCATCGGTGCTGCTCTTCCCGTACAGGAGCTCTTAGAACGTCTCTGGGAACCCCGGAAGATCGACGCCGTCTGTGTTCGGGCGACCGACAATTTGATGCAATCGCATCTGAATAGTCGCAGCGACTGAACGGGCAGATGCTCAGCACAAACCTGCCAAAAGTGAACTCCGCAGTCAAAACGCTCGAGCGGACATAGAATCCATAGGACACCAGGACACGATTTAGCACTGGTTTGGCCGATTTGTCCACGCCAGAAAAGTTATCGTGATATAACGGCTTTCACAGACTATGAAATTGTCAACCTTGGAGAAAGGAAAGTATAGAAAAAGATCCACCTATATAATACAAATTCCTGTTTATACTTTGAAGAAGCAGAGAGGCACGCAGTACGCTTTTTCTAAGCCTTGAGCATCCGTGCCCCATGAATTCCATCACTCCCCCGTGCGAAGGTGCTACCTTTCCTTCCTCATCAGCCTTTCCATTGATCTTCGAAAGCCAAACTTCACTGCGGAGCCTCGGTCGTTTTTCCTTGCCTGAAGCAAGTCCGTGAAATCTCCACGGCAGGCTCTGGTGTCGGGATGAGAAGCACCGAGTACTCTCTCGAAGCCGTCACATGCTCTTTCGAACAAATAAATCGACTCATCGTAGTGTCTGCGGTCCCCGAGGAAGAACGCAAGGCTCCGAGCGCTCCACAGCGTACTGGGATGCTCTTTTCCAAGAGCCTTCTCTCTTCCTTCCAGCGCTCGGCGACTCATCTCCTCCGCCCCGCTCTTTTGCTGTCGGGATAACGAATATCCCAGGTTCGCCAAGCTGGAAAGCGTATCAGGATGCTCCTTTCCCAAGACTTTCTCTCTTCCTGCTAGTGCTCGCCAATTTAAAGCCTCCGCCTCATTGTACTTCCTTAGCATACATAGTGTTGTAGCTAGATTACCTACGCTCACCAGCGTATCAGGATGCTCCTTTCCGAAAACTTTCTCCCTTCCTACCAATGCTCGCCGATTTAAATCCTCCGCCTCGTCGTACTTCCCTAGCCTGTGTAGCGTTACAGCTAGGTTACTCATGCTCAACAGCGTTTTAGGATGGTCCTTTCCCAATCCCTTCTCCCTTCCTGCTAGTACTCGCAGATTTAAATCCTCTGCTGCCTCGTGTTTTCCTTGCTCAGATAGTATTGAACCAAGGGCGCCGAAACTCGTCAACGTATTCAGATCCTCATCTCCGAGTTCCTTCGCTCGATCACGGAGGCAGATCCGAATCATGGCTTCTGCTTGCACCAGGAGTCCCTGTGCATTTGCGTAACATTCAGCTTTATTAAGTACATCCGCACGCTGTAAGATCTGTCGTCGGCCCAATGGCTCCTTTTCGGTCAAATATTGGACATGCGGAATGAGAGCTCGACATCTGGACCAACTCTCATAGTTTACGTAAGGAAAATCCCTTGCCATTGCCGCAGTAAATACTCCCCACCACTTTTCCTCAGCGCTACTCGACCTTAGCCACATCCTGGTGGCTGACTGAACAAGTCTGTGCATTTCAAATTCATCTCTACTCGATATACCTTTTATCAATGAGAAGTCAAGTAATAATCGGATGTCCGCTCTAAGCTCGCGCTGCAAGTGGCTGAAGAATGTAGTACTGTCGTTAGAGTCGCGCTTCCTGTGGCCGCCTATATTGCTATTCTCATCTCCGTTAACATTAGCCTCCTTCTCGTCGTCAACATTGTCTTGTTCATCACCATTCTTGTCCTCATAATGGTAAAGCATGAATTCAGGTATGTTCTGCCGGTGGAAGAAGCTCATAAATGACAGTAAGTTTGCTGCAGATGGGCGTTTGGCTCTGATGTACTCGAATGAGATCTGCCATGTCGCGAAGACTGAATTTGATGAATACTCGTCCCGTCGCACATCCGGACTAATATTTTCAAGTAGAGGATTTCGCTCTCTAATAGTCCTGATTTCCTTCAAATATTCCAGAACCAAGTCTCGAGAGTGCAAATCGTTGATATAGGCTGCCGCTTGCGTGATAGCGAGGGGGGTATAGTCCAGAGCATTCAGTAATTGTGGCCCCAGTTCACCTAGTTGTCCGGAGAGCTTCTTCTGCAGGAGTTCATTCGCTTCCTGTTGATCCATCTCTGGGACAATTATGATGTCTTTATGATAACCGACGAGCTTTCTCGCCACGTCCATATTTCGTGATGTGATCGGCATGGCTCCGTTACTACTCTGAGGGAGAAAGCTGGCAAATGAAGAGCTTTCTCCGTGTTCCCCATTTTGCGGATCTATCATCACTTCATCGTCTACATTGTCCACAATCACAAGCCACTTTCCATTGGCCTCCCTTGTAAGCCAATTGCACACAAGTCGCATTAGGCTCGCTGAAGTCTGTTGTCGCCCAGGAAGGTCAATCATGTCAGCGATATTCTTGTACGATCCTTCAATTCTAGCCGTGGTGGCGGCGTATACCCAGAATACCCAGGTCTCTGGTGATTGCTTCCTAACATGATGGGCATACTCGATAGCTAGTTGTGATTTCCTGTTCCTCTCAGTATTTCTGCAGTATATCGTAGAAATTAACATACCCGACACCCCCTAAGCCAACAAGCGCGGCGCGGCTGGCTGGTTGAGAGCATCGTTGCGCAACACGTGTGAGGATGTCGCCGCGGTTGACGAAGTCTTGATCCTGTCTAAATGGGATGTTGGAGTCTGGCTTTAGAGGTTCTTGTAGGTTGTCTATTATCTGGATATGTTAGCAATCTGCGGCTTTTACGGTCATTGCGCTACCAATTGTGATCTACCGCTATCAAAGTGGAAGCTGGTCGTTCCTCCTGTGGTATGGACGCCGGCGACAATATTCCGGGCAAGGCTCGGCCGATCAAAGCTGAGAGAGATAGGTCGGTCCCTCTGACGACTCATTACAACAGCTATCTGAACAGCAAATGAAATTAAATGCTTTAGAAATTTGTGTTGAAGCCCCAGAAACAGCATACTCGTTGGAGGCCAGAGAGCAATGCATTTGGATACTCTATGCGGTCATTTCGGATACTCTAGAGTGGAGCAGCTAGGCTAC
Organism: Viridothelium virens; assembly: GCA_010094025.1. Classification (NCBI taxonomy): domain Eukaryota; kingdom Fungi; phylum Ascomycota; class Dothideomycetes; order Trypetheliales; family Trypetheliaceae; genus Viridothelium; species Viridothelium virens. Next base: position 308,288 of record ML991801.1, read on the forward strand.
ATCACGTTGCTTTTTTGAGCGTATAGCCATCTCGATTAGGCTGCATATTGGACATCTCTTAGGCTCGTAGTATCCGCCAATAGATGCCAACCATGCATTATGTAGGGTTTGGGCACACAGCACTAGTCTGCCTTTGATTGATTAGCGGCTATCTCGAAAGAATCAGGCTCTAAGGTTATTATCTCGACATTTTGAACTACAAAGATCCTTTAAAGATTGATTCCAACATCATCACTCTTGAACGAACCTCGCTGGAAGTCTGTGGACGATAACTTGCGCTGGCTATCGGCTACTGATGATGTTAGGCACCGTTTTTTGGAGAAAAGGACTCGATTAATTTCTCTGTGTAACCTGAGATAAGGGCTCTATATAAACCTCATCGAAAATGAGGACAGTAAAAAACCTAATTAACTAGTAAAATGAGGACCTACGTAGTAGGTTCGAGAATCTCGCGCATTGACCCTCGTGTAGAGCATAGCGAGATTACGCGCTACGCTAGGTTGATTGGATCAACTTCATGAAGAACATCATGAACATCATCAGCTACACCTTGACATTGTGACGAAAATACGGCCATCGCCTGTGTGACTACTCTATCACAAAATCCTGTCCATGGCTGAGATACGTCGGGATGGCTTCACGAAGCTAAGTGGTGACAGTGGTGGTGGTGCAAACAATGATTACCGTCTCAAGTATGTAACGTCTATATCATTTCTGAAAGTTACCCAAACTGACCCTGTAAGTATTATATTCGTGCATGGTCTAAGAGGACACCCCAGAGAAACATGGGAAGGGAGCCCTATGAAGCCAAAAAGCGGCCAGTCAAGCGCACCAAACATTTTCAAGTCGCTCTTCAAGCACAATCGACCAAGTCAATCAACACAACAAAGGGGTCAAGATGGAAATTCCCTGTCAGCAAAGCTATTCTGGCCGGAAGAATTACTCCCAGAAGATATGCCTCAAGCGAGGATCTGGACATATGGCTACAATGCTGATGTGATTAATGGACTTTTCCAGGCAAACAATAAGAATAGTGTGTCTCAGCACGGGCGAGATCTTGCTGTTCGCGTTGAGAGAGAGATTGTGAACAAGGTATCGGAATTTTTGGGCTCATTGAAACCAGTGAAAACACTAACACGATACAGGATCCCATATTCTTTGTTGCTCACAGTCTTGGCGGAATCGTTGTGAAGGATGTAATTGGTCTACGGCTCAGTATTTACTCTGCCTCCTACTAATTCTGCCTTCTAGGCCTTGCGCCGGTCTAAACTTTGCCGTATGCAGACTAAGCTCATCGTCTTCCTCGGGACACCGCATCGCGGAAGTGGAAGTGTGGGGTGGGGTGAGATAGCACCAAACATAGCTGGCATGGCATTGCAAGAATCGAACAAGGATATCGTCCAAACCCTAGCTGTCAATAGCGAGGTGCTAGACAATATCCACGAAGAGTTTACTGGCATTGTTCAAGAGCTCAGGATCAAGATCCATTCTTTCCAAGAGGCGCAGGGTGTCTCTGGAATGAAGGGACTCGACAGAAAGGTGAGTTCATGTCGTTTGCCAGTTTCCATTCTACCATCACCCATGGGTGCAACAAGAAGTAACGGCAGGTTACGCCAAGACGGAAGTGACGAGCTCTGGCTAAGGAGCTCTTTGCTCGACCTTGGTACGCATCTTACTGATGCCCTCAATACCTGTGAGAGTCAAAGTTTTTGCCAAGATTGATGGCGCTTATGTCTTTGGTTTCAATCTTCGATGTCACTGACATAAAAATGGAATAACGAGAGCAGGTAGTCGATCCCTTCTCCTCAAAACTTGACCTGCCATTATCGATCGAGACGGTCGAGACTATTGATGCAAACCATATGCAGATGGCGAGATGCAGTGGTAAAACGGATCCGCGCTATCTTGCCATCTGTGGAGTGCTTCAACGCTTCGTACGAATTGACCTGCTTAATGGAAACACCCAAGAAATGAAATTGACCCACCCAACCCAGATGGAAGCCCCGTCAAAAGCTGCAGCAGGTCCAGAATTGGAGCATCACTCATCTGCTAGAGCGCAGGGACGGACCGACGGCATCGTTTTTAGTGGACCGATATCAGGACATAATGTCATATCAGGCATGCAAACAACAGGGGGAACGACGAACTTCACTTTCAACTAAATCATGAAAGAGAGAGGGAAAGAATGCTTCTTCGCTGAGTCATTTCGACTCAAGCATGACCAAGGACCGATAGCCAAGCATCAATTGTCCCGACTTCTTCACCTCCACGGGTTCTGGGGCCATTCAGTCAAAATCTCGTGTTATATGAGTTTTGGGCCAGTACGCTGCAAAATAACCGAAAGTCGGAGGAGGGAGAACGAGTCGAAAGAGCCTTTCGTAAGATGGAGACTCGAAAATTTCATCTCTACTCCGTATCGCTGCATAGGTCGCCAGAGATTTGCTCAAGTTTTAGATGTGAATAGCTCATAAGGCTGTTACCTGCCAGTGCAGTGATTTGAGTGAGGAGGCGGAGTGCTTGAAGGAAGTAGCAATCTAGATGCCAGCGGTTGACCACCATCTGGAGTAAGTAGCAGCTCAAAATGGAAAACAGAATTGAGCTAGAGCCGTCCGTCACAGCGTCATCAAAGCCTTCTCCACATCCACATTGCACCACAATTACGCAGACCCCAAAAGGTCACCGGAATGATTTTCGGTCGGACAGGATAAGGGACAGTGATGAAGAATGAGCCGAATCCGCCGGGGAGCTTGGGAAGAGCTTTTGTCTTCGCGTTAGACGACGTATGTAACTGGTTACGGCTACGCCTGTGCAACTCTCAAAGGTGAACAACAGCATTCACCATCTCCTCACGCTATTCGAGACATTGCCCGCTAGGCGACCCACTTGAGACTGATCGCAATATATTTGAAACGTCATTCACGGAGAACGGCGGCGCAGAAAACATTATCCTGAGCAACTGCCTGTAACACACCAAAAAGTTAGTCCTGAGTCCGGTCTGCATCAAGGTTCCATAGGGGCTGTATCAGGAAGTCCTCGTCCGGACCGAGTTGGTGCTTGATTATCAACGGAAACGAAGTGCGTTCGATTGACACTTAGGATCTCTTTGGCGAGTCTGTCGGTGTGAGACTGCAAGGTGGCGCCCAGACATGACTCAAAAAACGGCCTGAGCACGCTGCATATCTGGTGGTCGGCCCGTTTCGGCCCGAGAATCACTAAAGTAGAGCACAAACATTGTTCTCTGACGTCGTTATCTTCGGATTCGCGGGCAAATACCTGTATTTGATGTGCACAAAGGGCTTGATTGAACGGTGTGGTGATGAGGAAGTATTGCTACGGGGTATTGTATTATGGAGAATTTCCGGTCAGTGAAGTCAAGCCAGTTTCTTCATACAACCTCATCTCGCGTATATAAAGACCTCCGAGGGACGCATGCCGTGGGTTTAGCCTTCTTGCTACGACCAGAATCTGGAAATAAACTGCGAGATCTTTCAATCTGAAATGGAATCCAAGCGTGTCCAACAACTACCTACACCTAGTCGTACTGACCACTATGCCATCATCAACTCACATGTTCTTTCCGACATCCCCGCCGAGTTGGCTTCTTGGTCTTCCCAATCAGTCCTTATAGTCGCCAGCGCCGCTCTCAACAGCAACCACAGCATCATCCGCGACCTCAAAGCCAAACTCGGTCCCATCGTCAAAGACGAGAAGCTCGGCGTGGGCAGCCACACCCCCTACGAAGACGTCATCGACATCAGCCGACGCATCCACGCCATCCACGCTGACACCGTCGTCTGCATCGGCAGCTGCTCCTACAGCGACGCCTGCAAAACCGCCTGCCTCCTCTGCGCCAGCCTCCCCACGCCCTTCACCGAGGCCGACATGGAAGCGCTCGTCGACCAAGAGAAGGGCCTCACGCCTCCCGAGAAGCTGCAGCTCCTGCGCACCAAGCTCATCCTAGTGCCGACGACGCTGTCCGCGAGCGAGTGGAACGCCGTCTCCTCGGCGACCAATTCGCGCGGCAAGAAGCAGCATTTCGGCTCCCTTGAGGTCGGCGCGCCTGACCTCATCTGCCTCGATCCGGACGTTGCGGCTACGACGCCGGAGGCGGTCTGGCTTCCGAGCGGCGTGCGCGGCATCGATCACTGCGTTGAGGTTCGGTGTAATGTTGGGTGTACTGGAGCGGCGGCCGAGTTGACGGAGCGCGGCTTGCGCGAGTTGCTGGGTGGGCTCTCTGCGTATAAGAGCGCGAAGGAGCAGGGTGAGGCGGGAAGAGAGAGGCTGTTGAAGGGGATTACTGATTGTCAGCTCGGCGTGCGCGATGCGATGACGGCGATGCTGGTGCATGGATGGCGTGTTGGCATCTCCCACGCAATCGGACATCAGCTTGGGAGCGTGGCAGGCGTGATGCACGGAGTCACGAGCTGTGTGATGCTAGCTCCTGTGCTCAAGCACACGGAAACCTGGAATCCCGAGGCTCAGAAGATACTTTTGGATATTTTCAATGAAGTGCTGGGATGGAATGAGACGACTCTAGGTGAGGCGATGAGGAAGTTTGTAAAGATGCTAGGGTTGCCGACAACCTTGAGTGAAGTGGGTGTTACTGATGAAAAGACGATCGAGACGGTTGCGGAGTACACATTGACTGACGTTTGGGGAGGTGAGAAGAGGTTGTTAAACAGTAAAGAAGAGGTGATGGAGATTTTGAACATGGTGAGATAGGATATTTCCTCAACTCAAATATGACAGTAGAAGAGATCCACGACTTCAAGTTTAATGCAGACATCTGGTGACCTTCATCTTCGGCCAAGGGACTGGCTTGCATGCACTGGAAAAGGAAATGGAAGTTTAGATGGCTCAATAGCAAAAAATCCCAATTTTCCAAAAATGTAATGGAAGTCTGCAATACTTGCTTCCATTTCGGTGAGAGAGAGTGCCGATTTTTCCAGGGACGTCTTCAAATCAAGACTTCTCGACACGATGGAATGTCCAGATGGCCTTTCTCGGCTTTACTTACGATACTTGGGTGGAATCTCAGCTTCAGAAATTCCCACTCCCATGCACTGTTCAGACTGTGCCCGATTCTTGCTGGTAGTAATCCACCTCCAGTGCAATTCAGTCTTCTCCTTTCTCGACCAATTCTATCCATCCTGCATCTGTCGATCGACCATGCTGATTAACATATTTTGAAATAGTCGATTTTAACGCTCTGTTCTCTGATACATGTGTATTCACAACAAGAGGTGAGGCGAAATATATTGAACCGCGGTGGTGACCACAGCGGATCAAAAGTTCTGATGTTCTAGAATAGCTGCTTAAGGCTGCTTAATGACCTCGGAAATTAAGGAGGTGAAATCCCTGAAGTCGTCCATACCAGATCGGGCAACTAGCTACACCACCAAGGCTGAGCCAGTAGACGAGAGGATATACTAAGTAAAGAACGAGCGATTGAAGTATTACCTCAGGTTCGACAAAATACATTCCTGCATTGTACCTTGTAATTACGTTTCCCATGTTGCATTTTTCCATCCAGTCTCCACTTGACGCTATTTTTGGCAATCGGTGGCTACGTAATTAAAAAGCGGGGTACCACCAGTACTCTAGCAAAAGGGGTAGAATAAAGTACGCAAGTGCCACGCTATAGTGTACAGATGCCTACAAATATAGTAGCTGGCGAGAACATTCAGTCTTTAAACCACGATCAAGTTTTCCATACTTTTGACGAAGTGATTTTTCATATCTGATCCAGGGGCTCCATGTCGTAGAGGGAGACCCTACGGCGCCAGCCTCATTATCAGGACCTTGCCGGAGGGCCCAATCATCTCATGATGACAACGCATCAGTGCAACATAGCAACTAATGCCAGTCTGGTCACAGCTATCCATGCTCGAAGATTGTCCGATACACTTTGGTAGGCCGCATCAATCGCACAAGCGGGGTATATCCCCAGCCTTTCGCACGAGCAGGCATGAACCCAAGCACATTCACAAACCTTACAATTGGTATTCGGTATCTATGCATGTTCTGGATAGCCTATCTTAGCTTTCGGGAATTCTTCTAGCTGAAAAGCCGGTAAGTCAATAGTGTGAGTTTATTAGCAAGACTCTGGGGAAGTGCCGTTGCAGCTGCGATTGTAGGGAGCTTCAAATTATCAACTACTCCACCCAAGTGCGAGAGACATTTATATACCGCGCTTTCAGCATTATGGCCGAGTCGAAAGGCATTTCAAATACTTATACACTCGCAGAAGGTGTCCCATTTCGCAGTAATGACACAGACGAACGGCTCCTGACAGGCTCTGGTGGTGGCCATGTCCTCCTCACGAGCACACAGCTTATTGAGACACTCGCTCATTTCTCGCGAGAAAGAATTCCGGAGAGGAGCGTCCACGCGAAGGCTGCTGGGGCAAGAGGGTACTTTGAGGTCACAGATGATATATCCGACCTTACCGATGCAGCATTCCTGAACGGCGTCGGTACCAAGACAGAGGTACTTGTCAGAGTCTCGACGGTCGGTCCAGAGAAAGGATCAGCAGATACGGTGCGGGACTTCAGGGGGTTTGCCATCAAATTCAAGACGGCCCAAGGAAACAATGACTGGGTCTTCAATAACCATGTGAGGCAATCCTATCTCACGAGAGTATATGTATCATCTGATAGCATTGGTCTGCTTCTAGCCTGTATTCTTTGTCCGAGATCCAGTCAAATTTCCTTCTCTCAATCGAAGCCACAAGAAGCATCCTGGCACTAATTCCCCTAGTTCAGACATGTTCTGGGACTTTCATATTAACAACCAAGAGAGTATCCATGCCTTGATGTTTCTATTTGGTGACAGAGGCCTTCCATCATCTGTACGTCATGTTAATGCCTACAGTGGTAATACGTACAAGTTCACCAAGGCCAAGGGGTCATACTCCTACGTACGTATCCACTTAATCTCAAATCAAGGGATCCATTACTACACCAATAGTGAGGGGGTTGAGATCGCCGGAAAAGTTCCAGACAGCCATCTACTGGACCTGCAGAATGCGATCCGTTCTGGTGACTTCCCTTCTTGGGAGGTATACGTCCAGGCAATCCAACCCGGCGATATCGGTGCAGCTCCCATCGATATATTTGACATGACAAAAGTATGGCCCAAGGCTCTGTATCCTCTTCGGAAGATTGGTCGTATGACCCTGGACCAGAATCCTCGGAACTGGTTTGCAGAGATCGAACAAGCCGCCTTCAGTCCCAGCAACATGGTTCCGGGAATTGAACCGAGTCCTGATTCAATGCTGCAGGCAAGGATGTTTGCATACCCAGATGCTGCACGGTATAGACTCGGAGTGAATTATCAGTTCCTTCCCACCAACGCTGCTAAAAGTGAGGTCTATTGTCCTACCCAGCGCGACGGGTTCATGAACTTCACTCAGAATTATGGTACGGACCCAAATTACGTTGGGACCAAGCTCAAACCTGTAGAGTTCAGCAACAAGGGCCAGCCACTGCATTCTGAAGCGGTAGAGATATCCTCTGAGGGGACTGCACAGGATCCGAAGACCTCTGCGCTCAATCACGTCCGTGTCGTTTTACCCCTCTCGACTGCATCAGAGGTTAAGGATAAAGATTTCGAGCAGGCTACTGCATTATGGCATCTTATGGGCAAGCAAGATGGAGCTCAAGCACGCTTTGTTGACAATCTCTCTGCTCACCTCAGTGATGTTAGCGAAATGTGGATTCGACAAGAGGCTTATAGTAGGTCGGACTTAAGCACTGAAATAATAGACGCTGATGGTGTCCACAGAGATGTTCACGAAAGTTGATCTAACCCTTGGTGAAAGGGTCGAAAGTAGAACGGAAACAAAACTCAGAGAAAATCATGCTCATCCGCACAAAACGGGCTGGCACTAATCTCCCAGAGTATACAACACCTTTTTGACCCGATGCCCTTTCCGAGACTCAGAGTCTGGTAGTTCAGTGAAGATCATTGGCAGAGCAACGAGCTTGCACGTCAGAGGTCATTGCAGTGAGTTCTATTCTTTGCGAACAGATTGAGCATGAAGATTGGACAGACAAGAAAAAGCCTCTCAATGAAAGCAGGTCGATGTGGTGATCTATTTGGTGAACCTACGGAAAAATAGATAGTCTCAGTCGTCAATCATCCACGTCTCTTGGATCATTCTCCTCCCAGAACTGTTCATACTCTTCCCAACTCTGCGTCTGGAACTCTTCCGGCCACGTAAGAGGAGCCAAGGGAGAACCTGTCTGCTCAAACTTCTCTAAGCGCTGTCTAGTCCGAGCCCGACTCTTGTTCATGCTATAGACCTGAATCCTGTGCGCCGAGCTAGTCACATGGAGACCCCAGTTCCATGCGGCGCGGACCGTCAAAGGTTGCGTGTTGAGGGAATTGTCCCAGCACCTGCAGACGATCTCCACCCAGCCTTCCACATCACAAGGCAGGTCGAATTCCCACGTCCGCCAAGTCCATTTATGCTTTGTGCTCAAGCTCGCATTTGGAACAGCATACCAGCTGAAGCCTCCATCAGCCGATAGCTCGACTCGCTCAGGCCATCTCCCTCCACCAGAGTAGGCCCAACCTTTGCAATGGATCTTGCCGTTGTGAATGACAACCTGCCTTTGCCAAGGAGACATAATCGCCGAGCTTACTGGCATCTCTTGAATCTGAATGCCATCTGTTGGTCGTTGGTTGTGCTTGCCGATTTGCTGATTGAAGTAAAGGTATTCTTTGCTCTGAACTGGCGCTAGAGTAGGGTGCTCGATTGCCTTGACTCGATAAAGCCACTTAACACTTCGAGCTCCGATGTAGCCCAGTACAACCACTCGTAGAGGGTAGCCATGAATCTTTGGAAGCGGTTCGCCATTCATTTCCCACGCAAGTATCACTTCGTTAGCTTTGACTTTGGACCACGGAACACTAACGAGGTAGTTCATGACCTGGTTATCCTTGAAGTAGGTTTCAGCTCCGTACAACTCGAGATGCTTGGCGCCGTTAAGAAGGCCACCACAGGCCTTGATAACTTTCTTGAGACTAATGCCTACGTACTTTGCTGTCCCTATGGCACCTTCAGCCCACGGAGCTTGCGGAACCTCATCTCCCTGGCCGGCATACAGTGAGATTTGCTCAATGCGACGAGTCCCAGAGCACTGCATCGTGACAAGCTTTTCCATCCGCAGGAACTGAGCTTCATCCATGAGATCATCAAGGGTGAAGGATCTAGGATTTGCAACCAAGCCGTCTAGTGAGAGAGACCATTTATCTTTCTCGATACGCGGTATACCGCCATGATTTCTGACGAAGTGGAGCGGATTCGGCGTGATTACTTTTGCGGTAACCAGTCTTTTGGGAGGTTCCCCGTTGTACGGGAATTGGAGAAGATGTAGCATTTCCGCATGCTTTTCACGGAGAACCATGTCCCACGAATCCTCAGGAACGTTGGTGAGCTCACCGCCAACAGCGTGGTGCCACATCTTCCAATGCGTTCCAGGAAGGACTGGATTTGTGTCCGGAATCGCTCCCATTTGGAACTCTGGATTTGGAGGGAAAGACTGCAGAGTCAAGATCCGATGCGCCAGCTTTTTCTTCTCTGGATACTTCTCCCACTCAACATACCTGGCCCACGATTAACCGCTATTAGCCTTGCTTGCTCGCATTAGTGATTGGTAAATAGAGACTGGCTTACCCTTTCCAACCTTCGATTTCTTGCACGAACAGCTTGTTACGGTCCCCGATGGCCGCAATGGCCGCCTCATCTTTGAACAATTTAGGCCATTTCGCAGGTGCAATGGCTACCGTATCTCGACAGGTTTGGTCTAAGAAGGGCAGTTTGGCCCCGGAGAGACCTTGCTCAATTTTCCATTCGTCTGGGCGATTGACCGTCTCCATTGTGAATTTGATCGAAGCGTCTCTGGGAGCTTTGGTGAGGACCTACCTTTCCCAAATATTTTGACCGACCGGAAGATACCGGTGATGGATCGTTGCTACCCCTCATTGTGATACCTGTCGCTGCCGACAGATTTTGGGTTCACGAAGCGTGCAGTAGATCAGTACAGTAGTTGCCGCGGCGCGTCGGAAAAATGAGTGCACTCAGCGAGCTCCGTTCTGGCTCGTAGCTCTCTTTCATGTGTGACGCGAGCATGTAAAAGATATACTTTAACATGCCGTGCATGGAGCTTCACCTGAATGACGGCCATAGTCCGAACGTGACAATGCAGGAATGCTGCAGAGAGCCCTGAACCACCCCTGGCCTAGGGTGTCGCAGGAATCAATGCCGGCATGGTCGGATGGAGGGATCACTGGGACCGGAGCTCCAACAGGGTTGCTCGATCCGTAATCGAATAGGCTTTCATCATTGGATGATTGGCGAGGACCAGATGACATCCTGCTCTAACAAACTTCTTGTTGACATTCCGTGCGAGAGAGGTAAGCTCGCTCACGGTGTTAGTAAGCACATCAGAGTATGTTCAGCCCGATACCTGATTGGGTAAGGTATCAATTTCAACGGTGGCGATGTTCGCCACAGCGATCGACAGTATATCAATGATTATGGTGCATAACCATCTAATCGCATCTTTCAGACCCACTTTGAACTTGTACTCAATCGAACCAAATGGAGTTCCTGCCTTGCATCTGGCTACATAAGCTCCTTGATCATGCCTACGCTTTGGAGGCGATCATATGATAAAGTTCCACCTTCAATTTAAGCGACAAAGTGCAGATTTGGTACAATAGTCGTGGATATGGCGCGTCAATAACAACGTTTTGAGATTTAAGAGGTCAATGTTGTAATAGGAGCACACCTATCTCTAGTTTAACGAGCGCTCAAGCAAGAAGATAGTGCTAAACTGATGAGTATCACCTTGGAAAAGATGGAGACGAATGTGCAAGGGGTCAAAAAGCAAGATGCGCGAACATGACCCCTACGGCAGCGACAAGCAAAGCAAGCCTTGACAGCGAGCTCGGGAGAGAAGCTGCCGCACTTGCATTTGCAGGTTAAGTTCCGTTCGGACTAGAAGAGTTCCTGGATGAACTTCGGTTGCTTGTGCTGGTTCCATTAATGCACAAGCTCTTGCCACCAGAGGCCATGCCTTTTGCAACTCGATCCCACGTATACGTAACGTTGAGTACGTCGCCAGCCATGTAGAACGTTCTGCAGCCAGCTTGGGGGGTTCTTGTGAACTGCAGAGGTGTTTGGCTCTCATCACCTTTTGCAATGTTGTCTCGAACATTGAAAGTGACGCTATTGAGACTGACCGGCTGAATTGGCGGGGGCTCGACAAAAGGCGAAAGCGATTGATTGACCTTAGCGATGAGCCGGGTATCATTTGAGAGCGCTGCGAGCTTCTGGGTGATGCCGATAAAAAGTTGAATCGTGCCGATTGAGAGGACCTCACCGCCTTGCGTGCCACCGATGACAGCCATTGGATTTGTGTTCGGCCGACCCCCAATTGCGACTGTATTAACGCTGGCTTGGTTCATGAGCAGGTTGGCGAAGTAGGCACATGCGGATTGACATGTACCATCTATGAGCTGTACGCTTATTAGTGTGACCAGGAAAATCTCCAAAGATTGGTTCTCTTAGAAAAACAAGACAAAACAGTCCTTCTAGGGAAGTCCCTGACTTACCAAGATGATGTTATCACTCGTAAAGGGCTGTGGTGGGGAATTGGAATTAGTAGTAGCCCCACTGATTGTGAGCGGCGCGGTAAAGGTACTATTTGATAGCTGGTACGCGCCAACATGGGTGAAGTTATCGCCATATACATCTGTGGGACCATAGAAAGCAGCCCAAGACGGAAATGATGTGCCGTTCGTCTGTGAATAGCTTGGTCCAAAGTAGGGCATGGTACCAATGTTGCCACCTTGTTGAGCTAATTTCTGTAAAATCTGGGTCTCCGCTGCAGGAGGCAGATTGGACAAGACTTCGCCAACGAGGTTTGCTCCATCAAATGCGCGGAGGCGTGTTGCTGAATACGGTTTCTGATTCGGGAAAAGCTGACCGAAAGCGTCATAGACCAGATTGGTAAGACCGCCTACGTTCTGCCGAATGTCAATTATTAGACGCTTCTTGTGCTGCTCTTGGCACGCCCTTAAGAATTCTCGGATAGCTTTTTGGAACCCCAGCTGTGCTGAATAGGAGCCGGGAGAAAATGTTTGCATAGTAAGAACAGCTGTGTCGTTTGCATCCTGGAGGAAGTAGCCTGACACAGAAGATCCGGGACTCAATGCTCCAGCAACCGGTTGCGGATATCCAGGCAGAGTTACCAGCCCACTGGGGGAGTTCCCGCTCGCAGTGGTATTTGTGCTGGTGCTTGGCGTATTGAGGATGAAATTGTCGAAAAGATACTGGCCGCTCGTAACTGCCCCAAAGTCCAAGTTTGCGAACGCACTATTGGCTATCGTTTTCCTACTGCCATTCTCAAATATATATGAGGTCGTATCGTTAGCGTGAGCAAAAAGTCCTTGGGTGAAAGCGCCTAGAACTGGGAAACTTAGCCCAGGGATCGCGATCGGAGATGAAAAGAGCATGTTGAATTGAGCATCATCATCCTGGTACCTCTGGTCGTATCCGAGGGCAATTAGTCGATTCGTAACGTCATCTTCGTCGATTTTTGACACAGCGGAAGGAATGATCGTTCCGTTTCCCGAAATATTGGCTTGTACGTCAGCTAGAATAGAAGCATATCAGCCGCTTTCAACTACCACGGAGAAACGGTACATCGTACAATAGAAATAGACCTTTGGTGCTTGTACGCCATCTGAAGATATCGAGACCAGCTCAACATTGCGCCTGATCTCGAAATTACCGACCAGCCAAGGTATGAATACAAGATGACCATCTCGCCCTCGCACTATAAGATTGTACAATGCAAGTTCAAAGTCGTACTCGCTAGTGTATTGACCCGCTAGTGCTTTTGTTTTGATCTCTTTCATGCCTTCGAGCAAATCGACAGCTAATGGCTGGTAGGTAGGTGGTGGATTCTTCAGATATACAGTAGTAGTATGGAATTGCAAGTAAGTCTCGAGCCACTCAACCTGCTGAGCCGCGAGCGTGTTGTTGATGGGTACTTCCTGGAGACAGGCATACACTGCCGAGGGCTTAAAGGTCGGAGTCTCTATTGATCAGCATCAGCAAGATGCAACTGTGACTCCGAATAGAATCGAACAGGTTAAAGAGAGGTACGGTTCGTTAATGGATGCTTTCGACGATGCCCTTTCACCAATATCACACATCGTATAATTCTGAAATGCAATCGAAATCATGCATATCCTTCATTAATATCCTGAGTATGTTTCTGCTAGCGGAGAAGACCCTGTGCTTCTCTGCTCTGGGGTAGACGAGGGATGCCAAGAAACAACCACTCACTAGTAGCTTGCTGCGCTCCATATGAGCTCGCTAGGGCCGCACATGCATTTGACGCTGTTGTACTCGAAGATCGCAACGCAGACGCTTTCTGTAACAGTGCAAGTGTAGATATGATAAGAAATGGTAATTGAGAGACCCTCATGGCTGTGATGGAATGAAGGAATCCAAGTTTGAAAGCAGTCAAGACAATGAATTTGGAAGAAAGGGACTTTTCAAGAGGAGAAAAGGCGTACAGGAGAGCGAAATGTCTACGGAACTTTTAAAGATTCTCTGTGTTGCCGCATCATCTCGATCTAAGGGCGGTGATGAATCTCTCGCTCCCGGCACGTGACTGGACAAGACTGAAGAACGGAAACCGACTTTTATAATTAGGCACTCTAACCGCAACGAGTCATGGAGTGATCCAAATCAGGTCGTCATTAAGCCATTCTAGGGCAGGAATAGCTTGTCTTCATTTGTTTGAACGGCGTCCTCGCCACGGTTTAGTAAAGCGGTTCCTCTGCCACTACTGTACTGAACGGAGAGTCGTAGAAGTCAGGACTGCGACGCGTGGACTCGCTGCGTCAGCTCTGAGCCTCCGACAAACACCAGAAGGCTTTGATCATTGCTGATGCTTGCTGTTGGCCAGATACATTGTGCCTATAGATCAACGCCAGAAGCGGCGGACCTTTATGACGGGCACGGGTCATGTGCTATGTCTCGAGAAGATATAAGTTCCTACATGAGAACGAATGGAAGCTGTCACGCAAATTGACGCATGAAGACGCTTTCTGAGAGCGGATGGAACAATAGCACAGCTCGTTGACTGCAGTTGGAGTCGGTGGGCTGAAAGTGGAGCAACAAAAGCGCTCGAGGTGGGCCGTGCACTGCGTCTTCCGAAAAGGGTTAGGCGAATATCCCTGTAAACACAACTTTCTACTGATTCAGCTCAACACAACACATTGGCTGGTTCAAGTGGGAGTATTGAGCTCCTAAGGTGGAAAGATCGGCGGGCTGCAAAAATCTCCATTTGCCATGGTTTAGCACGTGGTCTCGCGGTACGGAGTACACACATACTTACGGAGTAGAGATTTGTTCATTTCGCGTACACGCGCTGTGGAGATGGCCCGTACGTACCTTGGCCCTAGTGTATTTCCTCTTGGCTCTTAGCTATTACCAACCTCTAGCACACGACACGCTACACTCTTTTGGGCTTTCATCTACGCCTTGTTGTTTCAACGCCGTAACCGCGCACGGTCCAGATCAGCGACTCTGACCACGCCACTTTCTGTTCTCTATCGTATCATGCTAAAGAACAGCCAACGCACAAATGTTTCCAGCAGTATTCGGACATGGACTAGGTGATTGATTTCTAAGCGACAGGCCTCGTGATAGAAAGGAAGACTGCGACAGCTGATCCTATGGCGGCTAAACTACAGGCGGTGGTTTACGATACTCTAACAGACAATTCTATAGCCGCAACAACATTTACTCTCCCTCATGACACTAAAGCCTTTCTAGATCAGTGGTGCTTTAAATCCCAAGTGAGTACATATAGTTGCGAAGTCATATTGCAGACTTTGACAGGATATGGTTTGTACTTTTGTGTCGTTAAGATTCCTCTAGAGTACACAAGACCCTTAGCAACACATCATCTGAAGAATCCGACCCTTAGGTATACAAGAATCTTTTAATTAGCCTGATCTGCAGCCTCTATAGACTCTTAGGGTTCGAGCTCTCACATCCGGATCTCACCAGGACGCGAGAGCCATCCGAATTCCCGAAGGGAGAGTCCACGCCCGAATCCCGACTTCCGAATCCCAGCTCTGCCTGGCAATACACATACCTCCTTAGCTGACAGATAGACATGGCCATCAAGAAGCTAATGAAGTTCTGTACCCGCCAACCTTCATACTCCTTACCCTGATGGCCAAATTTCCGAACTTCGAAGGTGAGTCGGAATGGTGTATTCAAAGTCTTACATGGCTCCCTCGATGCTAACAGACTACGCGTAGAAGTCCAAGGCTGCCAAAGCGCTCTTTTCGAATGGGCAGATAGCTACGACACCAAAGTACGCTAACCCACATGTCCTCGTAAAGAGTCCAACCCTCCCTAACAAAAACACACGTCGACAGGATTGGGAGCGTCTCAAGCGATGCGCAGCTCCGACCCTCAGAGTCCGCCATCCCTTCTTCACTTGCCCAAAATCCCCTCACCTGACTAGGCTGCACCATAGATTGACTATCGCTCCTTCCTCAACAAGGTCTGGGAAGCTATGCCCATTGATGAGTTCGTCGCGATGGCCTCCGATGCCCATTTCCTTGGCAATCCACTCCTCAAAACGCAGCATTTCGTCGGCATCAGCAAGTGGGAGAAAGAAGGTGTGGATGAGATTGTAGGAACCCACCAACTTCGCGTGCCGCATCAGCGGTATGCAGATGCCAGTTTGAGCGAGGTAGCGGTCAAAGGCCATGCGCATGGCATTGCAACGATGTGGTATCGGAGAGTAGACAGCGTCTGGAAGTTTGCGGGCGTGTGTCCGCACATAAGGTGGACGGAATATAATTACGCGGACGTTTTTTCAGAAGGAAGAGAGCATTTTGGGGAGAGAGAGGACAGTACGTAGAACGGAATAAGCCACTAGAACCATCCTCAAATTCAACTTGCTTTTTGTGTAATCAGTTTCAAAATGGTACTGTGTATTATTCCCTTTTTCTCCAATCAGGCAATTAGCCAAGTCTGTAACACTCTTTAGTCATTGTAGGAGTATTATTCGTTGCCGGCGGGTCTCCTGTGGCCCTCATCCATGGCGACAATAGACTTTACACAACAAGACCGCGGCCAATGTATCGATTGACGTCCAGGTGCCTGCAGAACAAGGGTTTTGGGAATAATTCCCGAGGCGAGTGCTCAATTCTTTGACGAATCGAATCACTGGCAGTGAAGATTGGAAGGCTCGTATGTGCACCAGATATACCAGTGAGCAAACAAAAAACTTACACACAGATATGGTGAATGAAGTGGATAACGCTTTGTCAATATTCAGAAACTTCTCTGGCGGAAGATAGGCAAAAAGAACGATAAGAAGATAGAAACACATACACCTCTGTCCAATTACGATGTTTTGATACCTACGTGCTCCTTCGTTCAGAGAACTCTGTCTAATTTGGGACAATGAGAGATGTTAAAGTAAAGAGGCAAGTACATCTACTCCCAGCGCTTGCACTCCCACAGACACAGCCTTGGCCATAAAATTTTCTCTCGTCAATAAGAAACAAGAGATGGAATGAGAGTACCGGAAAACAAACACTCGCCTTTAGCTATAATACTCTAATAACCACGCCTTTAGCACGCCGATCGTTGGATACTCGAGGAACAAACTGCCCGCGACGTTCACACCCAGCTCCTCGCGGAACTTCTCGGCAATAACAAGGCTCATCAGGCTGTCGACACCCAGATTGGCGAATTCGGCGTCGTCAGTGAGCTCCGCCAGGTTGAAACCAGCTTCTTTGGCGATCAACACGAGGGCCTTGTGCGCTGTGCTGTCCTGATCGTCTGTTGCGGGTGTTGGTACTGCCGAAGACTTTTCGGGTAGGACCTTGGCCTCTACCGATGTCGGCACAACTTCCGTGGGCTGTGGCAACTGCGCCGACTGCGCTGGCTTTGGTGGTGAGGGCTCAGGATGGATCACTTTTGGTGGATTCGGAGCATTGCCGGCGGCATGCGATTTTGCAACCGCCGAGTCAGGTGCCGAGAAGAAGCGGTTCAGTAGAATGCGTGGATAGCGGCGAAACTGGATACCACCGACCATTCCTATGATCTCGCTTTTCTGAAGGACGTAGACGTCACCAAAGTGTACTGATGGATCTTCGGTGGTCGGGATCATTTTGACGTATGACCGGTAACTCTGACCGCCAACAAGTGGACGCGCGAAACGCATGCTCTTCCATCCTGGTGTCACACAGAAAGTTTCGGCGCTATTACTGGCATCTGAGACGTTCATGATGAAACCTGCAAGATGCGCGACGCTGTCGATGAAATAAGGTGGTACCGTGTAATCGCCGTGGCCATGAACCTCCTTCAGCGTAACATCGGCGTATGCTTCGAACCCATTCAAAACAACTATTTGCATACCACGATAGTTGTCGGCGTAGTCCACCAGATTATGTGCAAACAGCGTGTATGCCATGTTGTGAGAAAAGCGGCTTGCAACGCCCTCTTCCGCAAGCTTCCCCAATGCGTCGATACGACCTTGAATAAGGTGGGTCAGTGAAGCCCAGGATGATAACCAATGGCTTGCATTGCCATATAGGATACGGCATGTAGCGAAGGGTTCAGAGACGCCACCGTCATTGGAGACATTCTGCCAGATTAAGTCCGCCCCAACAGTAGACACATCAACCGTCGATGCAGTAACACGAATCATTTGCGGCGTCTTTGTATTCTTTTGTGCAACAAGCCCCTTCGTTACCTCTAAATGTGTAATGTCGACGTGGATAGTTTCAACCTTGGGGACCAATTGTCTGTAGAGATACTCGCTCAATGTGTACGCGATGTCAGCGTGGATCGACTATGCGCTCAGATTAGTGTCTCCTTGGCTGGTCACTACACGCTTCACTTACCGAGGTCACAACGCCGCATCCGTTCATCCTATGCCCATGTGCAGCCGCAAGAAACGACGACTGCATTAGATCGGACTGCATCACGACCTTACCGTGCGTTCCAGTGAACGTCTCCTCTAAAATGTTCTGAACGGTCGCTGTTCTTAGACTTGAAACTGGGGTACTTGTACCACTTGACGTTCCCCGGGAGTCATAGAACGTGTTGCCCTTAGTCAAAGCCCAGTCACCCTTATACTGGATCCAATGTCTCTTCTCGTTCCAACAGTAGGTGGGAAGATCCAGGAGACGGAGCGAGCCTTCGAAAGGTTGATGAAACTCGCCCCAACGAATCTGCAAACCAGCACAATGCAGTTGTCCTAAAGCCTGAGATAGAGTAGTCCAGTTATCCTCACCACGGCAGAATGAGCCCACAGTGACGGGAGCTGGTTCCATTATGGCTTTTATGAAGGCAGTGCAAACAGGATGCGGGCCAATCTCGACCCAGACGGTGTCCTTGTCGATACTGGATGTCGTCTTTGCATTCTGTATGGCAGCCAAGAAATTGACAGTTTCACGGGTCGCTCGGCGTACGTACTCTGCATTCACAGAATTTTCATCAAACACAACCTTACTAAGTAAGGCAGAAACGATCGGAAGAGTAGGTGCGCGGAAGAGAACAGCTTTCCTCAATAACTCCTCAAGCTCGTTGAGAATAGGATCCATTTGAGCAGAGTGGAACGCGAAAGGAACATCTAGAATAAAGCAGCGGAACCCCAGGTCTCGTAGTAACGATGAGATCTCGTCCATCTGTGCCGTCGTACCGCTAAGAACGGTCTCTTTGGGAGCATTGACACACGCCAGGTCATAGGACAAGCCGTTGACCGCGTCTTCAATTGCCGACAGAGATGCCTTAATAGCCAGCATGCAGTGGCTTCCTGCTGTGCAGAGAGACTCTAGCATGCGAGCCCGAGAGCCGACGAGGAATATGGCATCGCTAGCTGAAAGTATACCTGCCACGCAGAAAGCAGCATATTCACCCAAGCTGTGCCCCATTACTAGCTCAGGTTTTACACCCAGCGTCTCCCAATATTTAGCTAAGGCGATTTGGACGCAAGTATGGGCGACCTGAGTGATGACTGGCGAGAAAACGTGATCTCTTGGGAAACTGCCATCGATAGCTGGAATGAAGGATGGGAATCTGTGCCCTTGAGCAAGAAGATTGAGGTGTGTTATCTGAGCATGGAAGAATGGTGAGTGGTGGTAAAGCTGCAAATTCATTGACTTTTCCGCCGCTCCTTGGCCGGTGAAGACAAATGCGACAGGAGGCGCATCCGGACCAGAGACATGCTTCTGAGTCTCAGTCTCTTGAAGATGAGAGATGAGTTGCTGTTTCAATGAGCCGACTTCCGCAGCATGGATCGCGAGACGATGGTTGTGGTGGTAGCGTCTTGCGGTCAATGAGTACGCCAGGTCGGCCAGGCAGACATCCGGATGTCCATCCAGGAAGTTGAGCAGTCGCTCCACGTTACCCTTCAGTGAACGCTTGCTCTTAGCAGAGACTGTAAAGACGTGACTAGGACGTGGATCGGTTCCTATCTTCTCTCGCAGTGGTGGCTCCTCTAGAGCGACAGTAGTATTGCCACCAGCAGCGCTGAAGTTATTAATAACAGCAATGCGCTTTCTGTCCGGTGTGCGAGTCCAATCAGTGGGTTTGAAGGGAATGTGCAGGTTGCGTTTCTCCATATCCTGGGGAAAACCAGGATTGATGTCATTCTTGATACCGATGTGAGGTGGAATAGTACTCTTTTGAAGCATCAGCAATACCTTAATAAGAGCAGTCACACCAGCAGCAGCCTCTCCGTGACCAACATTCGCTTTGACAGCGCCAATATGCAATGCTTGCTTCGCTGTCCGCCTTTTACCCTTGATAGGGGCGAAGACTTCTGTAATGGACTGCATCTCCTCCGCGTCCCCAGCCTGTGTGCCAGTGCCATGAAATTCGACATAGCTAACGTCAAGAGGATTGACACAGGCCCTTGACATGACTTGCCGGTAGAGGTCTGCCTGATGACCAGCGTGTGGATGTGTTATAGAAACCGCATTGGCGGAATGATTGGTGGCCGCAGCTGTTATAACTCCAAGGATATTATCGTTATCAGCCTCAGCATCATCTAAGCGCTTTAAAACAATTGATCCAATACCATCTGCACGGCAATATCCGTCGGCCTGGCAGTCCCAGGTTTTGCAAGCATTGGGGGTCTTGGTGAGGAAATGTCCATTGCAAAGACCAGCAAACGCATCTGAATTAGTTAAGACATTAAGCCCTCCAGCTACCACCGTGTCCACATCGCCTGCCCACAGAGCGGTACAAGCTGCTTGAATCGTGGCTAAACTGGAGGAGCAAGCCGTATCACAGTTAAAGCTTGGGCCGGAGAACTTGAAGAAGTAGTTGATACGGCCAGGACCAAAAGCCCGGCAGCCGCCGGGGATGAAGTATGTGCTAATCTCTTGAGCAGTATTCACCTCTCGATAATCGTCGCTTGCCTGGCCATACCACGTGCCTATTCGAGCTAGATTTGTTGCACGAGTCCGGTTAGCCAGATATCCTGAGCGTTCTAAAGCCTCATATGCTGTAACAAGTGCTAGACGCTGCATGGGATCTGTTTGCTCAGCCTCGCGAGGAGACATATTAAAAAAGGGCGCATCAAATAAGCCTGGCTCATTGATAAAGCAACCATAAGCTGTATGACTGGTATTCATCTTCTTACCGGTTACATCATGGTGCGATTCTACGTCGAAACGGTCGGCGGGTATTTTGCGATGAACATCGATACCTCCCTCAAGAAGTTCCCAAAATTTTTGGGTATCGGTGGCTCCTCCGGGCATGCGGCACGACATGCCGACGATGGCTATCTTCGACTGCATGGAGCCTCGCGGCTGATGGGGCTGTTGATGGTCGCTCATTGCTGTCCAAGAGAGTAAGTCATCTATATTCGTAGTGACATTTGGTATCGCAGCTGTCAGTGCATCTGATAGTTGCTGTATTGGAAGAGACACCCGGAAGGCCTTCATGCTAGCGTGGCGAATCTCAGCCTTACCGACCCGCTCAGTCACACCACGAACGACTCCATCCCATATGATCTGTTTGGTCATGATCTCAAAAACCACCTGGTGGATGAGGTTGGAGGCACTTGACGCAGCAAAGGGTTGTCCTGTATTAGTCGACATGACTGGTACTATGGGTTGAAACCGCGATGGCAGCGAAAGTGCTTGGACGACGATGTCAACATCATCATGGTTGTAGATATGAGGTGCATGACAAAGACCTCCGTACACTGGTAGCTGAGTGAACTTTCGATCGCGAAAGAATCCCGAAGTGCGAAAGAGGGCCTTTAGTCGAGATGGTGGTCCACTCACGGTGACTGATGTGTCATTTAGAGCGCTGACGAAGACTCTACTAGCAGCTGGGATTGCCTATATGCGGAATTAAACACCTGCCAGTAGATGAGACACAGATATTGTCACTCACATCTCGTTCCTGAATTCTATCGAGCTCTTCCTGCGCATCATTCGCAGTGAGCCCATAAATGCACCATGCCCACGAGTCGGAAGACTCGCCATCCGGAGCCTCCAGATTTAGAGATACGTCACGAACATGCAAGCCAAGACGAAATGCGATGCGCAAAACCTCGACTCCTGACGTTACCAAGTCATCCAAAGACGTGGAGACTGATACGGCTGTTGAGACCAAAAGGCCAATACCAAGGCCAGCGAGGAGACTAGTCCCAGAACCACTGGTATGTGGTTCCGGAGAGTTTTCGCAATAGCTGCTGCCATGTAAGCTCCTTTGGTAGACTATAGTCTATGCTGCCGAGTTCTTACCCAATGTACGTCGCCAACTGCAGGACACAGAGTAAGACCCCGTCGATTGACCCACAAAGAGGCCCTTTTCGGAGTTCCAACTCTCCGGCAAGCGTCGTTACTGATTCGAACGCAGGAACAAGATGGGATAATTCAGTATGAAGCCTGCCGATCTCTTGCCGCAAGGTCTGCGTAGCCGCATCCAAGAATCTGCTGAGAACGGGATGATCGTGGCGCTTGCTAGATTCGCGAAGTCTTGTAAACAAGGATGAGAGATCGTCGCTAGGAAACTCGTTGCTAAAGTAGACAAGGTTGAGCTTGAGACCGCCATTCTCATCTTCGGATAGGGGCGTGCGGGAAACCATGGCGAAGGACGACGTTGACGATGGAGACGATGAAATCGCCGGATTTGGTGGCGAATTCCTCGCCGATGAATGAATGGGTAAGGACAGATTGAATAGCTGACAGCCTTGTGGCTGTAGAAAACAACTGAATGGTTGATGCTACAGGATATTTTTGCAAGATGAACATGTCATAAGTACGAATCCAAATGGAGGGAGCTGAATGCAGGGTCTCAGTAACAGCTGCATGGAGAAGATAGAGCCTAGGTTTTTTAGTCCGACCACCGGGAAAGCGCTGGTATCGGGAGTCGGATTTCTGGACTGTGACCGGAACGGCGGCTTTCACCTCTTCATACCGGGGCACATTCCATGATTTCCGTATCTTTTTGCACAGTAGTCTGTTGCTCTCATCTCCTGACACAGGTCTGTTGTTTCAGTCGACCATGGGCGAAGGCGGGTACCGCCAAATCAACAAGACTCTGAATGCCTGTGCGTTCGAAGATTATCTTGCCACTCAGCAATCGCGCCTACCGAAGTTGCTGGATGTCGAGCAGCTCAGCCCGCGGGTCATTCGTGTGCTGGGCCAGAATGCGGGAAAGGTATGTCCGCTTTCGCAACTGCTGTATCGTTTTCCTTTTACTTTTTGTTTGAGACTGATAGAGAGCTTACTCTACTCTACATCAGTTCACCTTGCAGGGCACGAACACATACATTGTTGGGACCGGAGAGCATAGGCTTATCATTGATACGGCCCAGGGATACCGCGCGTGGGCAGATTTGATCGAAACAACACTAGATGAGAGGTGTATTGCCTTGTCTCATGTGCTGTTGACCCACTGGCATGGCGATCACACAGGGGGTGTACCTGATCTGATCAGACTGTATCCAAACCTAACGGAAGGGATTCACAAGAATTTTCCAGAGCACGGGCAGCGGCCAATCGAGGAGGGACAGGTATTCTGCGTTGATGGCGCTACCGTCCGGGCTATACACGGGCCAGGCCATTCCCATGACCACATGTGCTTCATCCTGGAAGAGGAAAACGCCATGTTCACAGGCGATAATGTACTGGGCCATGGGACAAGTGCGGTGGAAAAGCTCGGTCTGTACATGCACACATTGCGGAAGCTGCATTCACAGGAGTGTACTGTGGGCTATCCGGCGCACGGCGCTGTCATTTCAGACCTACCAGCCAAAATCACTGGGGAGCTGGCGCAAAAGGTTCGCCGCGAGAAGCAATGCCTGTCCGCGCTGAGTCGCCTGGGTAAAGGACACTCGTCGGCGACACGAGGGAGCGCGACTGTGAGCGAATTAATCGATGAGATCCATGGAGAGCAAGTGGATGCTGAGGTGCGAAAGCTAGCGCTGGAGCCGTTCATGGATGAGGTACTCCGCAAGCTGGCCGAGGACGGAAAGGTTGGCTTCCACGTACGGAAGGGGACGCGAAAATGGTTTGCTGTCGCAGTGTAGATATGTTCAGTATGATAGACTTGACTGGGAGCCAAGTGGTGGTCAATTGGATGTTAGATGATGTGGTGCGAGATAAGTTGGATTGGGTAATTAAGTGCAGACTGGGCAACGATAGGCGCGATACGTATCGTACGATAAGCCCTATCGTACGATAAATTACCGCGATATCGCCGATATCGTCAGCGCCGACACACTTATCGTAATAAAATAAAATTCCTCCCCTTAATAAGCTATTGTATGAGATAATTTACTCTAAATTATATAATTGATTTTTTAAAATATTTGATCTTTTCTAATCCTTTAAAAGTTCTTAAAGTTTAACAGTATCTGGATTAAGCTGTGCTTTATCCTAAGAAATTGTATAACACGCATTAAAAAATACCTATTCTGGTTTATTACTTATTGCAGGAATTAAGAGAATGTTAAGAG